>JAVJGJ010000033.1:8751448-8782662 GCA_035590215.1 Microhierax caerulescens | reverse complement strand
TCGGGCAGCCCGCGGGCGGCGGGCGAGGGCTGCGCGGCGGGCGGGCAGCGCGGAGAGCCCTTCGGCGGCGCTATCGCCGCGCTGCTGGCGGCGCGCATGGGGCTGCTGGTGCTGGCCAAGGTGCTGGGCAATGCCCTGGTCATTCTGGCGTTCGTGGTGGAGCGGAGCCTCCGCACGCAGGGCAACTTCTTCTTCCTCAACCTGGCCATCGCCGACCTGCTGGTGGGTGAGTGCCGGGGCGCCGGGAGGGGCGGGGGGGGCCGCGGCACCGCACCTGTCACCGCCGAGCTCTGTCCGCAGGCGGCTTCTGCATCCCCCTCTACATCCCCTACGTGCTGACGGGCGAGTGGAGGCTCGGCAGGGGCTTGTGTAAGCTGTGGCTGGTGGTAGACTACCTGGTGTGCACTGCCTCCGTCTTCAACATCGTCCTGATCAGCTTCGACAGGTTCATCTCTGTCACCAAAGCGGTAAGGGCTGGGCGAGTGGTCCGCAGGGGGGCTGCCCTTCCAGGTGGGGTTTGCTTAGGGGACCTGGCGCTCAGCCCCACTGCACCACACCCACACACCACGGGAGACAGGGTACCCAGGCAGTTTCCCTCGGTCCTGGCAACACTTCTGGGAGCGATCAGCTTTGGCAGAAGAGGCATTTGCTTCGCTGTCTTGCATGGGAAGAGGTACTCCGCTTCAGACACGGGCACAGGTTATACACACTGCTGCACTGGCTAGAAGTGCAGAGGGAGCAGGGTGTACTTAGTTCCTCACCAGCCACACCTTGGGTAAGCTTAGAAAGTGTCACCCAGCTGGAACAGACCATCTCCCTCAGAACACGGCCATGCACCTGTTGGTAACCGACAGCCCAAGCCAACCTGGTGGCATCCCAGCTGCAACGCAAGACAGACGGAGCTCCCTGTAGTGGGTACCAAACTCTCTGGGAGAATTTGATGTATACAGCTGCGCATGGTGCAAAAGTAGCAGAATATAAATTAGCATTTTTATCCTTTGAAAAGATGTTATTTCCATGTAACAGCCACAGAGACAGCCAGAGCCATGCCCCAGTCATGTAGCACGTCAGTTAGCAAAAGAGTAGTCTGAATTCTGAAAAAATCAAAAGCTACCTTCATCTTCTCCTAAAGCACACTGCCTCAAAATACTTCGGGTGGTGCCAAAATAACACATTTTACCTTCACTCTTCTACACACACTTCATTATTCTTCAGCCCCCTGTTCCACCCACATTTCCTTACAAGATTAATTTAGCTTCACTGCTCATTCTAAATCACACTAAAAGACAATGATACTTTTTTAGCAAACAGTATAGAGGCTGCAAGTTCATTTTAACAGTTTATATGCAACTTGGTGTTTTACCAGCTTCTTTTTGAAGAGGAAGAAATGAACAGATTAATTCTTAAACAGTCAACACTCAGAATTCCTTTATTTTCTAGGTTCTGAATTAGCCGCGAATTTTGCTTTCATAAACCAAACTCATGACTATACACATAATATAAATATATAGACTGGATGGTTTCAGAAACAGAAAGGGAAACTGGTCGTAATAAATGCAAAAAATCAGCCAATTTAAAATACTTCAAATTAATCCTCTATATAAAACCCCTCTCTAGGCAAGCCGAGTACAGAAGCTGCCTGTTGCGTGAGGGCAGTGTAAGAACACAGGAAGCGCTCTAAACATAGGAAGTTCTAAATTATTTTCAATCTCAATGAAAATGGTAATATTCCTGCCAGACTGCTCCTGAAATCAGTAGTAGCTTTGTCAAGGATTGCAAAATCAGACCCAATTCAGACAACTCGGGATTCCTCAGCCGTGTGGGTATTCTACCAGAACAGCATTGGCTTATGGAGATCAGTGTCCACAGACTGGGACAGTAAACATGAATCCTACACAGAATTTGGGCTCGAGGACTTCATGTTTCAAAACACTGTGTGGCCACTGTAGAGATGTGAAGATTAAATTCCAATTCACTATATATTGTCGAGTACCAGGGAATCAGAATACTGAAAAGTAGAAGATCTTAAGATTCTACTGAATTAGACTGCTGATACAATTTACTGATTCAGTATTACTGACAGTTATTTTTTTTAAAAAAAAAAAACTTAGCTTCTTTATTTTCTAAATAAGGGAAATAGTTACTCTTCTTGTAAAGCATTTTGCAGACCACAACACTCCATCTATACATCTTAATTGCAAATAAGAGTTCTGCAAGTACTTCATAAAAGAATGAAATAAAGGGTATCAAGCAGAAGTAAAAGCTGTTATCCGTTACATTTTTCGGTGTGATTTTCACATTAAGAAAAAAAAAAAGGAGCTCGCTCTCTACAAAGCAAAAAGAAAAGAACTTGCATGGGCATTCTATGAATTCCAATCCTTTTCTGTATTTCACATTCAACGATTTAAAAAACTCTAATTAAGTGAATTTTGAAGGGCTATGTTCTGTAACCTAATGTCACAGCTAATGCAACTGAATGTGTAAGCAACTGGTGACAACCAGTTCTAAGAATAGCAGTTATTTACTTTGGAAAAGCCTCAGTTTTCTAGCTTTTAAGAACCCATGCATGTTCTCAGAACATATCCAGTCACCTTGGTAATGTTTGTTGGAATAGCTTTTAGAAATAGTTTTTCTGTGGTACTGGTAAGCTTGGCATAACCCTCATCCCTAAACCAACATATTGTCACCCCTCACAAGTGGCAGAGGGGACCATAGCCCAAGGTAGCCATATAACTGTTTGAGATACTAGTAACATGTGACAACTTTCCTCTCTCTCTCAGGTCAGTTACAGGGCTCAGAAAAGGATGACCAGAAATGCAGTATTGAAGATGATCACTGTATGGATTGCTGCTTTTCTTCTCTATGGTCCTGCCATTCTCAGCTGGGAGCACATTGCCCAAAAAAGCATCCTCCCTGAAGGAGAATGTCATGCAGAATTCTTCCACAACTGGTATTTCCTAATGATTGCCTCTACTATTGAATTCTTTACACCTTTCCTCACTGTTACATACTTTAACTTAAGTATTTATCTCAACATCAGGAAACGCACATCCCTCAGAAATGAAAACTTGCCACCTGGTCAAGAGGACTGTGAAATGAGTTTCCAGGGTAAAAAAAGAGAACACACTGTATTTTTTGTAAAACCTAACAGACACAAACACGAGAAGAGAGCAAGCAGCCTTTCTCCCCCCAGAAAGGCTTTAAGGTTCAGCCTACATAAGCTTGACAATCAGTCATTAAATTTGAATGTCAATCAAGACCTTCCACCACTTCAGGTGGAAGTTGAGACCAAGCCCCATAGGCATGGTTTCTACAAAACTACAGAAAGCATATGCAACACCACTAGCAGAGTGGACATTGCTAACACTATGGCAAGTAGATTTAGACTTTCCCGGGATAAGAGAGTAGCAAAGTCTTTAGCAATTATTGTCTGTGTGTTTGGTTTGTGTTGGGCTCCATATACACTTCTGATGATCATCCGAGCAGCCTGCCATGGGCACTGTGTGCAGCACTCACTCTATGAGACTTCATTTTGGCTTCTGTGGGTGAATTCAGCCATTAACCCTGTTCTATACCCACTGTGTCACATGAGCTTTAGAAAGGCCTTTATAAAACTCCTGTGTCCAGGAAAAGCCAAAATTCATCCTCATGCTTTTACATGAAAAAAAAAAGTGTGAACACTAACAGCGTATCTTGCTTTCAGTGGGAGCATAAACTGGCTAACATTCACCTGCAACTACTAAGTACAATGTGCACTGGGTAGTGCATGCAATATTTTTAAGTAGGTAAAAGTGTAGATATTTATGTATATATAGTGATACAGTCATCCATGTAGTTGGAGAAATCACAGCAATGAAAAGAAATGTAATTTCTCAAAGCTCTTTGGGAAATTATGCCAACAGTGTATCTTTTAAAATGGTGCACTAATATTAAAGTGCTGAAAAGGGAATATAACATTAACGGCCAATAACTAGAGTTCAGGCTCTCTCACTTTTAATAACTGTAAATATTGCCAGTAAGGAATTAAACGAAGTGTTAGCCTTAGACTGGTTGTATTTTACCCCCAAACCCACTCTTAAGACTACAAAGGTCTCAGCTGTTAAGTGTAGAATGCTTTTTCCCCAACCCAACTTAGTGGCAAGCCAATCAAGATCTGACCTAACGCAAAAATCTAAATACTGCTGTCCAGAAAAAGCACTGGACAAGAGGCACCTGAACAGTCAGGTTACCAGTGAAGCTGAGCAAGTGTAGCAGGTAAGGGAGCACTGATTACAGTGGAAAAGGTGATTAAGAAATGAGAGCAGAATTTCTAGTAGAATTCAATTTAGGAATATAAAAAGGTTTTAAGCTTTGTGATAGGAGATAGGAGATGAGAATTGAGAGTTTATGGGAAGTTTCACCACGAGTTTCCTCCCTCAGCTATGACTTCTTGTCCCCTGCCACAATCCTGCATGGGCAGGAATCTACTCAAATCAAACCTCTACTCCTTACCAGCACTGACAGGTATTAACTCTTACACTGAAAGCAAAAGATAGAAGAGTAAGCATAATTTATCTGAGATCTATGACAGACAGATCTTGCTATAGACAGAGCTTTAGGTAAACTGGAAATGTTTTAAAAATTACTCCAAGGGAAGACTTTTACTAGTTCTGAAAGGAAAAAAAAACCACACCCAATTTTTTTTTTCCCCTACCTCACCCACTGGATCTATCCATCCATCAAGTCAGTGGTCAAAAAAAGAAAAGTATTACTTGAAGTGCTTAGATATTTTTTTAAGTCACGCATCATGAATAACATGACTTAAAAAAAAAATCTGTTAAAATTTACAGCTTTGCTATTGACCATGAGTGTGAAAAACAAAAATGTGAACAGCTACAAACTGTTTCTGCTATTGTGCCTCTGCTACAAGAGAAGCTCACACAGCTAGATCCTAGGTTTTGACTAGATTTATCCCACAAGAATCAATTTGAACATCACTAGTGATATGTTTGTTTCCATCATAAGCATTTTCTATGTAGCTTAACCCACACTTTCCTTCGCTGACAAAAGTGGTAGTTAGTGAACTGTAGTTGTCCATTGCCACAGCCAAAATGCATGTCAATCTTAAAGTTTAAAAACAGTATTTTGAAGTGATTTACTTTGTAAATTTTCAATAAAATAATTAAGAACTGTGAAGAGTCATAACTTCATAGCCTTAACAAGTGGTAACACGGGAAAAAGCACTATCCTACAAGATCTGGGTAACTGCAGCTGAAACTGCGAAACCATTATTCAAAGACAATTCTCAAGTTACAAAGACTGACCTTCAGGAATAAACAACCACAGCTGGCAAATACTGTAAACTAGAAGGACATATCCCTATTACATGAATGTATTTACATGAACATGATCATCATGTTCTGCTATGGATGTTTCATAACAAAACAATTAGCTTGAAGGTTGACTTAAGAGGAACAGCATCAACAGATAACGGAGCCACATTAAGATTTTTTAATAGCATTAATTATACCACTGGTCAACTAAAGCCATTAGATTATCTCCCAATTCCTCCTTCCCTCCAAGCCAGACATACATCAGTAGATCAATGATCTAGTTGTCTGCTCCATAGTTCTTGTTTCCTAAGATCCTATTTGCCTTTTTTAGAAAACAGGTAGCACTAAATCATCAGATGCTCCCACTAAAGTCTCACTCACTGTCCAATCAAGCCAGGACAATTTTCACAACAGTGGTCAACTAAAGGAGTAAGGAAGTTTAAATCAGTTCGCTTTAGAACATTAAATTCAGTTAAGGTAAAACGGTCACTTCAAAACTTTCAGCAACTGGCATTAACCTACATGTAGACTAGACCAGTCTCTACAGGAGTTGCTGTTGGCAATTGCTCTGCACTCAGTTTCTTACAGTCTTGTCATTTAATTGCTACTCATGTCTCTAGCGCAGATCTAGAATCCAGTACAATTCTCAACCACATTCTCATGATACATCATAAAAGCATTCTGAAACATGAACACACATCGTCTCAGCATCATTTGGAAAAATACTGGGTTTGAATGATGATTTTCTACATTGGAACTGCTAACAGCCTCCTCCCTGCTTGCCCAACTCTGCCTTGATTTTTCTGTCCCAGCAATAGTTCTTTTGCTTTTATCAGAAGGTTCCACATTAGCATTGGGTTCACAATGGGCTCTGAAGAGACATGAAACAACAGGTGTTAATAGCAACTTTATTGTTTCACTGGTGCAAAATCATGATACTGAATAAACTTGTGTAATGCATTTTCCCCTAAATTTACAGTAATGAAGGTTATACATATCTATATAGATTGCAATTTCTCTATTTTTATACTATTTGGAACAAAATTATCTTGATAAATATGCCCTGTGCACAGTACTGGCCCTCACTGAATGTCACAGAGCCTTAATATGCAAAATATAACTTCTGTTTTTGAACATGGTACTTTAAAACTCTCCAAACATGCATTAATATATTCTAGTTTTTAGGGAAAAATATTACACTTAATCTTAACTTGCATGAAAAGAAAAGCACAAGCAGAATCTGACGTACAATAATCCCAAAAATCTGATGCTCTGTAAGGATCAGACACAGTTTCAGATGACAGTCACTGCCAGTTTAGAACTCTAGTGCTACAGAAGCAACAGTGAACAGACAGAAGAGAAATCAGAGCCAGAAGAGCCCTACCATGTCACATGGATTTCAAAGAAAGTTTCAGCCATGCTAACTGATGAAACCTGTAGTTGCTGGTCCAACCTTTGAAATTTGTTAGAGTACTCAACACAAGTGTTTGAAGTGCCAGACTGAACACATATATGTTAACTTGACATTTCTGAAAGGCACAACCTATGAATCTATCTTTAAAAAAAAAACATACGGTATGTAAATGAAAAGAAATAAGTACAGTGTGTATCTTCCTAAAGAACAAGACCTTCATAAATTGGCCCCTCCGATTCTGGTGATTCCCTCCTCAGACGCAAGTGCTCCAGTGTGTTGTGAAAGTGTTTGTTAATTTGTTCTGTTTCTTCAGTAGACTCAAGGTTTGGGAGATCTTCTCTGATCTTCTGTATAAGCTGATTCAAAACCTGAATTGTCACCTACAGGAGAACATAAACAAAACTGAAGTCATCAGCAAGACCTGTATGTAAGTGCATTGACATTGGTTTTAACAGACTTGTCTCTAAACTATTGGTATTTGGACAGTTCTTAGAAATTGTGAAGTCAGTCAGGATGGTAATATGAGATTTAAAGTTACTCTTAGTGACCATGTCATTACATAGGAAAGAACAGCTGCCTGTGGTGTTAAGTCCAGCACTACACAGAACACAGCCCAGAATGCAATGCAGACCACCACTGTATATTCAGAGACTATTTTCACATTTGCAAAGTGCTTTGAAATTCAAAGTTTTATTTTCATCTCCACCAGATACACCATCTCCTGTACTAGGGCACTACTATAGCATGAAGCCAGTTCAGTTGCTGGGAAGTCAGCAAATCCCTATCTCTTCAGTCATTCTCTCAGGACTACATGGTATTCATTAACATCTGCTCTTGATCAAATGATGACATCAGATGGGATGTTGATCTCCACTTGACCAAGCAGCTTTCCTAAACTCTCTAAGTTTTCTAGCTACCTGCTAACAGAAAATTTATGAGGTAACTCTCAAATTTCAAAGGCAGAATTTCAACTGGTCAGATCTATTTCTTGAAGTTAAAGCTTACACCAACCGTTTGTGGCACACACTGCAGTGACGTTAAACAGCTATAAGAATGTTCCTTTCCTTTTGTACATATTAAGTTAGGTACCTCTCAAGTTAGATGAGGAAGTAGTAAAATTCTAAGTCCTAGCAAGTTTTGATGTTATAAATATTTCAGGTAACGAAGTCTCACATTATTTAAGTTCGTAACTAAACTGCAACCGTTTAGTGGTTTCCCCCATGTAAGAAGAACAATGGTTTATCCACAGTTTTACTACCATATCAAGAATTAACTACTCTATTACTAGAACTTGTGCCTCTCAGACACCACAGAGGAAGTTGAAGAGACATGACTTGGGGTGTAAGAACAGCTTAAAGAAATGCTTTTTAAAAAAGACACAATAGAGAATGCATTTCTGCTCACCGCCTCGTTTTCCTTTTCATAAAAATAGATGTATCTATTCAGAATTTCTATGAAAAGTTGGACTTGCAGAGAAGGGTCCATGCACTGATTTGCTATCTTCAGAGCCTTCTTTAGGCACTCCATCACTCTTTTTCCTCCATGAAGCTAGAAGGAAAAAAACAAAAGTTACACATTAAAACACATTACAAGTGAATCTGTATCACTAAGTGATATACCTACTTTAGAAGTAAGGCAGAAGAAAGGCAGAACTATGGTACTGAGGTAGGATGTGTTACACTGCTGCCACTTTATTCTTACCTCCTCTCCATTCTTGTCAGTATTTCTGCCAGACCAAAACAGATGGGCACAAGTGCTCACAGCCCGGCATTGGTCTGGCTTCTTAAGGAGCTTGGAAGCTGCCAGTGCACACTGAGTCCTCAAAGGCTCGTGGTTCTCTTCACTGAAGCACTTCATCCTCTCAAACGTCCCAATTATCAAGGTGATTGCAGCCAGCTGTGCTTTTGAATCACTGATTTCATCTTCATATAGAGAGAAGGCCTAGTCAAGGGAGAAAGCATGACTATCACTGCTTTAGAACACATCAGAAAAAAACCCTACAAATCACACTTGCTAGTGACGTGGCAGGAAAGTGTCCAGTTTTACGTTTGTTAAAAGCTTCAGGCAGGAAAAACGATCTTTTACTGGAAGTGTCAAAATCAAGTTAAGTCCACATACTGGAAATAAGTCTTGCAAGAAATACTTCTTACTTAAGTGGTCATAGTAAAGACATGTGATCCTACATATAATCTGAAGACTTAGTTTTTCTTCATTTCACACAACTGTTTGAATACAGAACTTCAGTAGTAGAAACAGTCCCTGAAGAGGATTTAGTTCTTTAAAACACACAGAACAGTAGAGCAGAAGTTGAGTAGTAGGTCAGTGACACAGGGTAGGTACCAAGAGCATTTGCACTGCTGCCACACGGATGCAGAGCCTTGAGAGAACACAAGACAAAATCTTGAACCATCTCTCAAATAGAAGGTTTGTAACTGTCATGGTGCTCTCACATTCAGAATTGTGCTACAATGGCAACTGATACAAGACAGTGAGGAAGGGCTAAGGTTATCAGTGACTCAGTTTAAGAACATGCATTAATAGCAGTATTAGAAGAAATATTAGGACAAAACTTACAATGTGGATAACATTAAATACACTGGTTCTTTATCTGATGGGGAGAATGGGAAGGCTTTTACAACAAGTAAGGCTTAAGACCAAGTAACAGGTTTACGTGGATTTTCAGAATAGTTTATAATAGGTTTCAACAGAACAAATTTAATTAGCAAAGCCCAGCATGGCAGTAGTGAACACTGCAAGTTTTAAAGAACTGCCAAAGAGTTCTTGCAGTCAGGGCAATACCAGCTACATAACAGGAGCTGGGAGACAGTCTCAGAAGCAGTGAGGAAGCATTTTATGTTGAGAAAGCTACACTCCTCCAGTGAGCCAACTATGCGAGTAGGAGGCAGCATTGCAACATACCACATGTTGTCAGACTGATCAGTAGCAATGGGGCTGAATTCCACAGCAGCCTGGGAAGCAAGAATGAAGATGAGGAGTTTCTACCTAGTAGCATTAGCTGTCAATTATTTCAGATGTTTTAATCACACTGGATGGTTCAGTGCTCAGGAAACCTACCCAAGCCAAACTCAAGGTAGCACAGGACAACCATAATAGTTGGAAACTCACCTGGGACATGAATTCGTAGGCCACAGTTTCATGATTCTCAAAGCAAATCTCTCCTGCAGCCAGCGCTCCTTGTAGGAAGAGACGGAGAGGCAGCTCTGCCAGTTCTGCTTTGATCAGAGCACTGATGGTCTGATGAGCAAACGAGAATATCTTCTGGCACTTCTTTTCCCATTTGTCATCCTAGAGAAGTGAAACAAGTCAAAGCTTGAACAAGATCACTGCTATAAGGAAAAGGGAATCTAAACTGTAATAAGATCTGTTAAGTGCTGCAGTCTGTTGCCTCCTGCACACCACTCCATCCACTTATTTACTGAAGTAGTAGTGAGGTACTGTGTTGACCTCAGTGGGTCTTCACAAAGTATTTCTTCAATTTACCAAAAGTCACACCCCTTTTTCCTACCAGCTCATAGAAACCTTCCTTGGAAGTCTACACTGAATTGCAGTTACTATAGCTATGCTTAGAATGTAACTGAGCAAAAGCCTAATTAGCTAAGTGGAGAATAATTCTATTCAGTCTGGAGCATCAATCAGAAGTGGAAGACAAATTTAAAACTTTCACTTTGAGGAGTATTTTAGCAAACAGCATTTTAACTTATTTCCCCACAATATGGGAAAAATACATATTCAAGCTAACTGTATCAATCAGAAAGCACTGAAGGGCCAAGAAGGATCAGTGATTGTTTAGTGTGCACTTTAGCAACTACTGTGTAAGTTAACCTAAAAAGCAGCACTTGCTTTTAGAAACAGTATAGCTACACATTGAGAAGTTGATGAATTTTAATATCCAGATTTAAATCAGTTTCACGCCCTCACTCCCATCTTCGTAGTTCTCTAGTCTCCATGTAAAAACACAGCCACCTTCATGAATAAACACAACCAACCAATTTCTGCCTCACCATTCCTTAAGTGCTGAAGTAATTTAATGTGACTACAGATACTCCTTAAATTAGAAAATGTTCACACCTCAGGTAAAAACTGCCTGGAGCAAAAAAAAACCCAAACCACCACCTAGCATTCCTTATCAAGTCTTAGCACATTGTAGCCAGACAAATGTGCTTTCAAGCAAGTCAAAAAGAAGCAACTATACTATACAAGAGTTATCTAGAGGTCAACTTACCACTTTGGAGTTCTCTTTGTAGCGAAAAGCAAGCTGGTATGCAGCAAAAACCAATGGTGGCAGTGTAAAACGAATCCGTTGGTTCCCACCTGCACCGAAGTGTTTCCGGGCCGTGTTTAAGATCTAAAACAGAAGCACTGTAAGCTCAGATAATTCTTGAAAGGTGTGTTATTTGCACCTATAATTTAAATCCGTGCTCTACGGAACAGGAACATCAGATGAATTACAGCATTCTGAGGAGACTACAAACAAGTTGCTTTACTTGAATTAAATTTGTGCAGTCTATCTAGCTTTTTATGTGGTATCTGCCCCAACCTCCCCTACAGCTGCTTAATAAGTGTTAGGCAACACTTGTACTGTATTAACTGCAGATACATTTGGGATTGAACAGCCAGGTGGAAGTTGCCTGAGCTTGCATTTAATAATGATACTGGATACATTCTGTCTTCAGCTCAACAGAAGCTACAAAATAGGACTACTCTTTCTTACAGCAGCCTGTAAAAAAGTAAAAGAAAGAAACTAAGTTTCATGAAACCGAAGACTTAAGTCAATAAGGTTTCTCATGCTCTGCAAGAAGGACTGTAGTGCCACATTCTGGTAGGCACACCTGTAACTTTTGCCCTTGCCCCCCAGTTTTAGTTTTGCATTATACTCATTAATGACAGCTTTTTATTGCCTTTCTCAGTTTTGAGCACAAGCTGCACACAACATGAATCTGATACCTTTTCTGCCTGTCACCCTTGTTCTTAAACCTGTAAAGAGGGACTAGAGTTCTCCTTGTTTATACTGTTAGCTTCTCCCCTTCCCCTTATTCTGGGATTATTTTTGTCTATTGACATTACTTATGTATTCTCTTAACCAGAATAGCAAGAACTCCAGGTATCAGAAAATTAATTAATCAATCTGTTCCAAGCAACCACATTATATTTGTGGTTTGTAATAACCTGACTCCCCTTCAAAGGGGACAAAACTCGGACACGCTGTATTTTACACTAAAACTTCTGAAACCAAATTTCAGAAAATTTCTACTAGAGTTCAGAGTTAATAAGCAGGGGGTTTTTTGTTTTGTTTTAAGTGTCAAAACAAAGATGGCTAGTTACCACAGGTATCTAGCTACTACAGCAGGTATTACCTTGCTTGCTGGTCACAGCAGTCCCGTTACTGCTTTGAAACAAGAACTAGAAATGAAGCTCAGTGTCCAACCCCACACACATTTTTAGATTACACCTAGAATTCATGTAAGTAACTGAATAAATAGAAATCTGTCATCACACATTATACACTTTATTAGCCACTTCCACTGGTAATGTAATAAGGTGCTTGAATTTGCTTTTCAGATCTCTTCTATACAGAATGCATAATTTGAAGTGAGATACTGTGGAAGAACTGTGAAAATCCCATCGGCTCACTTTTTTTCCTACCAGTCCTGTACAATTTGATACAAGCATTTGTGATGCTGATCAAGAATGCTATTAGGTATTTTTACTGAAAGGCGTTAAGCAGCCTAACAGAATTGTATCCAAAAGGTGATTTGACAAATCCCATGACAGCATTTAAAGGTGGTCAATCTGATTAAAGCTAAGCATTGCTAGATGAGAAAGACAACAGCCAGATGTTCAGAAGCTTTGCAAAAATAGCTTCAACATCTCTAGCTATGCAAAGTCCTTTAGGGTAAAAACCAAACCAAAGAAAATAACAACTACCTTAGGGCAAGTATCCCTTTGCGGGAAGCTTTGTTTTGCTCTCCACTAGAAAAAATTGTCTTGGCTTCTCCTACATGAATATGGTACTTGCTAGCTATAATCAACCCATATAGCTCTTGAAATGAATGAGGACCTGGTTGACCTTCCTGCCTTACTCCAGCAATATTCAGAAATAATGCAGTCAGTGAAGGGCAGATCCCAAAACACAACCATCTCCAGCCCGCATACAGATGTTAAAGCTATGCTTCTCCCCATTACACAAGTTGCAGCAAAGCTCTACAGTTCAAGCAAGACATTTTCATACAGTATTTTAAACCCAGGCTAAGTGAATGACAGCAGTGTTATGCATAGCTTCAACTGGGTTACGTTGGTCTCACTGTTTACACAGTAAGATCTTGTTGCAACTTTAAAACAGTCAGCCAACTGTATTTCAGGCACACTTAACTAACCTCACAGGAGTGAGGCCTAAGCTCTGACTAGAGCTAACTAGCTGCTGCAATCTGTAACAGCATCCAACTTCAGCACATCTGCCCACTTCTCCAATGGATTTTGCATAGACAGAATACCCATGTCCCTCTGCCCCAACACAGAGTTCTCAACATAGGAAGATCATTTAAATTTGAAATAAACCAAAGCCAGAAATAGCAGATTAACAGTGTGCTATGTAAAGCTTTGATGGATCAACTCAAAACTACAAGTAACTTAATGTGTAAATTTCAAGGCCATATCAAATCTGCTATTAAGGACAGACCAAGCAAAGAGAAAACACATTTGTAACCACTAAGCAGCAGTATATTACATTCTATATGGAGACCATATACTTACAATAATTAAAATCCCTGAGGACAAACCTATTAGCTGTATTTTCTAAGCTTTTTTGTGTATTTTGACACCAAGAGAATGCAAAAAGCATAGTGCTCTAAGGTTTGCTTGTTGTTTTTTAGATAGAAGGTTATATGATGTGTCAGAATGTTAATTAAGAATTAACACAATCTATTATAGTTGTATCCAAACTGCCACATCACTGGACAAAAAGTTTAAGTCCACAAATGCTTTTAAGTCCTCACCTGCTTTTTTTCCAAATAAACTATATTTCAAACTACCATTAAAAGTGCCATGCATAATGTTTTCTACCCAGTTTGTAGTGCCTCAGCAGTGATACCCCAGCTCCCAGCTACACTGAAGTCTCGTACAGTAAATAAAACAAAACCAGACAGTTCAGAGTACAAGCATTCAGAAGCACCAACTGCCATACCAGATACTGTTGGTCAGGGTCATCTGAACGCAAGAGATGAATAAATCTTCCCACAAGACTCTGCTCATCAGCAAAGTCCTCAGGGTCAGGATCTTCAGCAGGCTGATCCGGTTGATCCTGGATCAGCGTAGATACCAAATTCATGATAGCATCAACCTGTTAAAGGCAATATAAGCTCTGGTTAAAACTGGAGTAGTCTATAAACATAAGTTGACAGCTACTGGGAACATCTTTACAGCCATTCATAGTTCTGATAAAGCACTAGGGAAGTCTATTAGCTGGCGATGCTTTTAGGACATTTTTGCCTTACTCGCTGAATAAGGGTCCCTCTTAGCAGAGGTAGAACAGCACAGCAGTGCAGAGGAAATTCAAATCCTGAAAGTACTATTCCAGCCTTTTACAGGTAACAGGCCTAGTTTTAAGGGGATTCAGGTTCTTTCTTCAAACCTAAGAGAAGAAGTCTCTAGGATGAGGTTAGGCAAGATGTACAAAGACAAGGTATTTAAGAATGCGGATGGAAGAATTATCAAGTGGGATAAAGCCTCTGCTATTCAGATGGAGAGATGGGGGCACACAGGCTAGGAAACAAAGCATGCCCTGCATGAAGTTACTTAGTATGTGTTTTCAAATCTTCAAACAGTAGTTTAAATACCTAGAATTTCAAGTTAATTTATGTCATACCTGTTCTTGGGACACAATTTCTGTGTTATAATCCAACACATTGCTAAGCACGTAACAACTCATGCTCTTCCTGGACTCATAATCAAAGTATTCAAAGAGCGGGTGAAAATGTTTTAGTTTCAGAACTGTCAAGATATTGTTGTAAGTATCAACGGGGATTTTCAAAAGTCTAGTCAGCTCCTTTGAAACAGCACTGCTTGTTGCAATACTGAAAGAAAATATATGCAAAACCCACAATTAATTAATAGTTCACACATGTAGATAAGATTTACAGCCTGCCTAAATACCAATTCTGATGTAAACCACAACATCTAAGCAACTTGCTGCTAGGGAGAAAGAAAATAAAGCATCAAACAAGTCATATCTTGCTCTTTAGGATGTACAGTGGAAAAATGCAAGTTTTAAGTTGGTGATAGCAGAAGCAGAGACTGCGACTGCAAATTCAGCAGAAGAACTCTAAAGTGCTGTAAGAGATTAATAGATAATGACTACACACAGCTTGGCATATACATTGTGTAGCTGTACAGCTGCACAGTAGGATTTATGCACAGGTGAGCAAGTCCTGGTTAGTCAGTAGTTTATCACAATCCTCTATAGCTTGGCCCAACAGCAGTAATCTTATAGATCCAAAGCACATCTCTCTGCTATCTTGCCAAATGTGAAATGCAGAAGTCAAGATTTTAGAGCGTTAATTGCTACACCAAAGAGAATGCAAGAGACTTACTGTTCCAGATTAAGTTTATTGAATATTTCCACTGTCGTCTCCAACACCTTATCAACATAGTCAACACGGTCCGGGTAGCATTTCATAGCCAAGTTAATGAGAGAAACTTGCAAAGATACCACATCCTCTGAGGGCATATCCTGGCGAGACTGCAATTTGAAACAGCACTAAGTTGATAAAGCACATAACTTCAGAAAAAAAAACACAAAACTGCATGCAAGAATACCCAGCATACCTGTATAACAGTAGCAACCTGCTGTGAAAAGATGTCAAACAGTTTGATATCTGCAGGGATACCAGGTCCATCTTCACGATGTGCAAATAAAGCTAACCTAGTAACAGATAAAGGGAAGCAGCTTGGTCAGCATATTTTTTCACCTCCTCAGATAAAGGCCAGAAAGAGATACTGTCAGAAAAAGCAAGTCCTTTAGGTATATTTGCAAGCTCTATTACAAGCAAAAAGGCAATTAACAGAAGTCAGAAGCCTTAAAAGCAACTGAGTCTGGTGAACATCAGTCCTGGAAAAGAGTACTGACAGAGATGGCAAGATGAAGAAAGTTCAAGAAAGGACATTTCATAATCCATGTTCTCCAGCTAGCAGCAAGTGTTTCTGTTCTTTCCAGCAGAGGAGGAGATATAGAGTAGGCTGAAGGAAAAGTAAATACCACTGAAAGGATGCACGATATTACTGAAGTCTGACAGCCAGCAGCATTCTCTGCAAGATTGTCTCCAGAAAAAAAAAAACCAAAAAACAGAAAAACACTGACTTAACTATGCTTTGTCTCCAAAGACAGACCAACATGTTTGGGACTTGAACTGTTTGCAAACAGCGAAACGCAAAGTTTGAAGTGGACAAGAAAACTTTTTTTGGAAAAAAACAAAGCAAGAGATTGCTATCCAGCCAGCAGCCAAAAGACGTAGAGCTATCTCTGTCTGTAACAGGAGAAAGTCATGCCAACCACCACTTCTGCAGGAATCAGATACAAGATGAAAATATCACTATAGGAAGGCCAGCGATCCTTAAAAAGCTCACCATTGCTATCTTCACTTTCTAATCATTAAAGGATTATTCTATTTCAAATTACAGAAAAGCCGACAATAAATATTTAGAATGAGGCACCCAACTAAATTTTTTTTAAGTTATTTCTTACAGGTTTCTAAAGTTTGATTCTAAATGAACTTTGGGTCTGAAACAAAAAGACAGGTAAGACAAGGCTGAGGTGCCAAAAACCTTCACCGTCAGGAAAAACAGACACTGAACTACTCTTACACTTCATTAGGGTGTTACTGAGCAGACTTTCTAAAGCCAGGAACAATAAGTGCCTTTTCTCAAAGGGACAAGGGAGCTTTTCTTGGCAAAAGCTCAGAGAGAGGGTAAGGCAAGCATGCTACAAAGTGCGATCAAGTTGCAAGCAGATGGCAGCATAATTAAAAGCTACGAATGGTTTAGTAAGGCAAGAAGAGACCCCAAAGCAGCAAGAAAGACTTATTTGCAGAAAGATTCCTTTAATAGGAAACCCCCATGGGAATAGGGACTAAAGCTTCGCAAGCTTCCTCAATAGTCACTGATGTTCAGTTTCAATTATCCCATGCCAGCTGAAATAAAGATGAGAAATGCCAACAGGCACTACCTGTATGGGGCAGACTCACATCTTAACTACACAATCCTGAAAGGCGTAACAATTGATCCTAACAACCCCCATCCAAACACAAGAGCAACACCTTCCCTACATGCACGGATTCCATGAACAGATCTGCTCATATCCTCCAACATTTGCAGTAATGTTACAGCCAAAATCACAAGTTGCCGTACTACAAAGATGATAATCATCACACCACCACCATTCTACCCTTGTCTGACAGCTAAATGAGAAGGCTCTGGAAGACACCATTAGCAGCCCAACAAAACACAGCAGCAGTAAGACTAGGAGGATGGCAGGTTCACTGCTAGTCAGTTGCTTGCTGTTGTTTATAAAACAAGAATAGAAAGCTTACCGTGGAGGAACTACCAAAGCTGTTTAAGTCACCTCAGTAGACATGACAGCAAAAGCTACCAGAGGAAAGCCTTCCTGCAAGAACTGCATTGCTACACGCTAACATAAGAACCTAGCAAAAGATCCTGTGATCTTTGCTGAAAGGAGTCTCAAGCTAGACAGTTTAAGAAATTAGATTGTTAAAGCAATGTTTCTTGGGATTTGGGGGTTTTGTGGCTTTTATGCATTTTTTTAAAGCAAATAGAATTATGAACAAAGCCACAGCAGAGTGGAGGAAACCAATGAATTCCTGGGAACTTCTCTGGATGAAGGCAGAGCTGCTTCTCTGCCAAATACACAAATTACTGCAATACTACAATAAGACTAAAGTCCTGAACAAACAGATCTGACATAACTTGAGAAAAATCTAAGTATTTGTTAAATAAATTCAAGACCTTAAGTTATACCAATCGTGCCTGACATATATGCTCCACCTCCAGGCATTACACAAGATAAAGAAACAAAGCCACAAGTCTACTCACTGCTGAACGCCAGTGGGACTAAAGATCCCTACGGTAACTGAAGCACATACATTGGTATACGGACCAGATATACAACGGTACGTATGTTTGTGTGCAAATGCAAGGACAAGGCTTTTTCGAGGTTCCAAAAAAACCATGTAAGTCCTCACTGATAACCTGTGTTGTTTCCTTTCAGGATACAAATCAAAAATTCAGTTTGATCTTAAAAGGTTTCTTCCAACCTACGTTATATTATAAGTTTTCTCCCCATATTTGACTTCAATGCAAGCATTCCCTCCACAGAAAAAACACACTTCGGAGAGAACAGCAAGGAAGGTAATGGTAAACTATGAAGGTAGTTCCACTTCCTACTCACTCTTTCCTGAAGAGGCTTACGTTATATTCTTTGATCAAAACTGCAAGGTACCCTTGATACATGATTTAGTCATTAGGATCTTCAAGCTTTCAAGAGGTACCTATGAGTAATAAGGCTTTTGGTCAAAGCAGAACACCTCTGCCACTTTAGTTGAGAAACACAAAATTCATCAATCCTAAATAGGTTGTTTCCTGGCTTAATCTGTTTGAAAGTTTTAATCAGTCCTTAAAACAGGTCTCACTGGAAGTTGTAAAAGCAGAGTCCAGAGAGCAGAAGCTGTGGAAATAATGTTCTCCACGGCCTTAGTTAAGCTGATAAAGATACAGAAACAGTGAAGGTAAGTGATATCGAAAATTGAAAGCTTTCAAATGGTAGAAGAATTATCATCTGCTTGTGCACAACACAAAACTTAATTTTGAGCCAATTTCCACCCCCTTGGTCACTCACCTGTCAATTAAAGCAATAATTATATTTTTCACATTCACATTTTGGTGCAGCTCAGCACAGGCTCTGAGAAATGGGTTCAGGGTTTGGAGGTGAAATTCATCTGGGAAAACCTGAAGTTTTAGATCAATAGTCATCAAGTTATAAACTGAATTTGCCCATTGTTACACAGCAGTAAAATGCAACAAAGTAATTCTAAAGCAGATAGCCACATAGTAAACAAGGTCTGGCCTACCAGTGCTTTAGGGTTCCCCAAGCTGACCCTGAATGGGTAAATGCATGAAGCAAGAGATGCAAGACAAATGACTAACTTGAGGGCCCTGCTACCTATTACAATTCATACTGCAAGCACTGCTGCTCAGATGCTTACAAACTTCTGCCACAGAAGGAGCACAGCACGGATTAAAATCCACTCTGCCCATCTAGTAAAAAAATCTGGGACAAGCCACTATGTCAGAGTCCCAGGAAGCTTTCCAGTTCATGAGGAAGAGCTGAAAGTAGCCTGAATGTGATTAAAATTATAGGAGTAAGCACCCGTGTCCCATCACTGCAATTGAATTTAAGCAGCTCACCTGTATGATGCACTCCATGAGGTACTCCTGAGCTAAAGCATCTCTGCAGTTTACAACTTGCTCCAATATTCCAGGCAGAACGATCTAGATAAGGAAAAAAAAAAGTTTTGCAATGATTTTACAATTACTTTCTAAGTTTGTATTCACACATATGCATTTAATCCAAGCAGAGCAGTATTTCTAACATTTTGCAGCTTATTCTTCACATAAAGGCTTTCTGATAAAAAGCCCCAGTTTTCAGCAGTTCTATTCTTCAGAAACAAAGAATCTACTGGTCTCCAATATCTGACCTTTTTGTACACTACATGACCTGCAAGCCTGGATTTAGTAAATCAGTGCTACTAGCTTTGCTGGCACATAACGCTATTCAGTGTCTCAGCAGCACCACTCAAATTGTTTCCAGCAGCTATATGGTAGAACTTACAAGGGAACAGACTTCTACGTAATATATTTACTTGACTACCATTTCATACAATAACAGTTCTCTTGAATGCTTTAGGAAGCATAGCTTCATTTAACATTAGAAGTCTATCATGTGTACGTGTATGCTGTATGTGTACACATTCCTTGAAGCAGCTAATTATAAGTAAAACAGCAATCAGGAAAGGAGTTTTAAGATTTCTTGTCAAATTACAGGTGAGCTTATAGGAAAAATGCACAAGTCGCATCATTAGCCTCACAACACATTATACAGTTTCATTAGCATTCAGAACTTATCCTCAGGTGAAGAGTTCAAGAAGCACCTGGATTACTGAACTTTTGGCATAGCTGTAACGCTTCAAGCTGCTGATCTGGAGTCCAAACCGGTTTCATTTGAAAAAGTAACAGAAGTCAGAAAGGATGGCCAGACATCCCACCTGCTTGTATCGCTCCACATTAACACCTTCCAACTGACTGAGGCGAACCAGGTTTGTTCCTACTAGGATTCTCAGTTCCTGCCTTTCTCGCTCTCTTTTCTCTCTGTCCCGACTATGGCCCTGGTGTTGCATTCGCACCCAAAGCTTGTTCATCTCAGCAAAGTTCAGCAGCACAAAATCCATCGAATCACTGATGTCCCCAGTAGTTTCTTCACTGCAATTGAGAACAGGTTAGAAACAGGAAGAGCCTGTTAGAGGTACTCATCCTTCCATCCACTGATTTTTAAGAAGGTGGGAGGGCCAGGAAGCATGTGGTGGGATATCTAGGTTCATAAGAAGGGTGAACATCCTCACTTGTGAGAAACCTTAGTCTGGAAAGGAACTCTTAATGGACAAAACATCTGTCAAGTCCATAGTGCTCTAAAGTATCTACTTCTCTCAAGCCTGAAGTCTTATAGAAATTTTTCATTAGGTCCATACAGAAAAAAACCCAGTAATTTTTGTAAAGTTACAGCCCATCTTTCTTACTCTGCTTGCTCGCCTTCATCTGGTAAGATATTCCTCGTACACTGCAGGAGATAGTTTCTAAGAAAGAGGCCTCTAAGAGGATGCTGTACACCACGGCACATCTCCACCAGGTCTTTCAAAATATCTTTCCTGGACTGTGGAAATGACTTGACATAGACAACACCTACTGTTATCAGGAGATACCTGCAAAAGGCACAAAATGAAACAAAAAAACTGTAAAGTAACAACATCACACTTAAAAGGGAACAGTTCCTTTCTTCCATCCTGGCAGTATTACCAAAGCACAGAAAGCAATAAAATATCATCTAGGTCCCATAATTCTGGATATTTAGTTCAGTTTTCAACTCCTATTCTCCTCTGCAACAGAGAACAGCGTGTCTGAACAGCCACTTGACCTCATTACAATGCTTTATACATTGAACATGTGAATGTTTAGCATGCATGGAGTCCTGAACGCTCTCAGAGCAGCATCAATACTTCCAGCACTCCAATAAGCTGGGAAACAGCTCTGACACATATCGATAAGTAATCTTCATCATAACGATGAAGCAGTTAAGCCTCTTTCACACTGTAGTCTAGCAGGATAGGTGTTACTCTTTGGAAATCCCCAAGAATGTACTCATTCCTTCAGCATCTCTGTATTAAGCAACAGGTAGAAGGAATATGCAAGATGCAAAGGACTAGTGCTCCAGTATATGCAGACTCCCCTTCAGCTTCAGAGAAAAAAAACATAATGCTTAGAACCTTCAACCCTCTCTGCACATTTCTCTGCCTCACATGTGGATGTGTGCAGAACCTCCATGGAAGCACCAACCAGGGAGAACTAGAGTCTACGCCAAGCAGGCAGGAAGACAACTCAAGTGGTTACGCAAAGGGGGAAAGACATTGTGGTAGTTATTAACCAAACTCCAGAAACTGCATGAGGATGCAGCCTGGTGTCTCCAAAGCCTCTTCCTGGCACAAAACTCAGGAATTAAAGACTGCAGTATCAAGGAAAATCTGAGTCCGAAGTCTGAAGTCTAGATCTACTCCAGCCCAATGGTCACATATCTAAAGATAAGCCTTTCCGTATCATCTCTAGCACACTAACACGTAGCCAAAACAACAAATTCGGAAACAAAAAGCTTTTCAGAATTAATTACAGACATCTTCAGCTTCCTTCTCACACTTCTTACTCTCTAAAGAGACAGACAGTTATGAAGCACCTATTGTGTGTGATGATCTAAGACCCAGATCCTTAGGCACAAGTTCATTAACAGGAAATAGAAAAAGTTAATAAATGTGTAGTCAGTATCACTGATCAGAATGTGGTACTTGTTAGTTTTCCACTGACCAGCTCTTAAATTTATATCAAGATGAAAGTGCTTCCATCTTGGTCACATGCAAAATCAATACACTGGCAGGGAGAACTGACCTTCTGCAGCTGCAGACCTGCCTAAACCTCAGAAGTCTCAGCAATCCACTCTTAAGACCCACAGAAATACTATTCACCATTGCAAATTGATTCCTTCCTGTCAAGCAAGAATGCAGAGTCAAGCATTACCTGAACCCAGAGCCTGACCACTATTCACCAGTTTAACTAAAAAAACCCACAACAGATCAAAAACATATACACTAACATATACACACTTACAGTCTTGGAATAATATTTCCAGCATACTGTACTAGCTCATAAAGGTCTGCCACTTTCCTTCCTTTGGCAAATTCATCTGTCAAGTAGACTTCCAAGTAGTGTAGTTCATCAGAAATTGCCATGTCTTTTCCTCACAGTTAAGGATTTTAAGTTCGAAAGTCTGCAACAGATTTACATAGTAATTTGCTCACTCACATCATGGAGGAAAGATGCTGTACTAAATACAATCATGCCCAAGTAGGTAGTACTTCTGAAACAACAATCACTATTGGGATACACGTGCAAAATTAACCCCAAGACTTCAATTGTCATTTTTAGCCTATTAGAGGGGGAAAAGCCCTAAATCAAAATAGATAGCAAATGAATGTGATTGAACAGAGTATCCAAAGCAAAGGCATACTGTGTGTCACAGAAAAATATCATCCACACACAGAGAAAGTACTATTTGAATATATTCACACTATTCCCATTGTCTGACAAAAAGGCTTTCCTTCAGATACTACCTTATGCAAAAGTAAATACACTGAGGCACTAACTTATGGTCACAAGCTAAATATTAATGAACAGCAAAATGCAAGTTGGTTTTACAGATGTTTGGGTACCGTACTCCAAGCAGAGTTGTTTTACAGAGCACAGAGCTGGTATTTTCGTAGAACTAGACTCCTGAAACCTCCTAAAGGAAGATATGAAAGACATTAAAGACCTGCTCTGCACCAAAGGCAGAAGACAAAACTTACACAGTGAGCAAATACGTGTGTGTTCTCCTACAATATATCCAGATAACTAAATACTGAGGAAAAAAATGCTAGTAAATATCTGAGGCCAACGAGATGCCATTGTACCAGAAGCAGATGAACACTTCATTCCAAATTCAGCATTTCAACTATTCATTTCCTCTTCAAAGGATACAGAGCTCATAATAGCTCTTCGGAGATAACATAGAAGTCCGCAGCTCCCCAAGCATGTTGGAAGCATGTTTCAGAGCATCCATGAGCTTGTTTTTGTCCTTTAGAGGAAGAAAGAAAGAGTAGTTGGTCAGAAATAGTAGTAGGCATCTGCAGTATTTTAGAAAGCTACACTTTCAGCTTTTAAAAAAAGCATGCAGGGAGATTAAGTAAACATCAGGAAAGCAATAATTGTAATTAAATCAAGTTATTTAGTATCTAGCTTGTACTCACCCATCCTTATTAAGTGGAACATTATACTTAAGTGTGGTAAGAAGACTTACCCAAAGACAGAACTACAGTAATAAATTACAATACTAATGGTACAAAAACCCCAAAGGAAATTTTGCTTATGCATAAATTCCCACCCAACACTCAGATTCTATCCAGCAAGCAAAAGAGAACAGAATCCCCCTGTCAATATGGCATGTTGTTTTGTTCAGATCTCATGAAGAAACCTCTAGCAAACAGCAGATCTGCACTGCCAGCAGACAGACCACTGTTAGAATTAGATTCCTCTTCCCCTACTTCTCACCCAAGAACACCTTATTGAAAGCCACAGTTTGTTAGGCTGCATATAACTTACACTTATGATGCACATAATCACCTGGCATCACAAGATACAAGATAAACTTCTAATCTACCACCTATACATACTTGTTCAACCCATCATAAGCAGCAGCATTAAGTTCTGGGGGGAAAACAAAAGGGATTGCTAGTGTGATCCACTTAGTATATTGACACTCAGTCACAGATAGCAGTGACAAGCTCAGCTGCAGCTCCTTCAAAGACTTCAAAAGCACCCCACAGTAGAAAACAGGAAAAGGTGTTACCTTTCTTGCTACCATAATTTGATGGCAAAGTTAGCTTGGCCAACCACATGAAAATATATGACAGGAAAATATATGGGGATATTTAAGTTTTCATTGCAACTTTCAGCAGCTTCTCCAAATAAACACAGGCTTCTCAAACTCAAGAAAGCTAGGTGTGATGACATAACCTGCCTGCATCAACTACAATTTCAAGATAAAGGTCTCAGCACAACCCTAGCCAGTGGTGTTTCCTAGTCACAGAAGAATTCATGCATCAGTCCACAGTTAATCACTACAAAATTAATCTTATGTAGCAGGTAACTCATTATTAGTCTCATGGTCTGTGGTTCATGCCAAGAAAAGCCTACATGGAAAAAATAACAGTATGTTGAACAGAAACAAGAATAGCTTCTCATCACATAGTTCCACATAAAATGAATTTGAACAATAACCTTCTGATATCATGGCA
Source organism: Microhierax caerulescens (assembly GCA_035590215.1). Classification (NCBI taxonomy): domain Eukaryota; kingdom Metazoa; phylum Chordata; class Aves; order Falconiformes; family Falconidae; genus Microhierax; species Microhierax caerulescens. Next base: position 8,758,201 of record JAVJGJ010000033.1, on the reverse strand, counting down.
GGTTATTCCCAGTTTAGATTACTTAAGTGCAAGCACAAATCATAAAGATGCATCTTTATAATTTATCTTGTCAAATACTGGAGCAAAACCAGGAAAACACATTCAAAGAATACTCAAGGCTCAACCCTCTCTGAGTAGCTACCTCATTTATTTGCAAAGCCTCTGGTGGAAAGATGTAGAAAGGGTTAATTTTCCTCACAGCACTAGAGATTAGTATTGATTTACTGTTTTACTCCTAGCAGACAAGAAGCTTCATGGCATTTTAAAGTCACATTCTTACCAGGCATCTCTTCATCTGGAAAGACTGCACCTTCACAGCCTGAATGGCTTCATCCAGGAGTTTTTCCTGTTCATCCTGAGGAGATTGCTGTGTTGTTGGCTGGAAGAAAAAACCCAAACAAACAACAAAAACAGAACAGTTGTTTTTATGAAGCTGGTTAGAACTTGATTCACACTGGGTTCCTGTAGTTTAGAACACAGTGCAAGTGACACTGCAGTGTCACCACTCACGAGTTGTCAGAAATAGCTGTTTAAGTAAGGGAGAAAGTTCCCAGTACTCTGCAAAAAACCTGAGGGCAAGGAGGAGACTTTATGCACAGCTTGTGAGCACCATTGCTTCTTGGAGTGCAAAGCCATGGGGACAGAACAAGGTCAACTTCTAACATTTAGAGGTCAAGAATCCACTGCAAGTATCTGGCAAGAAAAAGCTTCAAGAGAACGCAAAGAAATCACGACAGTGAGTGAAAGCTTTGTTACTTCTTTCCACAGAGCTTCAAAGCAATGCCCAGACCACACACGCTGCAACTGTACAGATGCTTTCCTGTACTCACAAGTTCTCAATTAACTGCTATATGAGCCACACAACTCTTCAGAACAAGTGTCAGATAAGCAAAGGATAAAGTACAGTTCGTGCTTTCCAGAAGGGAGAAGTGACTGGCAGAAGGCAATAGAAAACTGAAGAGAAGCAACAACTCTTCGAGTCCCCTACTTGTCCCAGTGACCTTTTAACTTCTCCTGGAAGAGGCACACTCCAGGCCTTCAACATCTTTTACCTTTGCAAGGATCATATTGCATTTTCTTGTAATAATAATAATAAAATCCATTGCTTACTGCCTTAGACTTCCCCTCAAACAAGCTATAATAGGCCTCTTCCTACTGCAGCTGCTCCCTGCCCTCTACCAGATCAATGGGATTAATTTATATGAGCATCTTGAGGCTATCCTCCAAAATGTCCAAATTTACTTGGATCAGAACCCCAAATGCTCTCCCTACCTGCAACCAGCCTTCCTCCTAACACATTACAAGGAAACACCACCATCCACCAATAATTTAGGCCCAGTCTTCAGCATCTCCTTCGAGCTTCCCAGCCTCTCCCAATCCTGCAGTTTGTTTTCAGATGGCCTCTGAAATATCGACAGGGATAAAAGCACTGATATTGTGTCCCAATTACATCTTCTCTAGTCTTAACAAATACCATGTACTCAGTAATTCACAGAGCAGGTTCTCTGAGCCTGCAGCCTCAGTAAATTAACTATTTATACCTGTTCCCCTCATCTGCTGTGTTCAGAAGGTTCCTGGTCTCCTCTTTTTAAATAAATCTCAGTTACAAGCTAGCAGGACACAAATTACATCAGTGTTCTTGAAAACAGTATCTTCAGTACCAACTTCACCCACAAACCCCATGCTTAGGGGTCTCCCTAAGTATCTTCTGAAGACTGAGCTTAAAATTGATGACCTTTTTATCCACATTGAGATGTTTTAGTTTAACAGCAACTTAATGGTTCTGGAGCATTGCAGCCTTATCACACCCCTGTTTTCTCCCATATTTAATCGGGTTCTTGTTCTGCAACTGGAAAGAGTCACGGACAGTATCTCCCCACTACCCTTTTCCACATACAGAGAACAGACTGACCTGATAACGCCCACATACGCGGTGAAACTCTGCTCTTAAAGGTTTTAAATTACCCAGCTAGAAAAAAACTAAGGCTGACCTGATCTAACACTGGTGATAATCCTGACACAAGCAGGACTTTATGACATAAAGGTTCCTCCCAACCAACACTTCTGTTCAAACCATGCACAACTAATGAATAACTGGACCTCTTAGAAAGTGCTCCCTGTAATTAATCTCATAAAGCGCAGGTCTTCCAAAAAGCAATTTAAGCAAAAGGTGAAAGTAGAATCTATGGCTAGACAACCCTACTTCCCAGACAATTCAATAACTCCACACTCTTAGAAAACCTCCAACTGTGAAGCAAGTATGTTCTGCCAGCAGAACTTCACTGTAATTGCTAAACTTTATTTACTCCATGACAGATCAGACTTTCTAGAAACTGAAAATGACAGTGCTGGGGCTAGTGTGCAACAATCAATATCAAAACATCACATAACAGAGTTGCTGAATTATGTTTATGCCAGAACATTTGTCACACACTGCAGTTCCCTGAACCCACAGTAGTGCTTTAGAGAATATATATCACTACTTAACTGAATGCCATATGCTCCAACCACACCAAATCTCTCTATATTAAAGCACAGTTAGAAATAGTGCAGTAATGTCAACATTAACCACAACTTCCTAAGCCCCCTTCTCCTAATGGGCATTAACTTATACAGCTACCAGTCCTGCTCTTCCACCTCTAGTTGTTCATGAGACACACAGTGCTGAGAAAGCTGCTTAGGCTGTAAAGTGTCAAATAAACTAGAAGACTAGCCTGGTCGAATAATGAATGGTTGATAGCTTACCATTCACCTAGTTCACCCTACAGCCAGATAAAATACTGCAAGCAGGGCTACAAAAACAAGGCCTTTTGACAGCAACACCAAGTTAATGCGCCGATTTAAACATATTTGCTAGAGCCCCAAGAAATAGTTGGCAGATTGCATGTGCATCGGCTTCCTTACTTTTGGTGTGAAAAACACCAGTTAAAGCATAATAGCTTCTATGCTTTACATGATACCAACAGTTACCTCACCAGAAATATCTAACTGAAGGTATCTGCTTTCTCATGCAACTTTAGCCCCTGCCTTTTAGCAACGGTTAGGGAAATAATGGAGTTTCAGAGCCTTGCTCTGCCAGACCTAGCCTTCCCGTTTGTAATGAACCAGAGTCAGCTTTACATCAGATCCCATCTGCATCAACATAAGATATTAGTAGTATTTCCATTTCTGCTCTAAATTGAGCAGCAAGGTCCCACACTGCACTCAACACTGGAACTGTATTAAATACATAACTGACTTCATAGCCAGAAGCATTTCCATGTTACCACAATAGATTATCTTTTTTTTTCCTGTATCTCTTAAAGATTAAAAGTAAAATTAAATTCATATATGTTTGGATTTGAAGACTGAGAAGGTGATTGATCTAAATAAGGATGTCTTTACTACAAGGGTATGTACTTCATGTCTAAAGAAAAGAATCTCAGCATTTCAGTCACACAGGTGATAACCTACTGCTGAGTGTCATAAGCACACAATGGTGGCAGCTTGAGGTGATGTTTGTAGCAGCTTTACTTGAATATGAAAACACCTTAACAGCAGTACCACTAAAAAAGTTCCAACTCTTTCTTACTTTTCAGTTTTCAAAGTTTAAATATTTACCAGCTTACCAGTTTCTTTCTACTTCAGAAAGCATGCTACTTTCAGCTTTAGAACTATAGAGGTTTCCACATATAACCTGCTTATTATCAAGCGATGCACGAGATCACATCAAGATACACATAACCTGATACATACACCTGCATGAGGAAGCTGTGGGGAAAAGCAACTGAAGAGACCAAAGAGCAAAAGCCCACCATTGACAGCCAGCAGGGCACACACCAAACTAGAAACTAGTTTTTCTGTCAGATAACAACACTGACTAAAGCTGTTTATGCTCTGTATCTTCCACTTCAAATTAGGAACCTAACTGCACAAGGTGGTATTTTAAAGTGCTATTATACCACAAAATGCAACTGCACTGTGAAGTCCTATACCATTCTACAAACAAGAAGCTTGAACATAAGCTTTTGAAATGGAAGATGCTTTGACACTGGAGAAGAGCAGCAATACTCCATAATCAAGGCACAGAATGTCCTGCTTTGCCAGCAGCATGTACAATAAGGTATAAAATCCTGCATGAACACTACATAAGGAATTTACAACAATTTTGAAGCCATTAAGACTTCAGAAATGCCCAAGTCTTACCCCTATTAAATACACTGCAATTGTTTAAGAAAAAAGGAGAGTCAACGTGAACGCAAGCTTTCTGCTTTACTCATTCCCTAACCTTTTTTTCCTCCGAAGCCACAAGGAAGCAAGTGACTAGTGAAGGGATAGAGAACAGTCCCTTTGAGCTGCACTATCGATTTCTGTACAAGAGACCATACCCTTTTTCTAGCTTTGAAGTAAGGCCTATCTTAAATTACCACATGCAGGTTATGGAAGTCACAAGATAGAGCAGCTGAATTCAGCACAAGGTGAGGAGAGCTGGCTTTTGGTGTAACTTTTTTTTTTACTTTGTTTTTTTGTTCATTTCAGGTTTTGTTTCTTTTTTCTAACTAAAGGTTAGTGAGTTGCTTGGGAAAACAAGTATTTTTTTAAAATTCTTTAGCTTAGAAAACGTCTACTGCCTGGCTGATCAAAGTGGGTAATACAAGTTATCCTGCAGATAACAATTAGAAAAGTGTATTATCACAGCAGCAAACATTCTGAACCATGCCTATCCTCAGAATGTCAACTATTCCTGAACATGCAAAGTGAACATTACCCCTACTGTGTATGATTTACTTACTTTCTAACACTCAGCTCCATGGGAAGACTTTGTAAGATTCGTATTTAGTTTTGTACTTGACACTTAGCTGCACCCTGGAGACAGTTATTATTTTGGGTCCATGTGTTTACTAGTTAAGAAGCTCACACCACTTAAAAGAGAGTCAGGTAACTTGCAGTACTCCAGAGGAAGAATTACACAGTATTGAAATACAGCAGAATTCAAGGCAAGTTTGTGCAGCCTACCAAACTGCTGGCAACACAGGTATCTTAGGCTGGATGCAGAGTATAAATAACACAAAATAAAAGGTTTTGCTTCCATTCTAAAGTGCATTTTCATCTAATCTCCAAATGATTAAGTACTTCAATTCTTTAGATAGCTGATGTGCTTACAGTCTGTTTCCACACATGACTTTTCCTCCTGTGTACACATACTTGTGTATAGTACCACAACGAATGAGGTTTACCCAAGAAGGTTTTTCTGCCTCCTCCTGTTTGGATTTTATTAGGACTGCCTGCCAAGCAGTCACCACCAAGGCATTTAAAATGAATGTTACCTAGGACAGAAGATGGGTTAACTATAGAAGTGGACCAGGACAACCACCAGCTTACAGATGAAGCCTGAATGCACACAATGCATTGCTGTAGAAATCACTGAACTGCTTGGAATTAACAAAAAATGCATAAGCATTTAATACTATATAAGAAATACTACTCTGAAATACTGACGGCAACTCCAGTACTTCTATTACATCTCACAGTACAGGATCTCAAAGATGGGCCAGAAAGAAGAAAACATTTTTCACGTGTTTAAATTGGTATTTACTGCCACAAGCAGCCAAAAGACATTAACAAGAATCAAGAGGCCAGACTCTTTATTCAGGGGATGATGAAGAACAGCCAGAGCCCTCTTAAAATAAGTCCTGTCAAAGGTACTAAATTCATTCAGCTTCATGGCTTAAACTAAGCTCAGCCAAAAGAAATGGCAATGGAACCTAATTTGGTAGAGTGGATTGCCCCATGTTTAACACCTATAAATTTACTTTTTCTGAATCATTTGGTTATCAGCTATTCTTCAAAGGAGGACACGAGACCAGACAAGTCTCAGGCCAGTTCCCCTGGAAGCAACACGCAGAGGAAAGTTGTATCATTCTCCAGTTGAAGACTACCACGAAGTATTTACATGGGGACAGAGACTGCTATCGATGTAGATTCAGCTTCTCTCATCACCCAATCAGATATTTTCTCATCATCTTTCAAGTAACTTCACAGGTTCTGCCCTCTCACACACCTCCAAAAGTTATAGCATTAAACTGATACCAAGAGACGTACAGCTTTCAGAAGACAATCTGTCCCAAAAGTTTCAGAAGACAATCTGTCCCAAAAGCCTAAGAACTGTGGAGTCCCCACTTTATGAAGCACTCAGGCTTCACCTCACTGCCTAGATACTGTTAGTAGTTTCTACTCCACACTTAGGCTGCTCATAGTTTTATTAAATATCACACAACACGCGCTAAAGGGACTTTCCAGTTTTATTAGGAAACTTGAGCATCCCCTTATTTTTATTGAAAACTCAAAAGCCTTTCTGAAGAAGAGCTATTTCCACACTGCAATTTCAGGTTTGCCTCTCTAGCAAACACCAACATTTGCTCCCAAACAGCTCCGTGGAGCCGGGCCCACCAACAAAAACCTACCCCTCCTGCAGGGAGGGGAGGCCCGCCAGGGAAACAGCAGCCCCGGGGGTCAGGAACGACCGAACGGCGGGCTGCAACGCGGGCAACACCACCACACACGCAGGGCGGCAGAAGCGCCAGAAGCCCAGGTCTGTGACAGGAGCAGCGACACAACGCGCCCCAACTCCGGCGGCCAGTGCCGCAGCCGCCCCCCAACAGAGACACCCGCCTCGGCCCAACCCGGCACAGCGGCTACTCGCAGCGCCCGGCCGCCGCGGCGCTGACCGCGGCACGAACCGTTACCGCGGGCACAACGGGCCCGGCCCTCACC
>JAVJGJ010000033.1:8727302-8750740 GCA_035590215.1 Microhierax caerulescens | reverse complement strand
CGGCCCGGCCCGGTCCCCTGCGGCCTCCTACCCGGGGGCGCTCCCGGCCCTGCCTTCCCCCGCCGGCCCGGTTCTGCGGCGCTGCCAAGGGCAGAGCTGCCGCTGCCAGATGCTAGAGGCAGGGCGGCCTTGCCCTGCGCCGGGCCAGCGCTCTCTCCCTCAGCGTGTGCCGGGCTGGGGGCGCCCTGGGCCCGCCGGTGCCGCCCCGGCTGTCCCCGCAGCCCCCGGCTGTGCGAACGCGGGCTCTGTGTGCCGGTGTTTTGCAGAAAAGCTGAAGAGTATCTGCGGCTGTCGCAGGTGAGATGTGTAGGATTCATGGCTCAGGTGACAGCAACGAGCGCTGCCGTGATGTGCCTGGACCTGGCTGCTAGTTTCATGAAGCAACCGGTTGACAGAGTAAGATACTGGATATGGCTTGGCTGGCTGTTCCATAAATCCAATAAAATCATTGTTCTGTGTGGTGTACGTCGGGAGCAGGACGGGGGTGGTTAGCACTGGCATTACCCTAGACCCAGAGTGTGGTCCTAGGCACAGTGTTAGAGCTTTCACTACTCGGAGTTTGCAACGAGGCAAATGGAGATCAGTGGCACAGTTGTTTCACAAGTTGACCTTTTTTTGCTATAATTTTAGCTCTTTTAGTAACAAATAAACTACCAGCAAGGATCTTAAATTTACGATCTCTACCTTTTACTGTGGGAGGGAAGGAGCAGCAGCAAGAAGGCCCTCTCTATAGTGGTACCTGTAAACTTCCACCTGCAGACCTGCTGGGTAAATAGCACTGCGCCTCCACAATAACGTCTGGTACAAGGGGGTTGTGATTGTCCATTGACAGACAGAAGAGAATTTAATTGGACCTGACCCCATGAGGAGCAGCATAAAAGTATTGCTCATCTCTAAATTGCCCAGACCTTGGTTGCCTTTGTTTTTAACCACCTTGTTGTCATACAATGTGGAAAAGACAAACCTCACTTCCAGTGAAATGGTCCAAAAATAGCACTGCATTAAAAGGTGCAGCATTCCTAGGTGGTTAATCTTTGTGTATACAGTCAAAACTTATTCATTGCACAAATTTGTTTAATATAGCAATTTAACTTTATTTTACAGTGTTGGGTATTTTCTCCCTAATCTGTTTGGGTTGCCTGCATAAGATGTCAGGAAGGAATCTTGCTAACTCTTTGTTTTTGTCTTCTTGAAAGAGCTATTGTGTTAAACTCTCCGGTTTGAACAAGACTGCCTACCAGAGCTTCATGAAGTCTTTGGAGTGTTTGCTAGAGGTGAACCCCAGACTGGGAATACGAGACTTGGCTGTGCAATTCTGCTGCACAGAGGGAGTGAACACCGCTTCAAAAATACTACAGAGGTGAGGAAGCTCTCTGAGCACACTGGTAACCACTAGTAAGGTTCTTTGTTCATTAGATGTGTAAAGAGCTTGATGGTTAAAAGGGCCAGGTATCTCCCACTGGCTGGAGTGGCGAGGTGAGTGCTTACCACTGACAATCCAGCCATTTATCCAGGACATTTTTTTAGAATACATGTTAGAAAGGCTTGGTCTGTGAATCTCAGCAAGTTGTTGTCCAAGTCCCAGTTCTTCATCTGGGAATAGCGTAAAAAATATAGGACTCTTAGTCCCTGTATTTGTCCATAGCATCACACTGTCTTCCATTTAACTGCTGATCATGTCACAGTTCAGAAGGTAATGCTCAGTAAAAACAAATCCTCCCTTCTGGAAAAACAGATCTCTTAAAATGCATGTTACCTGTAAAAACAATAGGTAGAACACTGCAATAGAGATTCAGTAACTTTAACTAAGATTTTGCATTCTGTAACGTCTACTTACAGCACGTTTAAATGCTGTAAGGTCAATGAACAGAGGCATTGTATGCTTGTCAGTGTTTAACACAAGCCAGAAAAAAGCCCCCAGCCTGGAGACAGGTAGACAATAAAAAATTAAATTCTTCAGTGCTGCACATCCACTATGTCATTTTCCATATTTAAGCCTTCATCTGTGTAATATACCTAGTAGAGGAATCAAAGAAACTATATTTTTACTCTCTGTTATAGGATGGATGTATGCAAAGCATCTATTGTAACTTTAAGATGTAAAGTAGAGATAGAAGTGCTGTGATGTGGAGCATGAGAAATAGATTTTGCTGGCATGCTTTGATTCAGATCCCTAATCTAACATACCTTCAATTCAAAACCAGGAGATGATACTAATGCCCTTCTTTTCCCTACTCTCTTTTGCTCTTCTCAGCCAGCAGCAGCTGTTTCTGCTTGACTTGGTTGCAAAGGACCAAGTGATCCAACAGGAGACCTGTTCAACTGCTGAGAACTATGCGACAGCTTCATTTGAGGCAAATGCACTATGCAATTATCACTCTTGTTGTTCTTTAGGTACGAATCCAGCCTCTCTGAAGCACAGCAAATGGACCTTGATTTATCAAAACCGCTCTTTACAACAGCTGCACTATTCACTGCATGCAGGTGAGTATAACCTGGGGGACCTTTTGTAGGCTTTGATGTCCAGTGAGACACCAAACAGAAACAGCACTTATAATGTAAGCAGACAAGTCATTCTATGTCTGAATGGTCTTGTTTAGCACATCCTGCTGCCCTGCTCCTGGAAGCGGAGACAGCTGTAGCAAACCACACCTTTCCTTACAGCGAAGTCTCCAACCCGCACTGCGTTTGCCTTCAGGATAAAGCAGGAGTGTTGTATCAAATATACAGAAAAGGATCTTGAGTTGCTTATCCTAAAATCATTAAAACCTGTCTTCCCTGGTGTGTAATGAGATGTTGTGGGTAATTCCATTAAGACATATCCATGGTAGTGGCTGAAAAACTTTTGTTATTGTTTTGCACTTAACCCTCCTTCCTCTCAGCCTGACCAGCGTAATGTAATCCCTCAGTAACGTTTGCAGATTTAGTGGGAATTTTTTTCCATTGTCAAGGTAGATTTGAGCTGGGCACAAAGCAGGAAGTTCTATAGCTTTTGGTGAGATACTGCTTGAGGTGCAAGAATGGCTGCTGGCTTGCTTCTGAGCACCAAGAAGCAGCCCTTCTAAAGAAGGAAAAGCCCTCAGCCCTACACTGTCACGTCCTGAGGATGTTGTGACCTCTGGGAGATCGATCTAATAGCTGTAAGACCTGTATCATCTTAGAAGATAGGTGTCTGGAGCACCTGACTCAGCCGACCCTTCGTATGCATTTGCTTTGATGCAAGTATCTTCCCTCTCAGTGTTATGCCTTGTAACAATCTTATGAAGCAGTTCAGGTGCTGCGTAGTTGCACAGCTCCTGGCAAATGTTCTTGTGACACAGGGGTCCCATTCAGCTTTTTGCAGTAGTGAGATTTTGTCCTGGTTCCCCTCAAGATTTGAGAAGTACCTCTTTCTACCAGAATTTCCTTATGTAACTTGAACTAACCCTGAGTTTCAATTCCTGAACAAGTATTGACTGAGTAGTGTAGGGGGTCTGTTTTTTAAGCAAATTTGTTTCTGAGTGAGGCAAGGATTACCTCAGACAAAACCTCAGGCCTAACTTTCTCATAGGCATTGTTGGTATAGTAAATGCCACCTCACCTGAGTGACAGTTGCTGGAGCATTGCTTTGTACAGAGCTAATTTAACTTTCTTTTGTAGGTGTTTGAAGGTAAAAGTGGACAAAACTAAAATGTTGGCTGCATCTGGGGTGAAAAAAGCAATATTTGACCGGCTGTGCAGTCAGCTGGAGAAGATTAGCAAGCAACTCAGCCGTAAGTGTTTGGCTTTATCTGTGTAAGACACATACTCATCACCTGGTCTCAGTGCCCCCATCTTTTCAACTTTCAGCTATCTCCTTCCAGCCAAACCTGCCCATGCATTCCAGCATGTTTCCTGCAGTCCAGTTCCCAATCACAGTCATTGCTTCTGGGAAAGTTGCAACAGCTTAGCATGTGGCAAGGCCAAAACCAAGTATTTTTCTCTCTTCTCAAATCCTCACGTCTCCTTACATTCTCTGCTGCTGCAAGTTAGCCCCTGCTGCTCCTATACTACCTGACCTATCTGTGATTCCTCCTTTTTGCTTGCTTGCTGCATCTTGTTAACATGGCAACATGACACACAAATTAACATAACCATATTGCTGCCTCTCTTGCTTTGACTGACTCCTGCATTTCCCTTTACCCCACTGCAGGATTAACCAGCCCAAGCCTTGTTCTTCTGGTAGCAATTCAGCTATTACCTGATGCCATCCTTCCACATACAGTGGGCAGACACGAGGAATCTTTTCGCCTGTTGTTCAACTTGTAATGCTCACCACTCTTTTTGTGAAGGAAGACTGAAATATGATACACACCTTCCAGTCCTTGTATCTCCTCCTTCCTGCATATCTCCTTTTTCCTTTCCCAGGCTTTCCTTCTTACTTTCCCACTGACAGTACCCCTGCTTGACCCTGTCTTCATGCTTTGTATCATGAAGTTTTCTGGAATGTGCTGCCTCAACCCAAACCAAAAGCTGATGCTCTCTCCCAAGGCATGGACCTTCCCATAGTGCAGTGCCCTATAAAAAAAACCCAGAACCTTTACCCACCACTAAAACAGCTAAAGGCAGCTGGGAGTTTCTGTATCAGTTCAGGGAAAAGTGTGCCTTTGTATACATGGACAGCACCACACATGTTGTGGGCTTCTATAATACAGTAATATACAATATAAAGTGTAGAAGTGGAATAGAAGAAGAAATAATCAATAATCCTGCCTGACTAATCAAGAGGGGTGGCAGTGTGGGTTTGGGGTATAAAAATGGCAGATTATTGTGGTTACTAATGCAGCAGCAGTCTGTGTAACCCTTGAAGCATGCTGGCATCTCTGCATGTAGCGCTTGAGCATGTCTGGACTGGGGAACTGCCCTGACTGCAAGACAAAACTTTAGGAAGGTAGCACTGCTGTCAAAGAATGGCATGTAGAACACCACCCTTGGGGCCCCAAACACCACTCAGAAGTAAAGCAACTTACTTATTTTTTTTAGAGGAAGACGTTTCACAGGCTGAAGAGCCACCTGAAAGCTTGCAGACCAACCTGGAACACTATGAGAAGGAAGGTGGTAAGTTGTGTTTAGCCATGAACTAAAATCACCTCACCAGAGCAGTTCTGAACTTTATAATCACTTAATATTTTAGTTGTGTAATGTGCCATAACACTCAGTTCACTCTATTACTCTGTTCTGCAAACCACTGGCTAATGCAAGGACAAAAAGACCTTAGCAGAAGGACAGTAGTGTTCATACTGAGTAGTCCTAGTAGAATGAAGGACAAGTGTTCCATTCAGACACAAAGGTGAAGAGGTGACTGTTCCAGCAGGTGAGGGGAGCAGCAAACCATAGGGTGAGATAATACAGTGACAGACCCTGTGCTTGTGTCTGTGCAGTTGCTCACTACCATGGTTATTCCCAGCAACATATTGCCCACGATGGCCTGTCATGGACTTTTTCCTTCTCTCATAGAATCTGAAGATGATGAGGAGATGCCATGTAAACGGCTGAAGACTGAAACAAAGCAAGACTATGAAGAATGGAAAAAGAAAATCCTGGAAAATGCTGCTAAGGCACAAGAGACAAGCAGGAGTACTGCCTCTGTAGTACCACCTAGTAATACAGCTGCTACATGCTCATAATTTTAACTTTCCCTCTGCTCTAACACGAGTTCCAGTAGCATATGAATGATGGCTGCCTGGTAGCCAGCTGATTTTATTAGCTAGTTTTTAAGTTTTTAAGAATATTATTTTTAGTAAATGACACCAAAATTGAGGTGATTTTGCAGGAAGCCTGTCTGACTTCTTGCCAGGCTGGTACCTGAGCAACTATGACATTAGGTGGTGGAATAGCTTCATTCTCCTGCTGCAAGCAGCAGGTAACATTCTAGTGCCATCTTAAATGTAAACAAGTTTTATGCCCTTTGGCCCCAGGCTTGAAGTAGTCAGTGAAAAAAACAGGGAGAGGACTAACAGCGCCGCCTTAAACCACAAAAGCAGCAGAGGAACTAAGACTGATGGGGTTTTTGTATTTATTTTATTTTTACTGTTGAAGAAATGCCTAGTCACTGAATTTGACTTATTTTTATGACATGTATGGAACTGAAATGTCTGTGCTTGTAAAGGGTCCCAAACATTCCAAGAAACAATAAAAATAGTGGAAGGAAGAGCTTTGCATTATGACATCAGGTTCTTGGCACTTGTCATATTATAAAGCCTTTGGAATGAAAAATGAAAGACATACAGGAGATGTCTGTGCTTTAAGAAGGAAGATACTCAGGGGCAAAGGTTCTTGGCTGGCTAATACAGGCCTCTTTGCATCTTGCAGTCATAAACTTCAGGAAGAGGAGAGCACACTCTGCCCTGTAGTTCTTAGAGGCAACTTCTGCAGTCCTACACTTTCATCCCAGCTACTCAAACTACAATTTATGTTAACTACTTTTTGAAGGAAAATCATTGCTTTCAGCAGTACAGCGCTACTGTAACTATAAAATCAATCCAAGAGCCTTCATCCCATTTCTCTTGCATGTTTTCTGCCTGGTATGTGCAAACAGAAGTTAACTTTCACAAACCACCATTTCAGAACAATCCAGAAACCCCCAAGTATCCATATGAAACAGGATAAATTGTATCACGTTTGAGTATTTAGACTTGAAACACTGCCTCTACCTGAGCTTCTCAACAGAACCTTAATAGCTTGCCAAATGCCTTGCTGCCGTGCATACTCCTTGCTTACCTGGGTGACACTGATGGCACCAGAATTACAAGTGCTGATATCATTAACTGCTTTAGTTATCAATGTATGGGGCCAGTTCTTCATCATACTTACTGCTTCAGTGATTCGTGTCACATGTGGTTCATCCCTTTAGCTTTCCGTAGACCCCAAAGCAAAATGCACAGGACATGGTGAAACATTCCATAAGGCTGCAGAGGTGGGTTGCACCCTACTGCAGAACCATGCAATGGCTGCTGAATCTAAAGGGATTTCTTTCTATTAGAAACAAAACTGTAATCCTGCTGGCCAGATGTGCCTTCTCTTTGTAGAAAATGGAGAGGAAGTATGAACAAGACAGCAGAAAGCATACATGTCATCCTCTTACAAAAATAGAGGAAGAAGCACATAGTAATTGGAAAGTTAAAACTTACTGGCCATTTTCCTTTCACTTCTCCTCCTTCCAATGCAAAAAAAAATGGAAATCACTTGAAGCCAACTTAACTTTAATTAGCAAAGGCTAATTTAATTCCAGATGACGGTTCTGAATGTAACAGTAACTATTGGGGAATGGACTCCAAAGAGATGCCTGATGTGGAGATAAAATACTGGAAAGTTCTAAGTAAGAGCTTTGTAATATTTGAGTAAGAGCTGTCACAAAGTGCTGTTTGAAGTCTGATCTAATAACGTAGCAGAGGGTCCTCAGGATGGGAGAGAATCCAGTCTAGCACATTAGCATTCTCTTGCAAGACCCATTGAGAGATGTTTTCAGGTTTGTTTGACGGGGGGGGTTAAACCAAAACTGAGGAATAAACTTGTGGCACTTCAATGGAATTTATTAGTATCAATTCAGAAATATACAGACCAATTAATACAATCACATTTAGCATGCAGAGCCATGTGGAAGGAAAACATGAACAAAAGTGGGCCTTCACAGAAGGTGATACACTGTCATGATTATTTCACTTAATTTTAATAATTCTTCTCTCTAGTAACTCTTCTCTGTCTCAGTTCTGGAAATGCTGCAGAGGTCCAGAATTCAGGACTACTCAAAGTGAGAAGCAGTAGAGTAGAAAAGATAACTAGACTAGGGTAATCCAGTCTTACAAACCTCTTAATTAGCAGCCAACACTTTTGCTAATGTGTTGATGTGAAAGTCCATTAAGTTAAAGGGAGCTTTACAGTGGTGGAAAGCTAGTTTTAGTAGTATTAGTTTCTGTTTTTTTTTAAGACCCCATCCAGCTCACAGAAGGAGTTTTGCAGAATCTAGAACAGGAATAAAGGAAACCACAGTTTTAATAAATAAAGTTATACTTTTAGTAGAGAGATTGGAAGTGACTCCAATTCTTTATACATCAGGAAAAATTTGAAATCCAAAAATAAGTTAGTATTGTGAAGGAAACTTAACGTTCAAGAACAAAGTTGGGGGAAAGAAGGGCTTCAACCTCCTAACTGGACTAAAGGCTGAGTCTGGCAACACACTGCCACTGAACAGCAATAAAACTTATTTTGCATATCACACTGTATCAGCTTCTCAGATTTCATTACAACTGTCAGAAAGGAGAAAAAATCCTCAAACTAAACCTTACAAAACTATGGGCTGTACTTGCAGCCAATAAGAAGCACTCACAAGTTTTAAATATAACCAGAATGATGTCTGGAAATCTCTTCTTTTCTGGACCAAAGGAGATCTTTTTGCAGAGACAGAATGGTCATTAGGTGATTTATTTGTGGCAGTTTCACCTATCTCCTTCCAAAAGCTCAATCCATTCAGCTCAATTCAACTCACCGTAAGAAAAAGCAGCAATGGACCGACTTGACTCAAGTTGCTTCAGACCAGGATTCCTCATATTCCCTAGCTATGCAGTGACTATATGTCAAAGGGCAGGCTAGAATTAAAAGTTACAAACCAAACCATTCAACTCTGAGTAGTTGCACTGAATCATCATCATGTTTGGGGGGAAAAAAATAGTCTTTTTTTTTAAAAAAAAAATCACAGAAGAGCAGGATATCTGATATCTTTTGTTCTAAGTAACAAATGTGCGAGGGAAAAATTGTGCCACTGTTGTGGCAGTGCTCTAACACTGATGACATACATCAGTGATGAAGAAAGTCTTTAGGGATTCCATGCTTGGTGTGAGAAACCAGAAAACTGACAAGGTGTGTTCTGATGTAAACACGCCAAAAAGACTCTGCAGAATCAAAGCGTTCAGCAAGAAGTCAGCCCCAGTAACAGCCTTTTTTTTTTTTTCATTACTATGTACAACAACTGAAAATTTGTAAAAACAAACAAGGTAGCTTCTGCTTTTAGTAATTATTTCAGTGCCTGTTCTTGAGGCACTTCAGGAACCTTAGCACTAACACACATAAAGTTTGAAGAGGACAGACCCAAAACTTTATATTATAAAACAAAGGGGTAGAAATTATTGAAGATACTGAGTCCCTTCTTCCATGTCTTGACGTCCATTTCTAAGAGCAGTAGACGAGCTTCATACGAGCTTTATACGAGCTTATGCAAGCTTGACCGACATACTCTGAAATCTCTTCAGCCTGTTAGCAGCAGCCACCACATAAAAATGTTTCTGTGAACAAAAGGGAACAGTCTAAGCATGAGTGCAACTGAGCTAAAGGACCTTCGCTGTGGCTGGCACAGATTTTTCTTCTTGGGAAATCCATCTACCTTTAATAACCTAACCTTGTGTGGACTGCAGTACAGAACGGTTTTGTACTGGAGAATGACTGGTTACTGCAGTGCAGACTGCTGGTACTGTGAACTTCTGCAGCATCATTATGAATTGTATAGTGATAAATCTTTACATCACCTACTTTTTAAAATGCAAGTGTGCAGAAGTATATGACCAAACAGCTGGAGTATAGGAGCGAAAAATGTGTAAGCCTCTGGTCTAACTCCTTGGCAGGAAATTACAACTCTCCAGTGCCAAAAGAAAAGGAAATGGTCCTCACCAGTTTTCTTCACATTCCTACAGGCTTCTTTGTAACAAGATTACTGTGTTCACCTTTCAGGATCAATTATCTACAGTCCAGTGGAAACTCAAACAGAAATTCTTACCTATCGCTTCTTCTCATAAATATTTAGTTCTGAGGGAGCATGGGGTTATCAGAAAGGTCCTGAAGAATTCTCTGGACGTGTTTAAGCCTAATTTTTTCTCTCTCCCACACCTACTCTCTGCAATGGGAGGCACAAAGCCACCTTATGTTGTATCCCTACAGCAGAACAATGCAGCTGTTGTGAATGGAAAACATCTCTCCAATATGAAGACAAAGAACATTTAATATATGCTAAGTAGCATCTGAAGTCTCAACTTTTAAGAAAAAAAGTGTAAACACTTCTTAACACCTATCAGAAGGAACAAAAATTTAAACCAAACTTGCTAAAAACAAAAGTAATATCACCGGGGGGGGAAAACCCCAAAACTTAATTTATAACTTCAAATAGACTTTCCAAACTCATGTTTACAAGAAGCCTGTGGGCAAAAGTGAGCCAACATACAAAAAAGAAGGGAATGGCTCTGCCTGTGTTGAGCTGATTTTCCCTCTGGAAGTAGATTTGCCAGACTTTGTTTCTTTACCTTCCATTTTCTGTGAGCCATGTAACTCTGCAGCAGCAACTGGGACTTCAGGCGCAGCTTGGACTTCTTGGCTTTGGCAGGTAGATCGTTCAACCACTCGTGCTTCAGACACTGAGTCGCACTCATCCGGCAGCTGCAGGAGAGGAAAGCCATCATGTAAGCCCAGCTACCCTCACTGCCATTTTCTCACTGCCCTGTGCTCCTGAATATTGTGATAAAACTGCCTGAAAGGAACCAACATGAGTGAGTGGAGGTGCCTCCTGAGGTGCTGTTGATCCCAGTGCACAGAACCCTAATGACATCCTGCATTCACCAATGTAAAGGGTAAGTGCTGTGGAAAGCTGCTGGTGGGTTGATTGAGCTGTGGTTAAATACAGTATTTTGCCTTTTTAGCATTTGGGTTTGGATGTGGGTGGGGGTTTTGTCCTTCAAAGTAGCTGTACAGGTTTGTCAGTTGATATATCATTTTGTTATGTGAATGCAGAACTTTCCTAGGAGAATCAGTGCATACAGAAAAATAGTATTTGTGGTGTTACCTGTCTGTCCTGATAGTGCAGGCTTATTCTGTGCCCCACATTTAAAAAGCACAATTGTCTAGTCACCGTAAACTTGGATCAAGCTAAGCACACATTATATCCTGACATTCAACATCAGGCCCAAATGCAAAGGCCTATCCAAAATGCCTTGAGAAATATATGGTAATAGAGGAAATCCTGGGAAGAGGTGTTGAGAAAAAAAAAGTTTAACTTGCCTGTTTTCAAAACAAAAGCCTATGCCTAACTCCCGAGCTTTGTCTGAGCTATCATCACTAAGAAGATGAGGAAAAGACAACTCCTGCCTCCTCGCACTTAATTTCAGTAGCCAGGGGAGGCAAGTACAGGTCTTGCACAAGGCCGGACCTGCTGTCCCAGGAGGACACAGGTGCCCAGCCTGTCGCAGAGCAGAGGCTCTCCAGACACCTGGTGAACACTGGGCCAACTTACTGACACCACTTCTTTCTTGCTTAGTCATTTCATTCACAGCTTCTAACCAGACTTTGGATGGTGTCCCCCTGGCATCCCTATCACAGGGAAGTGGAAGACCCCAAAGCACGTTTACAGCCTCCCAGCAAGTCATCATCAGGGTCTGAGAGAAAAACCCTCTGTTGTCTCCTGCTGGCAATATGCTAAAGTTCAGTTTATTCTTAGTTTTTCATATGACTTGCTGTTCAAAATGTAATTAGTACTAGAACTGCTTTGTCTGATTTAGGTAATGATCTGGGAGTTGTTAATATTCTACGCACTCCTTTGAATTCCCCTCAAGCACACAATCTGTTTTACTGTATGCATCATTTCCTGTTTTGATTAGTTTTGTATCACTACTCAGCAAGAGAAACACTTCTCTACTCCCTTATCCAACCCCACAGCCATGGTCTGACATCAATATCATCTTCATTCTCCCCCGTTGTTTCATATGTGCAATCATTTTTTTATTTCAGTGGAGCCAAGACTGAGAAGCCACATGCAGAGTTCAGTCCCAAATGCTTCTTAATATCTACCAAATGCACACAGACCACTTTTAAAAGAGAACAATGCGTATTTTCACAGCTGCAACCTCCATCTATCCTCCATAGCATTCAAGAGGCATTTTTTGCAATTTGCGGTAAGGCTTGTAAGAATCCAAAGTAACAACAGGAATAGCTTTTGCTCAGAAAAGGAGTCCTAAAGACAGATTCCTACACAACAAATCCTTCCAGATCGCCTCTGTTCTGCCTGTTTTGACGCTACTGTGAAAAGCGACTTTCTTCAGTCCAGGTATACAGACATTTTCCTTTGAGATAAGGAGCTTTTGAATAGCTGAGGAACTGCCCAGCAAGGGCAGATACAGTACACAAAAGTGTCACATAGCAAGTTTTCATTGTTGGTGGCAATCCCAACAGTTGGCTGAGAGCAATATAACATCATTAGGTGCTACTGTCCTCACCATCAGACAAAGAGGTACCTTTTCTCCTTCACAAGTAGTCTGGAAATAAAGTCTTTAGCTTCTTCTGATAGCTGTTCAAATGCTTCTGCATCAAAATCCCAGCTGCAATTGACAACATAATTCATTGTCTCTGCATCTGTTTCTCCCAGGAATGGGGACAGGCCACTCAGCCTTCAAAAAACAAAAAGAATGAACGGGAGGGAGATGAGTAGTTATTATAGCCATTTCTATATCCATATATTTTTTTCCTTCTACAAATTCCCTGCTTTATAAATCTCGTTAGCTTATGGGGAGGAAAGACTCAGCTATGGCGGGCTCCATTTCTCAATGCCTGCCAAGACAAACCAACAGTCTGGAGCAATACAGCACCGTAATGCTAGCGTGACTCTAGCAGTTCAGTTGGCTAAGTTAGGGAGCACTGCTAATAGATCCCCAAGGAAATTAATTCAGTGGGGATCTAGGTACACACTTCAGTGCTTTCCCAGCTAGGAAAGCTAGGAGGACTCAAGAGCTTTCCTAAATCAAGGCCCATATCCATATTTGGCTTGAATTAAATAGAATTCGGAACAACAGCATACTTATTTCAATTAAGTCTCCAAGCCCAGATTTATTGCTCCAGTCATTTATTACTTCATGCAGTTGGGTTTTGGCTAACCAATTTAAACCAGAAATGTATCCAGATTTAAACCAGAAAGCATCTGTGAAAGTTCTGGAATCAAGTCAGCTCATCAGCAGGCAGAGCCTCGGGACAGGCAAGGCATCCATGGCCACCAGCCAGAGAGCAGAGAAAAGCTTTAGCCCTGTTTGTGACATGACATTTTTTAGACCCGTGGCCTAACACCCAACGTTAATGTCTCCATGCAGATGCACACCAACTCCAAGCTACTAAAATGATGAGATTGCAGATTTGAAAATTGATTCAAGTCCTCAAGAATGCAATCGCAGTGTAAATTCTGACGCGCTGTGGGCAACTTTTCCAAGTAAAAAATGACCTGACCCATTCTACCTTGCTGAATAAGGCGGTACGGGAGAAGAACGTTTATATATTTATTGAAAGGATTATTTGTTGTTTAGAGACTCCGTACACAGAGCGAGGTGCCTTCGCATTAAAGGCCGGGGGGGGTTAACAGAAGGAATCGGGAGGCACCACGCCAGCCGGGCTCAGTGCTCCTGCTCTGTGGAGCCCCTGCACCGGTGACCTTTGGTGCCACCACCGCCACCCCTCACAGGGCTACTCACAACATATACGTGATGACGCCTACACTCCACATGTCCGTTGGGAAGGAAACAAAGTCATAGTTCACCACTTCAGGAGCCAAGAACTCCGGAGTTCCAAAATTAACCTTCAGTTTCTCACGAGGTTTGTACCTTCATGGAAAGAGAGAGTAGTCAGTGCCGGCAGCAGGCTGGGGAACACGGCGCAATCCAAAAAATCCAGGCTTTCTGCCGTGTGAGCACAGCAGAGCCAGCATAGCAGACTCCCCAGGCAATCAGGACAGCATTAAAGTCTTTAAAGAATAAATTGATGAATTTTGCTGTGACTTCAGGTGAATATACCATCAGCTCTCCCTTCACCTGAGAAAGCCAGAAGGAAGACCAAGGGCAATGAAACCTGCAAAGGCCGCCCCCCCAGGGTGACAGCAGCTTTATTCTCTGCCAGGCTGCACAGGATGCTTTCCAACAGAAACCAAACAAAGCAGCTTCCATTAAAACAGGTTCCGAGAGCATTTGCTTAGTGGGATGCACCCGGCTGCAGCTCAGGGTAAAGGGCTGTGTAACAGATCCCAGCACAATGTAACTGCTAAGGTGGGACTCTGAAAAGGATTGTTTGAGCTTGGTAACAAGTTATAGGGTGATCTGACATGGGGAGAAAATTATTCTGTTCTGTCTCTTAAAAGGGAAAGGTTACAAGACTGAACCAGCAGTAACTGTCACTGATGGCAGCTACATTTATATTACATTTGTGTCCAGACAGAACAAACCATTAAAGCATTGCTTTTATGTCCCTGTTCCCTGGTAGATCTTGTCATCAAAACTGCTTAGTTGAAGTTTGTATCTTTACCCTCCCTATTTAAAAAAATAAATAAAATAAAATCCACCCAAACTTTGATATATCCATTTCTGTTTTCATAAAATACTTTTAAAAGAAAAAAGTCCTTGGACAAATACTTACACACACAGGTAGGTACATTTACACATGAATATACCAGGTTTTGGCTTTAGAAAAGCCTCAAAGGGTTTAGAAAAAAACAGAAATGTTATTGTTCTTACTGTTATACCAAACATGAGTTATTCCTTTTTATTCTAGGGGAACTGATTCATGCTCTCATAGCACAGTAAGTGAAAGAATGGAGAAAAGTCCCTATTTCTCTTCTCTGAGGGTTTCCTGTTGCACATGGGATGGCTCAAACATGCTTCCCCCCCCCCCATTCAATCAACTTATCTGTGTAAGAGTTTAGCAGATAATTTCCACAGCTAGGACCTGCACAATAAAACTCAGCAATCAAGAAGTCTCCAAGAGCCTTCATGGAGTCCCCAGAGTAACGCTCGATGCAGGGAATCATTTAGAAATAATTGGAACGGCAGTACAGCTTTATCCAACAGAAGTTTTAGAGTAGTAATTAGATAATTAATGCACACAGCAGAAAACTCATGCCTACAGCGGCATACTGCTTAGCTCATTCACATAGCAAAATTACCCTGAGAACTACCAAAACATATCAGAAGCTTGTGGATTTTATTTTTTTTTAAATAAACTCGTAACTGAACTCTTACCTCCTTGCTAATCCAAAGTCAATTATTTTAATCTGGTTTCCTGTGTGATTTACACATAGTATGTTTTCAGGCTACAAAAAGAGAAGAGGGTATTTTGAGTTAAATGTATGACAGCAAAGGTATAAAAAAAATCTCAGAGATTTTAATGATAATTTTTAGTATAATACTTTTCCTTCTATTCCTATCATGGGAGAGAAGGATTTGACTAGCATACTAAATTAGTGAAGGTTTGGTTTTGAATCTCCCAAAAAGAAGTTTAACTTCTGTTCCTGCACAACAATATTCCTCTATTTGACCACAGGTGACAGATTTTGAAACAGAAAGGCCCCCCTGTATAAACAGTAAAGTCAGTCTGATGGTTGAGGCTTACCCACTAGATGAAGTACAAAAGTAACTATACAAAGCCACAAGAAATGTGCCAAATACACCCTTTGGTTTGCCCACAAAGGCAAAATTTGGTTTTTCCAATGGGAATATTTTGCAAGGTGGGGATGGGCAGGCTGAAGGTGTCCAAACTTAAAACTGCCGAACTGTTTGCTGGCCAACCAGGTCTAATAATTTATGTAAGGTTCGGTATCAACACGCAGAGAAAAAAAAAATCAGTTGGTATTTCTGTTCCAAAAGATGAGTTATGAAGGGACTATTAGGAGAACATTGTCATTTTACTGCCGTTCAGTTCTAGGCAGTGAAAAGTACAAACAATAGGAAAATGGTTAAATAGGTATTTGAATACAGTCACAGGCGGGTAGGGGGAAGCAGAGGGGAGACTGCAGGCATTTTCTACCTAAAAAATGTTTTTGGGTGTGTTTTTTTCATTGATAACAAAAAGGCATTGCTTAATTTCACACAGAATGAAAAATTTCAGTTTTAAGAGGCGCAAAAGCACAGATTCCTGTTCACTTCACTATTCTAAGCAAGCTACCAAATATGCATTGAAAAAAAAAAGTAATGAATCTCCAGAGCTCCTTTCATTGCGACTATTAAATTAACTAAGCCTATTCCTTTACGATGTAAGTCCATGAAATAAGAAATTACTTTGGTAATTAAAGACTCTGGTGGTCCAAACCACAGCATCGCTAAAACGCAGAGAGTACAAACTACTGACCTTCAGATCTAAATGGAGAATATAATGCTGGTGCAAGAAGTGGACTCCTTCACAAATCTGTCTGGTAAAAAGGATTGCATCCAACTCCGTTAGATTGTAGTTTTCATCTGTGATCCGGTCAAATAATTCACCACCATCAAGACTAAAATTTCGACACAGAAAAGTGTTACGACACCTGAAGTCCCTCATACGCTCAATTTGTTTCCAAGTTGGGAACTTAGGCTCTCTAGTTTGGCAAGGGTCCTAACAACACATCCAATATAAAGTGTATCAGTAGTCTCAATGACTTCAGGAGATTTATTTCTGAGCATGAAATTAGGTATCAACATAAATTTAAAAATGGAAAAGTTGTTCCTAACGTTTTGGGGGGAATAATGTCCAACCCAGCCCACGTGAACCGGTGATCCGATGGGGACCTGAAGAACCCACAGAGAGTACCAAAGCATCTATTATTCACTCCTCTTATTAGTCTAGAGAAAATAAGTCTTCAACCTATAAAATTTACTAGATGAAACTTCTCAAACTGACAGCTATTTTACATGAGCTAAAAAACAAACCTACTTCTGCACAAAAATTAAGAGAAAATTACCTCAGGCATATAGTCTGACAAGGTTTTCCAAAGTAAAAACTTCAGGTATTACTTTCAATATACACGTTTTAAATGTCTTATTATATATTTGCTATTTTATTTTGTATCCTTTTTTCCTTCATGTCACTAACAATCACTCCTGTAGCAGAAGCTCAGCTTCTAGGTTATAAAACTTCAGGTTCTTGTAAAGCAGTATGCCACTATGCAGAAAAGGCAGCAGGTATATATCACGAAATCTCCCTTTTGTGAATTCCTTATTCGATATAGATTAAAATTCTTATTCAGCTTCAAAAAGGGAGGCATTTTTATTAGTCCTAAAGTTATTCAGAGGCGGCAGACCATGCATATAATTAATTCCCTTCCTACTTTCTCCTTGTCTTTAATAATTCTACTTAAAAGACCTCACTCCTCCTCTTGTCGGGGTCTCTCACCTTCACTCTCCCCCTAATACGAGATTTTATTTACCCACAACACTTTTACATAACTCAGCAGCTAGGAACAATGTTGGGGCCTCTATGTTAAACTTAAATTAAAAGAAAACCATAGTGAAGTTCCGTTCATTAGCAACCTTGCAAACTGGTCCATATTTCGAAGACGGCTGCCTTTCTTGTCATTCGTTTCAACTGTATTCTCACCAAATATATAGGTTTTAACCTGAAGAAGTTACCTTTAAAGCATATTTTGTTTTTCCTTCTAAAAATTAAATCAATTCTCTCTCATGCTGGGAAACCACTCGTCTTCTTCACACCTCAGAATTATCATTCACTATTCCCTTTAGTGACCTGAGAAAACCCAAACATCTGACAATTCCTGAAATCTTTTAAACTTACTATTCCATGATCAAAGTGATGTTATTTCTGGCTTCAAAAGCATCATAAAGCTGGATCAGATTCACATGATTTAATTGGTTCATGATGTTAATTTCATTTTTTACTTCCTCCTGAAAAAAAAAAAAAAAATAATCAGAGAAAACAAGCAAAATATGCTCCTTAAATCCCAATATACTCAAATACAAGTATTTGTAAAACTCAGTAACAGCTACACCACGGGTCTCGTGTGGATGGGAGGTTTAATCACAAAGATGGGAGATGAGAAACAATCACGTAAGGGCCAAGCTGCTACTTACTACGACAGATTTACAGTGTCTGGTACTACCCAACACTAAGGTGCCCCTGAGGGGCCGACCCTTAAGGGGAAGGGGCGTCGAGGTGCCTGCAATGAGGCCGGGTTTAGCGTGTGCTCGCTTGGGTTCACAGCGACGTAGTTACCCTCTCTTTGGCTCCTTTCACTTTTATGATTTTGGCTGCCAGGTTGAGGCCAGTCGATATTTCCGTGCACTTATGAACTTGCCCAAAACGTCCCCTGTGGATACCAAGGAAAAGATGGGAAATGGGCTTAACACAGCTCACCGCAGGAACTTTTCATACAACTATTCTTATCATTGATTAAAAATAGCACAGTACAAAGTGAACAGAATCAGGTGGCCAGCAGCATGGATCTCTTCTTTCTCTCAGCTTACGAAGGATTAGTTTTATCTTTCCAGCCAGTTGTTCGATGCTTACATTAAAATATTATGCCCCCCTTCGCATCACTACATTTCACTGCAGCACGATGACCTGACGATATTCTTTTTCGGTTCTGTAACTGTACCCACTTGCTGTCCTTCAGTGATGCGTTAGTGGGTATATTAACAAGAATATTTCTGTCCTTATCTCATAACGTTTTAAATGACCGTAAGACCAGTAACTGTAGCCACTCCGCAGACCGCATTTCTTGCGCGTCCTAAATTCTCTCCCATGTTGCCCAGATACATTAATGCCCCTTGGGATGATTTTGAAACACCATCTTCTCTGCTATTGCATCACATTGCTTACACTTATTAAGCTATATTTGTACTTGGATCAACTTGTAAATCAAGCCTTCTTGTCAGATAAGGAAGCATACGAGAATACAAAGGCTGAAGCAGCTGCAGTCTTCCGATGAGTGAAAACTAAACATAAGGTCAAAATAATTATAACTTCTCCCTTAGTTTCCTTCAACACGCAGTTCAGCATGGAAAAAAAGATTTTGGAAGCTGCCTGACCTAATGGGCTTTGCTGACTTCAGATGCTCTGGACCTGCCTGCCTGAAGGGTGCAGGTGTCTCATGACACCAGCTGCAGCCACAGGATTATCCTCACACACACATAAAACAGTCAGCCAAGATCACAGTCAGGTGCCTGCAAATGCAACCCGGGCAGAAACCAGTCACCAAAGGGACAGCCCCCCCCTCAAAAAAAAAAAAAAAAAAAGCAGAAGGTGGATACAAGGAACCCAGCAACTATGGTGGCACAAAAGGTCTCAAGGATGAGTGCGCTCGCTCTGGTGGCAGTGAGCTTGTACGTGCTTCAGCCACTCGTGCCCTGGGGCCCCCTGATGAAGACAACTTTAGCTCTCCAGTGTATTTCTCCATGCCTTGGCTACCAACAACAGAACAGCATGAGGGACAGGGACACTTACCCCCCCAGTACTTCGTGATGACACACCGAGTAGCACGTTGTCACCTCTGTTTGCTTGACACTCACAATGCGATGTTCGAAAGGAGCAGGAGGGGAAGGGCTGTCATCTAAAGAGGAGACAAGCTGGTCATGGAGATGTTTCTACACACATCACTCAGCATCACCTCCCTCACACCCATGATTTCAATACACAGGACACACGCACGACCTTGTTGCGTTTGCCAAGTGTAATGAGGAGTCCCAACTGCCCTCCATGCTCCCAGCACCCACAGCTCCACAACAGCAGCCTCTTGTGCTCCTCGCACCTTCGGCGTCACCGTTGCTGAACGGATGAACTCAGCTGCTCAGAGAGGCGTTGCCGATGCAGCCCTCAGAGCTTCTGTGGCTGCGGGGCTCTACGGGAGAAACAGCCAACACAACCACCCAGACAAGCCAGCCTCCAGCTGCTGCTGCTAAGCTGCTAATGCAAACACTTAAACCAGAACTTTAAAGCACACCACCCTTTCTCCTATCTTTCCTTCTTTGCTTCATGTTCCTCTACCACACCGTCATTTTTTTTCTTCTAGTGGAATTCAGAGCAGCACTGAAGTCACCTGGATAACATTAAGCATGCGATGCCTTCACTATTTTCAGAGTAGCATGCAAGTAAAATAACCACTGCATCTGCAGCTAGCCATAAGGAGGGAGGTGCTGAAAATAGCCAAAATCTCTGTTACTTCAAGACTTACAGTGCTAATGCCATTCTATTGATGAGGAATAAGGACCCTGAACTGAGAACAGGATCCCACCTCCTGTATCTCAGTCCTGGTTTTTTACTACAGTAAAGCCACTGGACACCTTTAGAGAATCAGCATCTTAGTTTATGCATTGACAGAAGAGGTCACCTGAAAAACACATCTGGAAGCTTGGAAAAAACTACACTCAATCATCTTTCAGTCATCATGTGGCAGCTGGAAAGACCAGCACAGACACGCAGCACTGATACACGATGACAGGTATTGGTAAAATCAGGAAGCTTCTCCTAGCAGTGAGATTTTTGCAGACAATGTCCAAGTTAAAGCTGCAAACATTAACATGACAACTCTGAAGTTTAATCAGTTTGTGGGAAGCTAAATCAGTTAACCACGATACACTTAATGTCCAAGTTTTTCTAGGGTAAAGCTTCCAAAAACCCACTTTTGGCATCCCCAGTTCAAAGCAATTTTACCATTAATGTCCAGACACCTTGGGCTGCAATTTAACACTTGACTGAACTCATCTGCAGCCACTGCTGAGAAAGCCAGATCCAGGTCAGGACATCTACCCCTGTATGTACTTTCTGGGACATACAAATCTTTGTGCTGCCAGGAGAGAGTAGTCCCTGAAACGCAATCAGGTGTTCACACAGTAACGGGGAAAAGATCTATGGCCCATAACACAACAGAGACCACAGCAAGATACTCTTTCTGTGCTCTTTGCTGCTCTCTGGGTCTCCAATCCCTCGCTACTAAAGCATACCTGGTTGGCATACTCTTAGATTGAGCATTTATTCCTTATGGTAAGGAAAACGTAATTTTTTAAGAACTTTTCCCCCCAAAACACATTTCAAAAGGAAAATTACTATTAAAAATTTGTAGAACCTTTAATTCACTTGTTACTTACATAGCCAAAGACACCCATGGCAATATGCTCTTGAACTGCAGGACACCGATGGTCTGCTGAGCACTCCTCCACCATTTGTGTGTGTGTGCGCATATGTGTAAATATGTATTTATATATATTTATAAATATACACACACACCACACAAGTACCACAAAATCCTCAACGTAAGTTCCCAAGAGTAACTGCAAGCAACTTACCAATGATCATTTCATCCTGTGTGGGATGCTCTTTGCTGGATTCCAATGACTTAGTCTCCTCTGGTGCTGTTCCTGTACACTGACGAGCAGCATTTTCACTTCCCCCTGAAGATGCAGACTCAAGTTCTCTCTTCTCACAGTTGGTATCTGTTGGGGTTTCTTCTGCTTTTTCCATTTCTTGATGGATTTTCACTTCTTTCGCTGGCTCCTTTGCAGAGGTACTCTGTGAAGTTGTGGGCTTGCATTTCAATTCAGATTTCTCTTCAGCCTTTTTACCTGGTTTGGGCTGGCTCAGTAATGTCTGTTGCTTCCCTGTTTGAGGTGCAAGTTCATTTTGCTTATTGTCCCCTTTCACTTCTTGCTTCGGCTCAGTGCTGATGTTTTTAGGACTCTGTTGAAGCTTGAACTTGTCAGGCAGCTGTTTGGCTCCTTCCACTTCTGCTGATGTGGAGGATGAGGATTTTACTTTGGGACTTTTACTCAGATCATTCAAGTTTCCTTCCTGAGTCTTCTCAATCTTTTCTTTTATTTCAGTCATGTGCACATTGACAGATATCCTGCAGGGCAAACAGTTAACATTTTATGCAGGTGACTACCCTTGCTTTTCTAACTTTATGGGGGAAGAAAAATCCGTAAGCTTCCAAAACCACAGGTTTCTAGTCAGAGAAATCTAAACCTCTCAGGAAATGCTCACAGCACGCTGATGCTTCTTCTGTGTCCTCATCTGGGTATATGCCTGCCTTCTGCCAGACACAAAATGGCTCACACTGCACAGCGTTGATCCCACACGTGAAAGCTTACCTACTTTTTCCAGTTGTTAGGGTTGGTCAGTAAAATACCACTCATCTGGGCAGAGAGAGGGTAGCGATCGCCTTCGCCGGTTACAGGCTGATTATGGAAATGGCTGACTGCTTATATGGATCTACAAACCCAAGGGTTTGCATCCATCCCAGTTCTCTTCCAGCTCACCGACTTGCACACTCAAACACCGGTGTGTGCATCGTATGAAGGGACAGCGTTCTTTCCACGGCTTTCTGTTAAAAATGTAACTTTCAGAAACTCTTTCACTCCACCAATACTAGTTGCCTTGGCATTCTAGCTACTGGAAAAGTCTGATCTTTTTTTTTCCCCTTGTGTTGCCTAAGAAGAACACATACAGGTTAAAAACAATACTCTCTGCTCCTGAAATCCATCAAAGACATTTGTGTGGTAATTTTTGAGTCAGATGTTACCGCTCCAGCTGTCATAAGCACATAGTCTGATTCCAGCGGGGCTGAACTGAAACTTGTGAGGTTGTAAAGTAGATTTTACACAACAGTAACTAAAGAATATTTCTGATGTCTAGGAAAGAATGGACCTCATTATCACAAAAGTTCTTGCTTCCTTCAGCAGAGGAACATTACTACAAAAGATGTTATAAAAGAAAATGTTTCTGCTTTTGCATAAGAGTCTGCAGTTTCTAATTTTCAGCACCTTGACCACCCTAGTGCTGTGCTATGGACCTAAGCTGCACTGGGGTGAGCTATCAGAGCAGCCCAACACAGCTCGGAGCAAACACCTCCACCGCTATCTAGACCAGCCTGAACTCAGTAGGACTCTTGGGCATGTCTCCAGGCAGGGAACACAATGTTCTTCTGCCACCTCTGCATGGGCTTACAGACTCCATTAAAAGTCGCATTCATTTTAGAGAGGCCTTCACCACCCTCCTGTGACTTCACACACAACAGCACACCAGGTACCCCGTGCAGGAAGGCTGCGGCTTCCCCTGCAGCTTACTCCAGGCTCTGCCTTCCAGTGATCTGCCAGCCCCCCCGCCTCCCAAACCCAGGCTTTTGGGGCTCAGGCACCCCCCTGCCCAAACCAACGAGCTGCTACAGAAGCTGCTGCCCATCTCCAGGTTCACCACCTGGCGCCACGATCAACCAGCACCAACTTCCGAGAGGCAGCTCAGAGGCAACTCTTCCTCCAGGGCCTGGCAAACACCTCGAGCCACCCTCACGGTACAGCACGACGGGCAGAGCCTCCAAGGCAGCGCTCGGGCAGGCAACTGGGACAGACCCTCCCCGGCCGCTGAAGCACAGCACAGTGCCTGCAGCTCGCCAGCCACAGCCCACCAGGGAAACTCAGGGAGGTCCCTCTTGTTGCAGCGGTACCACAGAAACCAGATTGGACAATGTCCATAAACTGTACATGAAGTTGTTCCTGAACGTTTGAGAAGGGGCCACAGTAGTGAAAGCCTCTGCTTCCTCCTGCCACATCCTTACGCTCAGCCTCGTAGGAGAAAAATATCCCAGATGCCAGTCTTTGCAGCGAGCCCTTTCCCTTGTGCAGCTTATGTCCTGCTATAAGGACAACTTTCACTCATTT
>JAVJGJ010000033.1:8715575-8727202 GCA_035590215.1 Microhierax caerulescens | reverse complement strand
GTTTCACTCATTTTGGTAATTTATTCCTCGTTCCCTCTCCCTTTTAAAAAAATAAATAAATTCTGTAATCCCAGTAGACACCCATAGCACAGGAAGATTTAAGTTTCCATCCTATATTCACAAGTACCTCTACAAATTCAAAGTTTATAAAGTACGTATACACAAAAGTAGGGTCATGTTCTTGTTGGAGTTTCAGGCACTGGTTTGTACACATGAACCATGGGGAAATTCCACCCAAAGTAACATACATACCTATATATACCTATATATATCACCCATACATACAACACATACACGTATATAAACAACTTTCTATCTACCAGCCCAGACAGAGAAGGCATGGCAGTTAAAATCTGCCACAGAACTTCCACCTGTTGGGGTTTGGTTGGTAGGGGCTTTTTTGGTTGGGGTTTTTTGTTTGTTGTGTGGGTTTTTTACTTAAATAAATGGAATTAAAATCAAATCCTAAATAAATAATTCAAAAGGAAATGGATTATGAAAGGCATGTAAGTCTTTTGTAATATGAGGAAAAGATGAGACTAGTAGAGATTAATAAGTGAACAATCTGGTCATGTCTTCAGGTGACCATGGCATTAAAAAAACCCACAAAAACCACCAAGGACAGCGAATGAAACAAGCTGCTTGGTTTTGTCATATACTAGTAAATATCTCAAATTCCTTTCACCCCCCACAGTTACAGAAACAAAGGAATCAGCAAGGAATGAATGGTTTATAAATGTCCAAGTATCTGAGCTATACCAGCGTGGTCAGCTTTGTATCTCTAATACACAGAAGCACTGATCATATAAGAAGTGTCCCATACATCCAGCCCTGACACCCTGAAATTCACAGAAATTCGCAGAACCTTTGTTGCTGGGAGTTTCTTGCCCTACTCATTCGTAAGGTCTCACCGCTCCCACCCTAGCATGGCTGGTTTTCCCTGGATCATGCCTTAGCAGGAGCTGCCTCCTTTCGCGACCCGCCTTTCCATTTTATTTTTCCCTTTTAACACATGGAATGGTTTCAGATCACACAGAAAGCCACCAACAAGGCCATTACCTGGTACGTGTCACTTCACACCCCGCGTCAGATACGGCACGGGATGCAGAGGGCACAGCTTCCCGGGATGCCGCACTTGCTGATGGAGGTTTGTTTTCATTCTTCCTGAGTTTCTGATGAACAAGCTGCTCGTGGCACTCATCTAGGCGTGGGGCTCTGTCCGTACCGTGTGCTTTAGCAGGAACATTTTGGTTGCCTACGTGATCTTTATTTACCAAGGGAAGGCCGTTGTGTTGATTCAAAGCTTTGACACCAACATCCTTTTGCTGTTGACAGCTCTTAGAGCTGTGTGTTTTGCCAGCACCTTCTACTACTCGCGGCTGCGCTGTCCTCTCTTTAACTTGGGCTTTGGAGCCAGCGTTGTGGGCTACGGCGCTAGAAGTGTTCACCTCCTCACATGCTCCCTCATTTTCATCCAGCTTTTTCCCACTTCTTGTCTCTGAATAGAACAAGCCATTAATAAATTATCCCTGACAAAACTGATGTTAAAACAGAGAGGGAATAAAGTAACCCACCATGCAAAATAACCTACGCAGTTACGTACATCTGAAAAGGCAACAAGAGAGCCCCTGAGAGGTTTACAATCCTTCTACCAGCAGGCTTGAGACAGCCGTTATTAACGCTCACGGTTTAATCAGAGGTTTAACTGCTCTGCTGGCTTTCCAGCAGTGTTACAGGCTGCATTTGGAGTTCCATAAAGCAAACAAAAAAAGAAACAAAAAAAACCCCACAAGGCTCAAGTTCACTGCATCTAAAATCTGAAAGCACTCTGCAGGAAAATATACCAGGTAGTTCAGGCACTGCAGACCCACCCAGGACCTCCTGAACCTGACACATCCTCCACCTAATACCCTTCTACCCTCTAATCAGAGGGGCAGAGAGGCACCAAACAAGGCTCCAAGTGACGCTGGGGCTTGCGGCAGCGCCTCTTGCATTTTCCACAAAGAAGGTTCTTCAGCACCTTCTCATGACAGCGGTTGTGAATATTAACAGAAGAAGTTTCTAGGGTAACTTCTTTCGAGATGGGCACGCCCAGGTCACTGGCAATCAAGGTTAGTTCACAGCTCCATGTAGCTTTTGAGTCAGAATTGTGACCGCCTGCTTTATTTTTGTCACTTCCTAAATGATGAAGCTAAAAAGGGGATCGCCCGTAACTTAAAGGATTCGCCAACAGTTTGTGAAGACAACAGCATGACAGGGCCTGCTCAACATCACGTTCACCCCTGCTGCAACTCCACGGGCATTGTAACGGATGCAGCAGAGCAATCCCCTGACAGATGCCTCCTAAATAGGAATCTAGCCCTGACATAGCAATGAAACCAGCTGATCAAAGAAAGATACCCCCAATGTCAACACGTTCCTTTTTCAGAGAGGGGGAGGGAGGGCTGGCTCAGATGTGTTAAGGGAAAAGAATTTATTAGGTTTGCTATGTGATATGGCCACCACCTTCGTGGTATCTCTGAACAAGTATCGCTCTCAGTTCAGCTCACTAATTCCAAAGCAAAGAAACTGCGCAGCCAAAGGTGCTGCTTTTAGTCTCTTCATCTTCCAGCATTTTGTGAGGTTTGATCCGGGGGACAGATCACCTTGCAGAGGAGGGGAGAAGAACTCTATCCCAGTACTGGTGGACAAAGTTGCTCAGTTGCATCTGTGTAATTCAGACAGTGGGAAATAGCAGGCTATTAATTTCCAGTTTGTCTGCTGCATATTCTAGAGTCCAAGGTTGTAGCATGCCTGGAGTGATACATACCTTCCAGAGGCTTCTTGCCCTCAGTTTGGGTTCCTCTGTTACTAAGCACGTGCTTCGGTTTTGCACCACTCTCCTCGGACTTATCTTTAGCCTAAAAGTGACAGGGGAACACAAAAATAAAAGTTACATCCCAGAGTGTTTATTTCCCACCAGGTTCCTCTAACTATGTAGGAATTCAGAGACTGTAAAATAGAAATGAACACCTCTGATCTTCTGAATTTCTAGTTGCTGCTGTGTTTACTCCCTTCTTCCAATCTCTGCCCGCTTTTGCAGACAGGCATACTTCTAAACAAGATGACACAGAATAATACATTACCTCACCGTTACCCAATATTTTGACTGTCAGAGATTCGGCCTCCTGTCATCTTTACTCATAGTGATTAAAAGCCACGACATGTGAAACATAAAAGAGATTAGAAAAAGAAATTATACTGTATCTCTGTTGGTTTTTGGCTGGCGACTGAAAGATAAGCAGCATCTCTGAAGATATTGTTGATCTATTTGTCTCGAGGCATTGAAAGATTCATGGTGCG
The DNA here is from genome assembly GCA_035590215.1 of Microhierax caerulescens. NCBI lineage: Eukaryota > Metazoa > Chordata > Aves > Falconiformes > Falconidae > Microhierax > Microhierax caerulescens. Next base: position 8,723,860 of record JAVJGJ010000033.1, on the reverse strand, counting down.
AGCTACGATAGAGATGCTACCAAAGAAAGAGCCTCTAGCTTTATAGTTACTCTTGTGCACATACTTGACATTACATTTGTCACCTTTGGCGTGGTTAAAAACAGGCTTGCTGCCTTTTAGAAGCAAACTTATTTCTAAGCAAATTTCTCCCTCCAATTAAAAAAGCACAGAGGAGGGATATTTTTTAATAGCACCACTGAGCACTTCACACAGCAGTACATTTGAAATCAAATTAAAACCAAGTAACTAATATCTAGCAAAACGCATTACATTTCTTAACCGATATATTGCTAAAATCTAGTGATAAGCAGCCTCCTATCCTTATTTGTACAAGCAAATAATTAACATTTAAAATATTTCTACAGATAACTGGTTACAAGATTTCTGCAAATCAGCACCTTCATCTGTTAGTAAAAGCAGTTAAGGATTTCATGCTCCAACCACATAAATTCCACACCAGAGCACCCACCCCCTCCCCAACCTCCCCCTTCCCAAAAAACAAAACACCCATAGAGTAGAAGTAGTAAAAAATCATTACCATTTTTATTACAGCTCTAAGCAAACCTGCAACAATGACCAGGGGGAACATTATTCTTGCAAAATCCTAGGTGCAAAGAAAGCCTTGGATAAGTGACAGTTTAATGCTGGTGGCTTTTTCTGTCTTTTTTTTTTTTTTAAGTAAGAAGTTATAGGTTTGGATCCTACAAAGCTCAGTTCATAGTCTTTTATTAATTTGACTCCAACCCCACAAAACTTCTTCCATAAGCATTCCCATGGCATCCCTGGAACGCTGTCATACCATCAACAAACAGCTTCACCCAGAAATGAAAACACGACCTCCCCACCCCCACACGGAGTAACCTTGCACTAAGCCAGCTCCATGATAAGCAGCGCACTGTTACAAAACAGCAAAAGCTGCAAAACAGAAACAATCAGGTAGCAAATTCTTTTTACGTGCAACTTGCGGAGCCCTTCGGTCACGTCTACACTGCTATGGTAAAACAGGCTGCAAAAACCAGACCGAAGTTAGGACACGGCTCAGCACAAGCCGCTTTGTTTTTCAGTTCTCCCGTGCTGGGCTCCACGTTAGCCCGGCTAGGTCACGTACATACACTGCCTCACTAATTCTGCTTCAAACAGCACCGGCAGCCTGCGATCAAAACACAGCTACATCTTAAGGTCTTACCATTGACCTTATGCTCCAATTGCCAAAAGTGTTCAAGACCAGAAACAAAAAAAGGAGAACAATGATGGCCATGTTGCAGAACTGGAGATAGCCAAAAAACCTCTCAGCTTGCTCGACACACAATACAGAATACACCCTGCTTGCCCGTTCTGCAGCTGAGGAGTGCTTAAAGCCCGGGACACAGACCTCCACCCCACCCTAGTCCATCAGGTCACCAACAGCAGGCCAGTCCACCTCTCAGGCTCCATCCACCCACCCATAAAAAACCCTGGATGAAGTTCTGACCTCCTCCTATCCCCCCTTTTGCAAACACCGATGAGGAGGCAGCGCACAGTGGCTAGTTGACAACAAATCCCGACAGCATGCTAGAAGTCCATGTGAAGCAGCCCTCCAGTATCCCTCACATCACCTCCCTTTATTTACATCCCTCCTTACTGCTCTTTTCGCTTAGACCCTGACCATCTGGGAACACCACTATTTTATCATCTTCATACCCCCCTTCACCTGGCCGCCGGCATGCCATGAGCTGTCAGGTCCGTTCGAGATGGGAACCCTGCGGAGGGCTTTGCGGCAAGCTGTAACAACGCAGCTCTAACCAGAACATGCCAAACTCTTCCATTTCTCAAAGAATCTGTAGAACTGAAATGGGAACCACAAGCAAGCACAAGCTTTGGATCTATCCAGAACTGGGACTGATATGTATATATTATATGATATATAATGTATGAGTAGTTGTTCCCAACGTTAATGCAAATCCTTTATACGCTCTTCTTTCTCCTAACAGTCTAGCTCACTTGTCAGCCTCTGGCACAGAAAAAGGGAGACCAGGAGAGCGCTCAGAAAGCCTGAAAAGGTATGCTAGCACCCAGCATTGCTCTGTTCTTGTAAAGTTTAGGCGTACCTCCCACCAAAACATTCTACAGTTTCGATGAAAAATATCTGGATTAAGACACAAATGGACATTTGCATTTGAGCTAAGTTCTCCTTACTGTAATCACGTACAAGGAGATTCTTGGAATGAACAAATCTATTCCAACTCTTGCAGGTTTCCTCCCCTTCTTCCCCGCTGTAGGATACAAGCCATAGTGAAAACTGAAAACTCTCATTAGCTGTAACTAATTCCAGATTCCCGCAACTTTTAAAAACAAGGTTAATCAATTCCAGAACACCATATCAACCACGTACCAGGCTCGCCTGTTCCTCCCTCACTGTCCTCAATAATTAAGAGGTGCTTCAGAATTTATGTCTAGGAACTTGGAAACACAAGAACTCTTTGATTTGAAGACTGAACAACGTCGATGGAGTTGATAAAGTCACAGTGTCCTCAAAAAGATGTAGCTAAAGAAACTCAAGATGTCGAAGTACCTAAGTCTGCTCAGTAGCATGGCCATGAGTCAGCACAGGTTTTAGCAAGTTCAGAATTAGTTTTAGTGTTCAGAATTCATGATCAATCAAGGAAATAGAAGCATCTTCCAACAAAGAAAATGCTCCCAGTATGCTACTCGTACTTTTCACTGGTGCCTCAATTCACTCGCTAATTTGAATGACAGTGCTGATCTTTGAGCACTGGTAGAAGCTGAGTTTTCCTTTACAGTAGCAATCTACTGCTCGTACTTGTTCCAGGATTGCCTGGCACACTTTGGGAACTTCAGACAAGACTGCAAGGCATGCTGTGAGCCTTGGTTGCTGCCTTCAGAGCCTTGCTATTCAAAGGTCACACCAGTAACTTGTAAAAGCAACACTGAATGAAAACCCGAATTATACATTATGCAAGAAATCGTCAGGAGAGCCTGAAGCCCTGCTACTCCATCAAGAAAAATATGAAGAATAGCAAAACAAAACCAACCTCCACAAGGATTTCCAGCAGACTCCCCTTCTTCCAGGGTACAACACCTTTGAGAATAAAATCCACTACTTTAGAATTTTTCAATACTTCTCCCACAAATGTAATAACTTTATCCAGCGTATCAACCCTTTTCTCTATCTTTGCCAGCCTCTCCTTATGCTTCGAGGCATCTAGCTGGGCAGCTTTCATCAACTTCAATACTTCCAAGCATATGCTCTGGATATCAGCCTGGTGAGCACTGTCCGATACCTTTAGGCCTTTTTTCATTGCATCTGTCTCATCAGGAGCTGCCTGGGATACTGTTAGCTCGTTAATGCCTTTTTCTACATCATCAATGCCTTTGTTAACTCGCTGCAGTTTGCCTGTCAGATCTTCTTGGAAATGCAACAGTTTGTCCACCTTTTCATTCAAGAGATTCAGTTTTTTGTCCATCATACTTAGATTGTTCACTTTTGTAGGCTGTAACTTTGTCAGGGCATTTCCCTCTGCAAGGTCCAAGCTACCCGCAGACATTCTGTCCAGACAGCAGGATGTCAGACAGACTCGGCTGGCTTTTCATTAATCATAAATTAGAAAACAAGAGTCTGCACGTTAATCTTCTTTAGCTATTCCTACAGCAGACCACCTCACTTACTGGAGTTGCTAGAGCATATCATGAGACAGCTACTGCATAAAAGATTTATTTCTGTGTTATCTATTTCTTACTGCATGCTTTCAATGATGGAAGTCATTTGGCACCAGACTGTATTTTCTTGGGCCTCCTTGACGTCACAGAACCATTTAAAATTCTTTCTCGAGTGGCTGTTGATAGGCAAGCATCTTAACAATTGCCAATGCCTGAGCAGACCTCTGGAAGGAGAAGGATTGTTTTTATGACCAGTTTTAGTTCTGTGATAATGAAAAGAACTTGCTAGAGCATTTCTCTTTGCTAAATAGGAAAAATATAAAAATAAGCTGGTGGCCTTGTGCTAAGGCTTGGAAGAATTCCGCTTTGCAGCACAGATACAGAGCGTAGACACAGGGTGTGCTCTTTAGGTTGGCTGGCACTTGAATTTAAAAATAGAGTACAATGACAAGGATCTGAAATACGTATCTAGCACCAGCATGACTTTGTCAACTGAAACTTCTAAAATTAAATCTTTCTCCCAGGCTATGAAAGCAAACCAAGTTAAAAAAAAAAAAAAAATCTTCATGAAGGCGCAGCAGAATCAGTCCAACTATCAGCATTCTTAAATCATAAATCTTACTTAAAGGACTTGTTACTGACTTGCTTTCACTTCTGAATCACAGCGTGTCTACTACAAAACTCAGTCAGCAGAGAACTGAAAGACAGTCACTTTATACTTGCACAGCCCTCACTGCCACAGTTCTGAGTGCTTCAGAAACATTAATGAATGCATCCTTGCAATACAACACAGAACGACAGCCAGTCCCCTTCCACAGAGGACGAACTGCAGCATCAAGAGATAAAACAGTTTGTCCTATGCCAGACATGACAGTGTCAAACGACTGCACCTAGCTCTACCAGGTCCCTCTTCACTGCGCTATGTACGCAGAGCAGGAGGAAGCAAGTACCAGGGAAATACTGCTGCTGCAGGAGTCCTGGTGCAACAGAACAACAGTCACATCAGAGCCATGGGCTTTGGGACACTGAGCAACCCTTTGCCTTCTTCCAAAAATGAGGAAAGGGTTGGAGCATATAAGAATAAAGTGTAATTTTTAAAGGGAATTTGCTGTATGAGATAGGACATTCCAGAAATTAAAATCCTTCCTCTACACATTGCAGAGTAGCAGCAGCATTAAAATTACCCTCGAGAAGATGCTACGTCCTTGCCACTTCTTTAAGACAAGGGTTTCTACCTTTACCATAAAGAAAAAAACCAACCCATTTTGTTACATGGCCATGCTACTTCTCCTGATCCAAAAAAAAAATGTATTTTGAAGTCACTGGTATTTTCACAGTGGTCTGTGGTGGTAAGGCATAAGTTTTGTGATATCACATATAATCTTACTTCAATAATCAATCATACAATGCAGCAAAATATACAGCTCTGTCTTGAAAGTATAGGACATCGGTAATAAAAGCTTTTCAACTCTACTACTTCATTTAAAGAACCAGAGTTTTCAGCCAAATGCCTTTAAGTAACTGATTTCTTCAAGCCCACAAACGTGCTTGATGACAAGTAATCAAAGCAAGCAACATTTTTACTAAATCAAGAGTACCAGCTGAACTTTGTCCTTTCAGGGACAAAAAGAAAAAGGTAGAGTCATTAGATTGTTATATTTAAAGCCAGACAGCTTGCAGCAAATATTCCAATACGGAAACCTAGCCACAGAAAGTCACCCACAAGCACATACTTAGACCTTCATTTCCCACCACCAGTGTGCTATTACAGGCACAGCATGCCCAGCCGTGAAATAATGCAAGTACAGAACCAGCCTCGGCCTGTGTTTGTGGGCAAATGGGAGCCTTTTGAAATCCTGAACCACCACCTTAGTTATTTAAACAAGTGAGATCAAAAAAGCATTAACGCTGCCCCACTGTTATTTACTAGTGTTACTATTCATATAACTGATTATTTACTCTTCCTCATATATAATGGACTCTAATGGTAACTGCTGTGTAAAGCAAAAAGGGGACTTAACAAAAAAAAGGAAATTTCTGAATTTATATTAGTTTACACAAGCAGACTTGCCTGACTGCAGCTCAAGGGGATGAACCATCTCCTCCTCCTCTAGGTTCAGCCACAAGCCCTGTGTACTCCAGCTGTACGGAACAGATTTCCCACCTAATACCTACTCTGTGCATGGAGAGATGTACAAGATAACGCACTATAGAGAATTCTTGCCACATGCAGCAAATACTCCTTGCTAGTGTTGCCTGAGGTTAAGTACAGGGAAGATACAGCCAAAACTGCCTCCTACTCAGATACAGCTGTTCAACTTGTAACACTATTTACATTATACTCTGCATCCATAAGCAGCTGCAAAATCATGGATGGAATGAGGGACAGAGAAGGCCGAAACCTTAACGGGCCCACAGTGAAGACTTTTAAACATCTGTCACGAAATTGTTAAGGTCAGCTTTTCTTTTTTTCTTTTAATTTCCACCTCCCCTCTCTCCACCACTGTTGAATTGCTGGCAAACACACAAAAGAAAAAAACAGCCCCAATGGATCTGATGGTTTTGTCTTCAGGACAATAATATGCTCAAATACTGGCACAAGAAATCCTCCATTCCTTTTGCTCTGAGTTACAATAGAAGGCAATTCTTGTTTGGAACATTGATTTAGTGCCCAATGTTTGGATCTCGCTTGGGCAGCCTGCCGAAAGCGTTCTTATGAGCCTTCCAATACTGACCAAAAAAATAAGAGAAAAATCCTAAATTGCCTGACTCCATACTACTGATCATAGTACATCCATCCCTAGATATCACAAAAAAGTATGGATATTGTAACAAATGCAACAGCCTATTAAACTAACTTTTCCTTTGTGAGGGTGCCATTGCTTATAATGACGTTTTGCACTTACATATTGCAACAGCGTTGCTTCGTCTTCAATACCCTCCAAATTACATCTGAAGAACTTGAAATGTTTTCTGAACCATGACTACCAGTGAACCTTGCAGGATCTCTGTGGATTGTGGAGCTATGCTCAGTCACCCCACGTTGTCATTGGCAAAATAAACCGGTGATCCACAAGACTCCACCATAGTTTGGCTGTAACTGGAATAAAGCTTCTGATGATAATTGGTCTCCTGTGGATTTGTGCTTGTTTCTTCCAGGTAAACAAACGGCCCGAGCATTGTGATGTGGAGTGTGTAGGCAACTGCCTCCGTTCCATTAAGAGCTGAACTGAAATGAACTTCTCTGATACCTTTGAAATATCTCCAAAATATCAAGTATATCAGGAGTGCCAGATAAAAGGTACACAAACACTGGAGAACCAGAACTACAAGTGACCTTGAACCAACGATGCCAAAGAAACTTTATTCTCAAGGGGGAAAGGAGAATTCATTCCTCTCTGGCTTCAGCCTCACACACACTCTCCCAGTTGTGAGAGAGAGATGTCAGAAAATGAGAAAAATTCACATTCAATGCAAAGAATCTACGATCTGACAGTTCAGTTATGATCTCACCTTGCTAGCTCTGACCCAAAGGATGGAAAAAAACCACAAAGATGGTGTAAAAATCAAAGTACAAAAAAAAATTAAAATAAATTAGTACAGCATGTACTAAAGTGACAGCAGGGGCTTAAGTCCCAAACAAGAAATGTCACAGAGGTTAAAACCAGCTGCTCAAACAGATCATCTCATTAGATTATTGCATTGCTTCCAATGACACAGTAAAACTGGAGGTGGCTGCAAATGTGTAGGTAAATGAAAAAATAATCTTTTATACAGCCTAAACCAAGCCAAAGCTCAATAAAGAACTTGGGGGCTCTGGGAGAAGTTTGCAGTGGCTGCAATGCAAGAGATCCTAAGGAAATGAAAAACTTAATGTGGTAAAACATCAGGAGCTCACAAAAAGGAAAACATCAAAAAGCAGATAAGCTCGAAACAATCCGGCTACATCTGCTAAACATTACTCAGGGAAAATAAATAACTTTTACATATTTAGAAACCAGCTGTCAACTTTTTCAAGTTACACTGAAAGATCTACTTAATCTACATCTAGTTCCCGCAGCTCATTAACATGCACTGCTTAGTTTTCCACCCAGCAACTGAAAGGGTTAACTAAGCTTTTTTAGGGCACCCAAACTCTTGAAAAATTAAGCCCTACACCGATGAGAAATTTCTCGTGAACAGCATGTTTCCTAGACACATGAAAGGTAATAAATCACATCCACAAAGTAATGGCGCAGCAACAGACCAGTTCTCATGATAAATGGCAAGCACTGAAATGGGCACTGGCTCCAATTTAGAGGAGTAACTTCCAAGGGCAAGACACCCCATAGTCTGGGTAAGTCTATCTAGGCCAACAGCTGGGTCTCCTGCTGGGATCACCTCATGCTAGGAACTGGCCCATACCTGCTTTAGATGGTCAGGAGCCTGATATTTAACACATCGCTCGTGTCAGCTGCTGGCTGAAATCCACCTGCACGATAACGGGGTCTACAAAGCACCGCCAGTCTCCCCAGGTGACCCTGGCACAGCCTGGCCAGCACGGGGCTATGGAAGGCAGGTCCTGCTTGACAGACCTGGTCTCCCTCTGTGACAAGGTGACCCACCTAGGGGATGGGGGAAAGGCTGTG
>JAVJGJ010000033.1:8682376-8714872 GCA_035590215.1 Microhierax caerulescens | reverse complement strand
CTAAGGCTGGGGAAGGGTCTGGAGCACAAGTGTTATGAGGAGCAGCTGAGGGAATGGGGGTGTTCAGCCTGGGGGGGAAGGGGTTGAGGGGAGACCTTATTGCTCTCTACAACTACATGAAAGGAGGTTGCAGGCAAGTGGGGGTCAGTCTCTTCTCCCAGACAACAAGCAACAGGACAAGAAGAAATAACCTCCAGCTGCACCAGGGGAGGTTTAGATTGGATATTAGGAAAAGTGTTTACTGAAAGGGTGGTCAAGCATTGGCACAGGCTGCCCAGGGAGGCGGCGGAGTAACCATCCCTGGAGGTGTTTAAAATACACATAGATGCGATGCTTAGGGACATGGTTTAGTGGTGGACTTGGCTGTGCTGGGTTAACAGTTGGATTTGATGATCTCAGAGGTCTTTTCCAACTTAAACGATCCTGATTTCAATACTGCCTAGCTCACATCGGGACATTACTGTAGTACCAGATCAACTAAATCTTACCAATCACTATTATAAACTTTTTTTTCTTTTTCTGTATATTTCATGACAGAAAACTGTTAACACAGTAGGTTATGAAACACTCTCTTGCAAGTCCTGACTTCTTCCTCCTTTACTTTATTCTTTTCCAAACTACTGAAACTAAGGATAATGCTCCCAGGCAGTGGCACAGCTAAGGATAGGTTAATGAATCTGAGATCCTGTGTAGTATTGTAATGCATCTCTGTCAAGCAGCTGACAGCAGATAGCTGAACAGATCAATTATGACATTTCATTTACATCAAAGTGATGAGATTGCTAGATAACACTGCCTACCATGTGCCCACATGGCTTAACAAGAACCTTTAAGTCCTTCCTCCAGGTTACTTTGCCTCTTGGGAGGCCAAGAAAGCACCTGTTGCCCATCCACATCCATCACTTGACCCAAGAGCTTATTTTCACCCCCAAACCTGATACCCACAGGAACTACATCAAGCAGCTGTCTCATTACTTTTGATTTTCATTTTTTCAAACTTTTTTTTTTTAAACCCAAGCAGCTACTGAACTCTTTTACCCACTTGGACCAGAAGAGTGGTAATCAGTAACGTGTGGTGGTAAGGATTCATCCTCCCACTCCTCCACACTGCCCAACAAAGAGCTCTCCTTTGGAAACTGAAAAGTCACGCTGCTCATTCTGCTTTCCCTGAATTTGAGTGATTTTATATCCAATGGGGTCAGTTCCTTCTAAAGCCTGCAGATTTTAATGGGCAGCCACAAAAGCTACCCTTGGATTCAAGAAGCCCCTCATTTACAAGATGTTTTCTCACTACTACTAGGAGCTTAGCAGAGAACCCTAAGGCACTTTTTTTAAACCTACCAAAAGCTCTTGTGCTTATGGCAATTTGCTCAGGTACAACTAATTGTAAGTCAGTAGGGATCCACCACGATGTATAAGAGTAACCTTGACTGTGCAGTAATGTCAAGAGGAATAAAATCGGTAAAAGCAAATTCTTGTCACTGAAGTAATGTGACAGGCTCTCAGTATAAATATATAGGGAAGAGATCTGTAGGATAAGAAAGGGTTATTTCTAGACAGTCAACTTTTCAGAAAAAAAATCTTACATAATCCAGAGTTCACTCCAAAACATATTGAAACCAGCACAATTGTTCTTGCTGACTTGAGATTTGACTGGCTTCGAATCAAATCCCTCAGTAACGCCTCTGCTTTGCCAGCAACACACTTTTGTTTGAGGAGATGAAAATCACCAAATTGCAATGTGCTTTGTGTTGTCTTCTGTTCCTTCCCTACTTCAGAACTTTTCAGCTTCAAGTCTGAAAAATTACCACAAAAATGCATGCACAGAGCTGCACTGACTTGCTAATTCGCAACCGCCACTTCCAACCTCGCCTTTCTCAATACCACGACTGACAATTGTTCTAAGAATATATTCTACTTTCCTTTGCCCCTCCACTTATATTTCCAAAGCTAAAAGGCAGCAATACCATTCCCCCAGCCACCCTTCTGCCTTTTGCGGTTACTGACTGAAGTATGATCACCTCCAACACGATTTTACATCGCACTGTATTCAGAAGTGTTTGAAAAGTTAAACACAAGCACCTCAAATCCCATCAGATTGCACTGGAATCAAGTGAACATAGTGCTCATGGACAGCCACGTGAGGGGTGGCCTCCAGCCACTCACAAGCCATTTGACTAGACTGGAGCATGCCTTGGCCACTGACACACTCTTGGAAACCTTTCCCAAATAACTGTAAAAGCAGTTAATGCCATCACTTCAGGCCTTGCGCAAGCTACAGTCTCCGTTATTGATTTTTTTTTTTTTTTTTCACATTTCCACCTGACAGTTTTTGTCGTGGCACACCAAACATCAAGTACTGTACTCACTGTTCCTTGCTAATAATGGGATTTACAGGAACCTAACAACAGGGGATTTTTTTTTTTTTTTAAGTAAGAACACTCCTTGACATTGTTATTTCCCACTAATAACTAGAACGCCATGTTAAGAAAATTCTAGATCAAGTAAACAGTCACCTGTCCTATAATGAAGTCTGTTATGTGCTATATTCACCTGCTGATTTAGATCCCTCTGACATTTTGCTTTGACATCATTCACAAACACAGGAACAACTTCATCAGTTCAGGCTTAATCTCAACACAAACTCTTGCTTTGAAAATGACTGAGGGTAAAAGACTGTGTACAAAAGCTGGTGGTTTTGCAAACTCTTCTCAATAATCAAATACAGAGAAGCCACTTCCACTCCTTTAGGTGTATGTTTAAACATCTGGCAAAAAACACAGAAGATGCCGCATCCATTTCAGATATGCAAAAGATCTCCATCTAAATTTATAACTGTTTTCATCAAGTTGGAAGAAAGATACAGCAAACAAAATAACGTTGTCTACAAGCTTGTCTAAAAGAAAATTAGACCACATGCCAGTGAAACTGCAGAAAGCAGCTAACAGCAGGCATCAAGCTTTCCAGAGCAAGGAATGAGAAGGCATTTTAAGTTTATCTCTCCAAAGCAGATAGTTCAAGAACAGCTGGGTGTGAGTTAGAAGCCTTGAGTTAGGGCCTCAGTGGTATGACTAAGCACAGAGATCCATTTTTACACCTAAAGTTGGTATCTCAGTACAAAGACCTGGCAAAACCAGAAATCCAGAGCACATTTCATGCAGCCATTTCCACTCCCATATCCGCAAGGCTTCCATGAGAACTCAGGGAGTTTTGCTTCTGAACCACCTTGCTCCTTCAGCTCAACAGCCAGACTCCAGAGCGTTAATTTTAAGCAACCACATCGAAGGTCCTCTGCACACATAAGAAGCTCCTGAATTAAACCTACTAAACTATTAGATCAGTGACCAACTAATCTCCAGATGCATTGCAGAGACAGCTGTGGTATAAACCCAGATACACTGATTATCAGTGCTAGGCTGAAAAAGCAGCACCAAGTCCTGGCACCATAAACCAAAAATCACTCAGTGGAAAGCAAGCAGATAATGCTATTGATAAAAGTTCCAGGATTTAAACGGTTTGGGTTTTTTTCATATTAGTTGATAGCAGGAGTACTTGTCACTGAAGGGTAGTAGGGCAGCACCAGCCACATATCTAACGACAGTACATCAAGATCTTCTCAGTCTGAGAAATTAGGAGACTAATTAAAATGCTGGGCTGGATGCTGGAGAAGCCTGCAGTGACATTCTGCAGAGAGGTGAGCAAGAGTCTCTACACATCGTCCACAAAAATGTTGAAACACGGAGCTCCCTGGCTCTTGCTCAGCCACAAAAGGAGGGACAGGAAAATTTTGCACAAGTTTCTCTAAACTGCATCTAGTGAAGAGTAGATCTTATGAAATTCTGCATTGACCATAACCCAGTGGAAAGTGCACTGGAACAAGCTCAATGCCCCACAGCAATGACGGGCAGCTTTCTGCCTGGCTGGCCAAGACAAATGGTCACTGACAGCCGTGGTTAGGAACTGCCCCGTGGAGCAGGATGACGCAGCCAGCCATCTGATAACTTGTGCCAATGCTTTCTGGCCCTAAGACTGATAATTCTGTATAAAGCAAACCCAGAAACAAGAAAGTCAGTCAATCATCAAAATTGTACTATTTTCTTTTTATACTGAGAAGTCAAGGAAGATCCAATTCAAGTTGTGCCAATTCCTAAAGAGGGTGCTGAGGACTAACCAGGACCCTGAAGCTGAAGCTCCTCACACTGGGCTTCTGGGGGACTTCAGTTGAAACTGGGAACAGGAACCCACCAAGAAAACATCCAGAGCACAGCTATTTATAGAAAAAAGAGCATTTCTTTTTAATTCTGCCCAGCCCCATACAATACCAGTGAGCATGCAACGACAGTGCTGGGAAGAACCAGGTCTCTGAACAGCAGCGTTCAGGACAGTATGTACCTGAAGCCAGAAGCATGCTTAAATAAGTTGGATGAGCCAGAAAGCACATGTACTGCTCAGGACACAAAATGACAGAGTGAAAGGTGAGACACAAATATAGAAGACAACAACAGGAGGACCTGTCTCAATTCAGCTACGGGAGAAGGTGAAAACAAACCTGTCTTGTAAGGCCAGAGACTATATATAGTTTACTACTCTAGCTTCTGGGATACAAATGGTCTGAAAGGATCTCAATAGAATATAGACTGCAAGCCACTACACACTGGTGCAAAATGTGAATTGGAGCACACGGTATCTTTCTGTCGAGTTGCCACAAAGCCTGGAAAGATGCTGTTCACAACTAAGATGCTCAGAAATTTTCCAACCACGTATTTTTTCTAAAAATCCTAGTCCTTCAACATGGCTTATCACTTCCATTATGGGTTGGTTGGTTGGTTTCAGTCTGCCCACTTTCTGCCAGCTCTCCGTTGCAGGCTGTACCTTGCCTGCCAGGATGCCAGACCCAAGGAGGGCAGTTGGACCTCTGCAGCAGGCACAACACCCCACAGCCTGGGATCCCAGATCTGCTTTGCCGAGCAGAGGAGTGACTCCCCCAGTAAATAGAAGCCTGAACTGCAGGTATCAAGGCCTGGTCTCCATCAGGCCTGTCCCAGCAGCTCTGTAATCCAAGCACCAAATAACTACACAAAACAGGAGACAACTGTTCAAAAGGCAGGTTAAAACAAAGGGTATTGTGTGGCGCAGCCAAAAGCATTCAAAACCAAATACACAAAGGGCAAGATGTGATCCAAGAGTACCCAAGGAGTTCTAAATAACTCTACTCAGGACTCCCAGAAGTAAGTCTAAGTAGCAAAATCAGCAAGGTGTTACCCCAAAAAAGAGAGAGTGGAATGCACACTGGCTACAACAAACAAGAAGTAGGGGAGAGGCATCAAGATTAGCTTATGTGGAGGGCTGGATAACTGCAGATATCTCGTTAAGTGGCCATGTCCTCAAATAAAAGTCAGATCCTGCAAGTCCGCAGAAGAAAGAGCACAGCAGCACCAAGACTAAAAGGATTGATGCAGCTGAACATCAAAGCGGTTCAGCTCACGGGAAGGAAAAGCTTGAAGGAAGCGCAGGCAACGTGGTCTTCAGGCACATGCCAGAACACTCCGTCACTGCCTCTCCTAACAGAGTCCAATTAATTTTGGAAACATAAAATGCTTTACCTTATTGCCTGAGCATGAACGACACCTTCCACTGTACGTCAGAGCAATAACACAAATTTCCAAGCAATCTGCAAACACGCTCAGGCCACTGTTTACTGACCTGCCCAGTGTTACCAGCCCTTCCACAACAGTGGTATCAGCCGAGCCAGCCGCTCGCTCACGTACAAGCAGGCAGATCATCAAGTGCTATGCCAGAAAGAGACTCGAGTCAACAAACACGTAAACAGCAGGTTCCACAGGGCAACCACTGAAATCAGAAGTGTACATACACCCATCAGCTCCTGCTGGAACAGGCTCAAACCCAATTTACAGGCTGCCATTCTACACAGGAGAAGAGAGCTCCCACTGGGGTTAACATTAAGGTTACAGATTAGAGCTGCTCTCACCACATTCAGTCAGAACTGCACATATGGTCCAAGACACATATCCGCATACGCTTCTCTCCTGGCAACATCCTGCAAAAGCATCCTTCCCTTTATAATGTTCCATGAATTTGAGTGCTAGCTCCACGAACAAAACACACAATGATTTTCAGAGACAGAAACACGATGAGTTTGGTAAACTCGCCAGAGTGATGTAATCCAAAGCAAGACACCCAAAATAAAGTTATTTTTGATTCTTAGCTCACTGAGGACTAGGAAAACAAATAAATCAAACTAAATCTAAGACAGCTTTTACCTGTGGACCTTAAAACATTTTCAGAAGTACTATTATCACTAGTTTTACAGAAAGGGACACTGAAGCAATGAATATGAAAGAATTACTCAGTCACCCAACAGATCAATTGCAGAGAAATAAGATATTCTGAATCTCATTCCAGCCTTCATTATTATTGGAAAATACTAACTCTAATCTACACAGAGCCAAGCCACAGAATGCCATGTAGACAGATAACTGCAGTACTGACTTTTCCCCCCTAAGACATGATAAGTCCAAAAAACCCCGGATCATTTGCTTTAATGACTCTATAAACCATTTCCTTTAGTCCTTCCTGAAAGAGCTTTCAATTGCACTCCTCCAGCAATAAGCCAAAGAAAATTGCATGTATTTCAGGCTGTTTAATATCTATCTTTAACAAAAAGCTGAACATCAACAATTTAAACACATCATTATCTGTTCACCATGAAGAACAGTTGAGTAGTATATTCGAATTAATAGACAAAAATGTTTTTGTGCTATGTTGCCATAAATAGACAATAAATCATGTGGCCACAGGGGTATGAAACGTACCCAGTCTTCTGAGCCCTTCTGTTTCTCATGTAATAAATGACCAAAAAAAAAAAATCATATTGTACTCTTGGCTATATTAAATCCACTACATGACGTTACATTAGATTAATTTCATGCTTTGGAATAATATCCTACTTGTTGAAATTAGTAGAAATCTTTGTCCTTTTCTTCAACTAGGCCAGAATTTGGTTTATTACCGTTGATTAATTTAGTCTGTTGGCTCCATAAAAAACAAAGGTGATTACAAACAAACTCTTTAAGAAAGCCCATTCGAGTTATTATGGAACAAAATACAGGAGGAAAACCTTTCTTCAAAATTTTGAAAAAAACTAGTTTTACAAAACCCACAACAATCTGATCCGTTCTCACTTAAAACGCAACTCTTACAACTTTTTTTTTAATTACATATACATGTAATTGACTACATGTATATGTAAGTGGCATTCTTTTTAAGGATGCTGAAGTCCCTTTTCTGCTTCTGTCTGGACGGTAACTCTCTTTTCAGCAAGTCGGCAAATGCAAACCAAGGAGAAGAGAAGTCGTGCCTCCCCAGACCTCCCATCGCTGCAGCAACTGAAACTGAACTCCACAGTTTTAAAACTTAAAAGTTTTAAAAGCGTGGTTTGACGAAGCGCTTGGTGACAGAAAAGCCGATTCCTGTTCTCCCTTCCACTAGTGACGTGTCTGTCTCTCTCCCCTCGCAGGGTTTATGGTCTGTCGACTGGTGGTCAAGCTGTCCCAGACAGGCTTCACTTCGCTTCCTCAGAGCCTGGCACAACGGGGTTTGCTCTCCCAGAGCCACGCCGGCATCGAGTGCCCGCTGCTCAAGCTGACCCCACTGCTTTCACCGCAGGGCGAATGGGCTCATGCAAAATTTGGCTCCTCATTAAATTGGCTCAGTGTGAGCCTGCCCAACAGCTTCGTCGTCTTAAAACTCTGACATACGGCGACTAAAGCAAAAAGCTGTAACAAGTAACCGCGTAACCTGAATGGCAGTCCAGCACCCTATACTACAAACACACCCCTCAGAAATCAGCTCTCCCCAAAATAAATTTATTTACAAAGGCAAAGCCTGCACTCAGCATTTCAGAAACACCTCCCGGCCATCGGCAGGTGTTTTGCAAGCCAACAGGCTGCACGCCCTGGCCAAGAACATCACACACACAGAGAGCAGCTCACAAAAGGCACAGCAACCCAATACTGCACCATCTAGAAAGTTTTTACTTTCAAATTAGGATCACAACCAAACACTGAGGAGTCCCTTACCGTAAATCTCTTTATGTAATCAGAAACACAAAATCCTCCCATGCTCAAGCGAAGGGATCTGTGCAGGGAAGATTCCTGATATAAAGTTCCCATTTCGCTGGGCTTGTGTGGTGGTCACCCACGTAGCCAGCAGCCTTTTACTGAATAAAGCTGCACAGCCTCCCTGGACCTCACTGAAATCCTGCTTGTGTGATAAACTAGGCATTTCATCTTATCTATCACTACACCAGGCATTTCAATCATTTCACTTCCTTATCGGCAGTACCACGTCCTGCCCGCATCCCCGCAGCTCACTTCCGAGTTACTGATAACAGCTACTGTAAGGCACGGGAACAACAGAAGATGACAGCCAAATCTCTTGAGGCATTGAAGAGTCCCTTCTTTGCGTTCCTCTGTTCCTTGGCTTATTTTTGCCCCAGTCAAAATTTGCTTCAGCTGTAATTTAAGGACAGTGTGTTTGCTTCAGCTAAGCAGAGACAAGACTGTCATTGACTGCTGTTCTTTTTTTCAGCAACACCGATTATTGCTGCAGGATATTTAATGTAAGATTACTGTCCACATGGACATTCATTTCAAATTTCTTAAGCATAGGAACAAAGGGAACAAACGAACGGACAAAAAAAGGACAAATATTCACCCTCCATCAGAATTCATGCCTTCAAGTACTGTTTCTACAGTCTGATACTGGGCACACAGAACCATTCACTCCAGTCTATAAAACACTGTAGAGCCCAACAAAAGTACTCACACAAGTGCTTGTTGCCATGAAGCCCATGCAGGCATATTTGTAAACCCCTAGATTTAGAATCTACCTTATCTATCTACCTTAATCTACAGTTAAGATTAATAAGCAGTCACGATGCATCCAAATGATGTTCCTCCTCACACATTTGGTCCTCAGCTAACCAATTCCTTTTTATTTTGTCCTTTGTAAAATACACATTTTGTTCCTTGATTTCTTACCTATAAATTGTGTCAGTGGAGTACAAACATACAAAGACAACAGACACAAAGATGCTGGATGACCGAAGGAGGAAAGGAAGTTCTGGGAGAAGTAGAAGCAAATCTACTTTCAATTTTCATCAGTGCTGTGCCTTCCTTTCCCATTCCACCAACAAGCCGCAGCAGAGTTGGCTCTGTTTGATTACTAGCTACAGGTGGTCGAACATTAACCTGAACAACATCAGGCAAGGGTACACAGAACGACAGCTGCTCACTATGGACCAGTGGCCTTCAAGCAAATGGGCGAGCATCTCAAGACAGCAGTATCTGGGCTTAGCACGGGCCACCTCTTTGCTGCTTAAATCAAAATAGAAGCATGATTTTACCACAGCGTGAGTGCACTTGCACTCTCCCCTAAAACAAGCAAGCAAGCAACGCAGAGAAGATACTGTACCTTTATCATTACGATCTAAGACATGTCAGGTCCAGAAGTGTGGGTATAGATCTGGCTACCCCTCTCACAGCAAAAACGAGTGCTTTGTTTCCACTTGGGTTTGTACAGAAAGATAACCAATATGCTGTTAAAAAAATAAAATTAAATTAAATAAAATTAATGTGAGTACAGGCAAAACCAGCGAATTATGGTGAATGAGGAACTCTCACAGGGCAAAAGCCAGGGAGGTGATGGCCATGCTCGCTGTGCTGCCAGTATTTTGTACTGCCTGGCAGGGGATGTTTTTCAGGCCATTCAACCAACGAGTGAGAAGGCCAGGGGTTGCCTGGGGTACAGGATGATCCAACCGCAGCTCACAGGGGTACGATAGTTCACCAAGAGGTTGGTAGTCAAACATCCTGGTAAAGAGACACAGACAACCCGAGGCTGCCCGAGACACTGGCCTTAGACCTCCAGAAACGTGAAACCAGTCTCAACTGCCAGACTTCTGCGTAATTTCTCTTATCTCTGTGCCTTGGCTTTTCCACCTGTAAAACAGAGTTCAACACTTCCTAGCTCACAGGGTATTTTCAGAGCTTTAGAACCTATTTATTTCTATTCCCCCTTTTAAAAGGCAAAACCAACCCCATAAATCCAAGGTTAAAACTGCCCCCAAAATTGCCAGACCCATCAGCTAGCTCCATACAGTGGTACAGGAAATCTGGCATCTTCTGAGCAGTCAGCAGCGAGGATGCTGCTGAGCCATTCTGCCCGGACAGGGCAAGTCTGTTGCAGGTTTTGTGGCAGCATCTTGAGCCATGGTCCTGGTATTTGCTCAAGGGACCCTATCCAGCCACTCCCAGTGGGAGAGGAGACCATCCACATGGGCATGAAGCTCTTGAACGCGGCCTTAAGCTTTTTTATTAACATGTTAACTGATTGTATGAACTAAAGACCCTTATTCCAGACCCTAAGAAAACAAGAAATTGCAACTATTACAACAAAATAAAGCTATTCAAAAAGTGTAGTGCTTAACAGATGAGTCAGGAGACACTTAGACCCAGGGCGGGCGGGGGGGGGGGAGACAATATTTCAATACATTTGTGACTAATTCCAATAGCACAAATAATCATGTTGTTACTCTAGATTTAATAAAGAGATGTTATTACTTATGTGGCAGCAGAGGCATGTACAGCATGTAAGCGCCATGCCACAGGGGAAAGATGCATGACAAAGAGAATTCCTTAGGAAATTTGGCAAGCACTCCGGAACAGGCAATGCTGAGCCTGTGACCTTCCATTAACAGATCTAAATACAGAACTGTAGCGTAAAACACCACCTTCCTTCAGTATTTTCATTAATTAATACTAAGAATATAATCATTATGATGATGAGCTTCACTGACTTAGCTTTTTCTCCATTTTAGCTTCAGGGAATAAAAAAAAAAATAAAAAATTGGAGCTTTCCTCTCAAATTTCATTTGAGATCTTACGATGCTGCTTCTGAACTGTTTTCAGAAGAGTATTAAAAGCAACAAACCAGACCAGCAGCAACTGTGTAACATCCAACCCACAACAAGCAAATAGCCCACTTCTCACAAGGTTAAACGTATTGCTGTGGGTAGAAACCAGGCAATGGACACAGGACTACACCTTCCTTAGTATTAGGGAAAAGTCTAGTGGGTTTTACATACAACGGAACACAGAGCTCTGTGCCTTGCCCGAGAACACCAAGAGCTAGAGACAAGGAAAGCGCTCACTTTGCGTATAGGTATTTCAGTACACGCTTTGTAGATGTCACGAGACATCTTTTACTTATAGAATAACTGCAACACTTTTCCAAAAATCATGCAAGTAACACCCAACAAATGAAATCGGGATCAAGGTTAGTACTTTAGCTGTTAGAGCAACTCTTCAAATCTGCTACAGTTAAGGCTCCCAAACCCCTCTTCCAAAGCAAGAGAGGTGTTTGACCACTAAATCAGTGCATTCGGAGCAGAGACCAAGAAAAGGGAAAAGGTTACGTTACAAGGCTGTTAATGACTCCCTCCTTCCTCACCAGCTGCTGAGCGATACGCCAATTCCTGTGCTAACTACAGAGTTAAATGAAGGGGCTCAGCATTTTTGGGGTCATCTCCCTCATCTCCCAGCACCAGCCTCCATGAATTAGGAGAGGTACAGCGCACAAACACATGCCATTTTCAGTGAATTTACAGTCTAAACAATATTTCTTCGTTAAAGCTGTTAACATGGCAGTTTATACAAAGTGTCTTCCTTCCTGAAAATAAGAAGCTTTAGTCCCTTGGCACATTTCTTTCACACACACTTGAAGTATTTTAGAGCCTTTTTGTCACTAACTATCTGGGCAGGGAGCTACTAACAGTGATGTCACCCAGTTTAAGTCACCACGACTATACCCAAAACATCTAACTGAAGATTCACAGTTCTCTTGCGAAAGGGATTTTCAAACTGCCAATAACTTACCCTTTCATTACACTTCCATCCATGCACCAAACCAGAACCAAATGCCAGCACACAGGAGTGTTCCCAGGGAAACACACGCAGAATCAGCAGGCAAAGTATTGATACCAGAAACGTTTAAGTCCCCTTCTGTATCTGATCAGGACAAGCCTTCTGTGTCAGTCTGTGAAGACTGACTGATGAGGCATTTTCTAAGAGCAGTCAATTTCTGGTTGATCCCTGTGCCCGTGTCAGCATATTTCTAGAGCTGCTCCACTCACAATGGATTAGTATTAAAGGCCAGGTCTGAAAGCCTCCCCACCTCATTAATATTCATTTTATATGCACAAGGACTCACCCCTAAGGCAAGGAGACTCATAAATTATATTCCATTTTTAAACCTGCAGTATTCACCGTCATTGTTTCAGAAGGGAAACACCAGCAGGGACAGCTTTAGGCAGGCTGCTTTAGTTTAAAAGAATAGTATCTAAAGCCCTGCTTTAACTTCATTAGCCCACAAAGATTTGCACTACAACGAATCTTGCCTGCAAAGCACAAACACAACTGTCAGCAGATTTTCATTCTTTCATTATTCCGCTTCTGTTCCAGCTGCCAAAGTGGGTGTGTGTAACGTCTGCAGCTGAATAAACTCATGAAAGTCAACTTACCTAGTGAATACTTCAAAAATAGCCACAATCACCATAAAAACAAATTAAGAAACAAAGCGACTTTGTCTCCTGGCAAGCACAGGTAGATGATTCTGCATTCAAAGCATACCCCATTACACAGCAAACCTGGCTTTGATAGTCATTAAAAAGCTCCAAAGGAGAACAGAATCTAGCTTCTCTGCAAGGATGGGGGCCAATTTTGGGGTAATTTTTTTTTACTCTGTAAAGCACGGAGCCTTGTTACACAGGTCAGCCCTACAGGCAGCAACAAACACGCCTGGGATCCTGCGGCAGACAGCGCCTGCACCCTTCTAGGCTCCACTAGCGAAGGAACTAACAGCTGAAGGAAAAAGTAAAAAGATTTTTTCTAGTTTTACCTTATTCTCCGTAGCAAAGCATTTGTTGTAATACAGATCTACTATTCAACAAACAGCCTGTTAGATTTTAACATGGAGAGGTACCCTTTTGCAAAAAAAAAAACCCAAACAAAACAAAAAAAAAACCCACAACAAAACAAACCATGGAACCAAAAGAATTTGACATCATTCCTCTGCTTGCCCTCAAAAAACCCTATAGAGAGAGGAGCAGATCAAGCATGTTTCCCAGAAGATGGGATGCAAAGGCTGTCAGTTGCATTGGATAATAGATTTTAATCAAGCTCCTAACTCTGCACGCACACCATTCTGCACTTTTTATAAAGAATTAACTCAGCCCCTTGCCCACTCTGAGGCAGCCACAAAGCACAGCTGGTACCTACAGCCTTTCATTTCAGTGGTCCGCTTACTAGAGAAGACATTTGAGTAAAGCCCCATAAAGCACACATGCAGCACCAAAATTACAAGTCCAATGAACATACACGTGGAAATCAGATTTATAGGATCCTTTACATTCGAGTTTGAAATTCAGAGGGTATTTTAACTTTGGTAGGCTGTATTATTAATTCCTGGCCTCCCTCCTTTTAAATTAGTGTCCACTAACTAGGTTCATTCTTGTCCTCAAACACCTTGTTTACGTTTCCGTCATTTTCAAGCAGCTCTGAAAAACAAGGATTAATACTCTCAATTCCACTCCCATTGGTGGTGGGGGATCTTGTTCATCTTCCACATCATATTTCAATCTATTCCCCACAAGAAAAGCCCAGTGAAGTCACAACTAAGGATACAGATGGGGAAACCCAAACAACAAAGGAAAAAAAAAAAAAAGAATATAGCTTCTGGAGAATTCATTTCTCAAGGTACTTGACTTTTTTAGGTAAAAAGCAACTGCTCAACTCCAAGAACAGCTTGAGCAGTAGCAGTCTTACTCCTCCTAAAACACAGTATCTCTCTGGTCACGTCTCCTTTGTTCTCCAACTTGCCCTGCCCGCCTCACACCTCCAGAAATCTGAACACATGCATTGCTTTCTCCAACATATCCTACAAGTCTGTGTCTCTCTCCCAGCAGCCTTAACACCCTCATCTTCATTTACCATTATCTTTAATTCTCACCATTATACCCTTCTCCATTCCCCAGCTAAGTCTAGCTTTTCTTTTTTCTACCCTCACCATTCCCAGCTTAGTCACTCTGGTCCCTGCCTCCTCGCCACGTCTGGAGTGAGCCACAATTACCTTCCTCCCTTTGCCAGATAAGGAAACTCCACTGCAGCCAATAATGAGAACTGCATGCCTGAAATCCCAGAAATTGAGATTAATGTCATCATTGTACAATAACAGTC
This sequence comes from Microhierax caerulescens, assembly GCA_035590215.1. Taxonomy (NCBI): domain Eukaryota; kingdom Metazoa; phylum Chordata; class Aves; order Falconiformes; family Falconidae; genus Microhierax; species Microhierax caerulescens. Next base: position 8,700,557 of record JAVJGJ010000033.1, on the reverse strand, counting down.
TGCCAGTGGCCTTTTAGGTACATTGTGCTTGTGTGCTTTATTATTGCAGTCACAGAGTGCAAGCTGTCAAAAACCCCTTAAGATATCACAGTTTGATCAGCAAAGCAGCAGTAGTAAATTGACAAGCATCAAATGACAATCTGAAATAATTCATCTAATAAAATCTCAACCCACCTGTTAGTCTCACAAAATACCTATATATCGTTCTTAAGACTCTCTCAGGTTCCCCATATTCAGATAAATAATCTTTTTTTCCCCAGTAATGCATTTGTATCACAGGCATTCAGAAAAGGATACATCCCCTGCTCTTCTCCACTTGCTGTATTTTTATTTCTGGTGTTTCTATAGTTGGCAGGAATAGGGTTCTGTTCATTTTGTTTTCAAGTCCTTGTAATACATCAATGACTAACAGAGATTTTAAAAGACAAAACATTTTATGAGCTGTATTTTCATATGCACTATAGCCATCAGTCTCAAAACCAAAAGGGCTGAACAGCAAAAATTGTTAAACGTTTCCCCCTCCAAACAACTCTGTACTCCTTTAACCTTTTGTTACCCCCCCAGACCTACATTTAGATGCACACGCATGAGCTGTACATGAGCGTGAGCTCCGCTGTTGCTAAGTTACTGTGTGCCAGCAGCACCGAGAGCGCTGTAAGCATCACACAAGTTGCCAAGTTTGTGATCTGGTCAGCGCCAAGAAATGTAAGCTAAGTATTTTGGATGAGGCTCTTGATCCCTTTAAAAAGGGGATGAGCAACAACGAACAAAAACCACATGGAGCAGTGACTAGATGCATGAGTTTGCCGTTGTTGAGGATCAGGATGTGGGGCCCAGACCACCTACGCAGCAGACTCCAACCACGCAGCTCGTCATTACGCGTCCTCGCACGTGCACAGACACGCACACATTCTGCCCCACAACTTCTCCAAATAAAGCAACTCTGATCTCAATTTGAAAATTTTCTTTATTAGCAAGATACTTTCAATAAAATATTCAAAAGCTGTTTATTCCAAGACAAAACAAGAACCACTGTGACTTGGTAAACTGCCAGACTATTAATGTTTATACTCCTAGTATATGGAACACTCACTGCTCTTAACAGCATTTTATGGTCTTCAACGCGGTCCAGAATCAAAACCAGTATTTATTTCTTAGCCCTTACAACAAAGTTAAAGATTAAGTTATGACTGAGAGAAATAATGCACAGTAGGAGACCAAAGGCAGTAAACTAACTTTTGTAAAATGGAGTTCATGTTCTATATACAAACCTAAGAAGCACCAAGAAAAGCAGCTTATGGAGGCTGGGGGGAAGATAAGGGAGTGGTACCTGACTTTTTCCTGGGGCATATGCTGCATGACGACACGAAATGATTCATGAAAATCATGTTTTGAGCTTGAAATTAAAGAACTTCAGTGAAAGCAGGTTTAGGTTTTCTTCTGGAGAAAAAAAAATACACAGATTTATCCATTTCAATTGCCTTCTGCCTAATCAATTTCATGCTTTTTACTTAGACTGCACCTCCCAATCAACAGCTTGCAGCTATGAGCAACCCTTTTTAAAGAGCAGGAAAAGAAAACCCAAACACTCTAGTACATTGATTTTCAGATACCCTGTGCATTATGAATTCACAGCATCTACTGAAGTCATGCAGTGTATTTCTGCAGTGTCTCATCAACCACAAGGCAGCAAAATTGATCATCCTCATTTCAACAGAAATACTGCCTAATCAGATATAATTTTGGGGCAGCCAAGTCATTCAATTCTGTAACTGCTAGTGAGTTTTGAAAATAACAGCCTAAAAAAAGGGGGGGAAAAAATTCTACTACTTATTAGAGCTGTCCTATCATCACTGCTACTTAAGTGGCAACCTCAAGAAAGGATAGACAAACAGCTGGGGAAAGCAAGATCTTGAAATGCTATAGTTAGATTTGCTAGAGGTTATTTGCCAGGATCTACAGTGAAATGAAGTAGGAAGCCTGTGGCAAAATACTGATGACATTGTTACTACTTTGAAGGACAGACTGCTTTTAGACTCACCTGGAATGAGTTGATTAAACTTGTCAACATTTGCTCTTCCGTATTTTCATAATACGCAAGAAGTGAGGCACAGTAAGACAACTGTAGAGCTAAACAGTTGGTACTGAGACCCCAACACCTGCTACAGGTAGTTGTGGTTCCACAGACCAAGCACCCACTAACAGTTGAAGGACATCTTCAAGGTCAGATGTTTGTAAAAAGGAATCTATGTCCTGCTCCACAAGACCATTCCATCGTACAAACATAAGCACTGTAAATACAGACTATTGTAAGATTTGCTTGAAACACTCTTATTCCAAACACACTTGCACAGATGCACCCAAAGATACAAAAAAGGACACCAGCAATACCTGCACGTGTTCATGCATGCAGAGGAATAGTATTCTGGAGAACAGAAACTCAAAAAGGCTTAAACAGTGGTTTAAAACAGCTTCCTGGTTACACTGTTCAATCACAGAGTATCAATACCTTAAAGATTATCAGTATCCTGAAGAACAAGGGTCAAGCACCATGTCCTATTAGGCAAAAAGATACTAAGCATCCTTGATAGGTACAGTCCAAGATACAAGGAATAGACACAGTGCTGCTAGTAGCCTACATGAATCACTGTTTCACTCTAAAAAACCCTAGGGGAAAAAAAATACTGAAATACACTAAGCAAAACCAACCCAAAGACCTTGTTTAGGACCTGGTATTTGAAGCAAATATCTCAATTTTAGTCTCCATCTCTGTGAATCCTGCCTAGCCACAGGGTGATGATAATCTGTGAACTACTCCCCAATACCTTTCTCCATTTTCTTTTTTTTTTTTTTTTTAATCAACCACAGCAGTATTAGAAGACAACAGGAAAATCTGAGATGTTTGTCAAATCTGACACCAAAGAAAACATACATATATGGGACTTCCAGGGGAGGTGAAGACAAGATTCCTTAAACCACTTTCTATTAAACTGCCTACTGAAAGTTCAGAGTTCTTTGGTCTTGGCAAATTACTAGTCTACCAATTTTCACAGCTCAAAAGCTAACATCCCCCACAATGGATGAAGCCATCTACTTGCAGTGCAGGTAGTACGTAACACCCACTAGCAGGATTTTAAGCTCCCATGCTAGATATGAGTGATGTTCTAAAGAAAAATAATCTTTCAGTGCCCTTTCACTGAAAAACCTGAGTGCCACGCTTTTCCTAGCATCAACAGTAAGAACGCCTGAACAGACAGGAACTGTCTTTAGAATAAGGCTGCCATCTAGTAGCACGACAGAGTAAACACAGAGAAATCTCAAGCCAGAATTCGAACTGTGAACCTGCCTAACGGTCTGACACGCTATTTACACAGACCTATAAACACTGGAAGCATAGTTCAGGGAGAGAAAAAAAAAAAAAAAAAAGTGGCAGAAAGAACTTGCTAGACGATAGTTTATAAAAACTGATAGTTCTCCACACGATCCTGAACAATTCAGTTCACAACAAAGTTCAGCTAGTCAGGTAAGTCAACATGTAGAGGCAATATAGAGTGGAGTGGCAGTGGCATACTTGATCTTCAAGTTAATTAAACAAACCTGCAGCCTAATTAACTTTTTCTGAAGGAAGACAATTCTTCTGTGTGAGGTCTCATGCTACAAAACACAGCGAAATAAATGAGCTTAGACTGAACCACAAAGCCATTCAAAGGCAGGGCCTAAAATCTTATACTGGAACTAGAGTCATCAAAAAATAATCTTGCACAAGCAACTTCCTGAAGTGTTATCGTACCTATTCTTGCTTCTGGGAAACTACGCGGTTTCCAAGTAACTCAGAGCTGCCGTACATAGAATTTTACTCTCTCAACACTTAGCTGTCACTGGCTTTACTTTAGTTTCATACACGGAGAGCAAATGCATTTCGCAACTATAACCTCCAACCATCTGCCAGCATTACACCCGTTGATCACCACTAACACACAAAGGAGGAGCTCTGAGGTGCCATCGTGTTGATGCCTATTTCGTACAACACAGACACTTTCCAGTTCAGCCACTGAACGTGTTACGAGAAATCTGCATCTCAGCACACCACAGCCACAGAGTGGCCATGGCTTTTGGAAAATGCTCCTGTCTATATAGAAAAGAATGGTTTGTTCCTGGTTGGGGGGAAGAGAAAGTCAGGACTCTTGCCATGCAAGATTCACCAAAGAACCACTCTTCTCCCTGGGATATTTTCAAGGCCACCTGCTTCCATCACAGTTTTCCTCGAAAAAAACTGGAAGCCAGCAGGGGAAGAAAAATAGCATGATGACAACTGGGAAAGAGCTGACAGCAGACACCTGGGGAAGACAAAGAGAAGAAGTACAGAAACAACTCAACCACTGTTTCAAGAAGAGTCTCCACCAGTGAAAGAAAACACAGCCTTGTGCTTCTGAGAGGTCTGAACGTATTTTTCAGTACTTGTCAGAGAAGGCAGCAATCTAAATGTAAAAATCTTAAGTTAAATTTTGTTGTATCTAAAACACTTAACTTCAGTCCTCTGAAGATAACTTTAATTCCATGTACAGGAACAGAAAGAGATACTTGTAGGAACGTGGATTAGAGCACCAAACAGACTGCATTAGTAGTTCCCTTTGTCCCTTAACACACAGACCTCATTCTAGCAACAGAAGCAACACAAGCCTGACCATATCCTTAAGTTCTCAAAATCTGAACTTCCCTTTTGTCATTCTAACTTCAGTAACTTACCAGGCAAACATATCCTCTATCCTTAAGAGTTACTCATCTGTCCTTACTACTGGTATCTGTTACAGGCTACAGTTGTGGAAAGCAGAAGTCTACACGATGTAGGGAAGTAGGTCTCGAGTTCAAATTTCCTCATTTACTGAAATAAAGACAAACGCTTATTAGTGGTTTAAGTGCATTTCCACATCCATCCCTCAGTGTTACAAAGGACCCAAATTACTCCTTAGGAGTTAAGAATTAAAAATAACTTCCCCCGTTTCCTTGCTCCTGCTTATGAAGTTGGCATCTGATCAGTCCCTTGCAGTTTAAGTGAAAACTACCACAGCTCCTTCCTTTAACCAGTAACTCAAAATAAACAGTCAGTATTTGACAGTCTAGCTCTCTTAATAAAAATCTCTCCTTCCACTCAGAGATCAGTTCTGTACCAGAACCTCATAAGGTAAATCTCACTGTTAATGTGATACTGAAAAGTATGAGTAACACTGAAGAAAACCCAAGACATTTAGTTGCGTTCCCCTTCTTAGGAAAGAGTGAATGAAAGGTGAGGAAAAGCTAGTGTGTCAGATTTTACGAATGCCATGACCTCCTACACCTCCTCCCTCGGGGTTCCACTGAGCTTGAGCTTTTTTTTTTATCTCAGTAAGGCAAAATCCTCATGTATTTACTAACGTGAGAGTTTTGGCTCAAATCCTGTTGCACCACTTTAACAAAGACTACGCTGTCAGGTGTCTTCCCCAAACCTATTTCTATCAAAGCAGCTGCTCATTTTTGCACACTCAGGTAGACTTTTGCTTTGGTATTTACAATCAGCAGTCCACAAACAACACTGCTAAGAATTACACTTTTAAAAGACAGAAAAAAAACCTACTGAGAGTAAAAGAAACTAGCAAATTCTCATCTTTTGGAAATACCAGGAATAAAATGCTAGCTGCAGATCCACATCTCTGATGCCTGCTTCTCTCCCTCTGCTGTAAATGATGGGCCAGGAGAGTATGGGAGCAATACTTACCAGCTGGACAAGGCAGAAACCCCAGCAAATAGTTGTTACAAAATAGGTGCTTAGCTCCCAAATTTCAGGAGTCTGACCCCAAAAAGCATATGTGATTTTTAAAAAACAACTCTCTGTAATAGGGAATCATCTTCCAGAGAGACTTCATAAACAGTACGAAGTTGTCAAGCAGAATAATTCCCCAAAACAAAAACGCTTTAATTTTCTTCCTCTCAGAACTATATCATACCTATTAAAAAAATGCAAATTTCAAGTCATAGCTAGGATGAATACCACATTGTTAAGATAATTAAAACCAACACACCCTAAGTATCACAAATGTACTTAATTCCCAGTTCAATAAAATATTGGAATATCAATTTATTAAAAAATTATGTGAACTGTACATATGTAAACTGCAATATAGCTGAAAAATCTGAAATATATAATTTTAAAGGAAAATCATTTATTTCTGAAAATATTTAAAATATTGCATTTCTGGCAGCAAATTTAAAAGAAGTGCTCTGGAATGGGTGCAGTCTCTCTGTGCATTTGTCTAGCATTTGTCTTCAAGGCGTAAAACATATCTGCTTTCTGATTTCTCACAGCACAATCTTGTGAACACTTTCTTTCTGACTTGTAGAGACAGAATTCGATTTCCAAGAACAGCAGCAGAATTTTAACAGGAAATACTATGGTCCTTGTCGGTGCAGACAACACACTTTCCGAGAGTCCACGGCACCTTGGAAATACGCTAGCCATTCTGCAAATAAATGCATCAGATTGTGCTTACAAGTTACAGAATAAGTCTTTGATTGAGAATTTTTCTGTTTATTTCCGCCAAGGCCACTGAAAATACGAAGGCCTTTTCATCTGAAAGGTTAGCATACATGTCAACTTCTTTTTCTTGTTTCTCTGTAGAAGAAAAGAGAGTCACTATTAGAAGCTTTTTCCATTATCGGAAGTTAACGCAAGTTACATAGTAGTTAATAAGTTACATGGAATGGAGTACTGGCATTGAAAAGGAGTTAGACAACCGGCTCCTGTGCAGTGAGAGATTGAGAGAGGAGGAGGAAGGAACTGGAGAGACACAAAGGTACTAGAAGAGCCACAGGATTAGTCATCCAAAAGCATGACTGAATTTCTGTTGCTTAATGATGAAGAAAGAATGAGTCATTAACATTATGTTGACTCCTGACACAAACAAGCATTCAAGTGTTCCTCCAGTTTTGGGGGGGCTTTTTGGTTTTATATAGACACCCCCCATCCTAGAAAACGAAGTTATTTTACAATATCCTCATTAAATACAACATCTGTTCCTCTATTTTACATCTAGGTAACAGATACCCAAGAGTTTAATTACAGTGTCCAAAACCAAAGAGCAGATACACAGCAAAAGTCAGGTTCCAAATTTGTCACCATGAACATTTCTGGACTTAGTACACTGCAGACTTTCAATCTTATCCCAGATAAAGAACAATGCTAACACCTCGGTGAGCAACTGCAAGCCTCTGAATTCCCTCTGCTGATGTCTGCTTGCTTCAACACCACAGACACACAACAGGACGCCATCAAGCTGTTTCTGTACTGCAGTGCTCAAGCACACTAAGCTACACTACAGCATGTGACAGAACTCGGAATAGTATGATTTCATAAATGCCACTTACTCCAGATCATGACTATTTATATCACAGGTTAGCTAGCTACAGGTAGCTGATATAACCCATTAAGAAAAAAAAAAAAAAACAAAAACACAAACAAAAAAAAAAACCATCTTTGACAACAGAAGACCAGGCTTGTAGACACAAAGAAGAGCAATACATATAGAGCTTTAAGGCTGGTGTCTAGCCGTGCAACTCCACCTCTAATCCGAATTCCACAGTGGCCTGGACTAACTTACAATCACAACACAACAGTGACTTGACAGACTGCCCTGTGTCCTTAACACACAGACACACACACATGTGCGCTCCCTTTTTGCCCCACAGCACACTCGGCAGACGGCTCCACCAAGACACCTAAATCAGCAATGGGTAAATGAAAGACAAAGCAGCACTGGGAAACAATGGAAAGCACCACGTGGAAAAAAAGCTGATAGCATCTATCTCCACCTGCTCACACTGTTATTCCTTCAATGGGTCCATATTCATAACAACATTTTTAGATTTGGCTTCATGTGCATGTAACAGCTACAGACACCATCTGTACAGACACCAGTCTGCCTTCCCTGCCAAGTCAAGTGCTTGCCCTAAACAACTAAGTGGGAAAAACTGAAAAATCCTTTACCACTGTGTTCTGATTTAATACCGATAGACACACACAGTGACAAAACCCCTAATATCTAGACAACGTAAATTACACACAAGCTCACCTTTCCCCACAAATAAAACTGCTTAGTGAGGAGCCTGGGCACATAAAGATGCCTCCATTTTTAGTCTGAAAACAAGAAATTCGCTTAGAAAAGTAAGACAAATCAAAGTATGTTTGATATCTGGAACATAAGTGATTTCTGCTGCTTGCCTGGCTATGCCAGACAGTGTTTTTTTAGTATACTGAGTTTGAGGAGAAAGCTAAGAAACTGAGTTTTGCTGCGAGTCCTACCCTGCAGTTGAAGACAAATGAGTTTCTATATGTACACTCAGTCTGGGTTGCTCCACTTCCTCCCTCCCACCATTTACAAATTAACAAAGCTGGGAGTTGTTCCGAGCACAGACACTACACACTGGTTATTCCACATTAACCTTTTCTATTTTCATATCTAAACCTCTCCCCTTTTTTCATACTTCCCAACCCAAACAAATCCAGCCGCCACCTGAATATGTCAGCACCCAGCAAGATTAAAAATATCCCCCCTCTCAGTTACCATTAACAGATTGTAGAATTCTCAGCAAAAAAAATTTCTCAAGTACTGCTTCCCCCTGTCCTCCCAAAGTACTGGCTTGTTCTGAGAGACTTCAGCTTTAAAGAACTGAAACCTTGATACCAAACAGTACCAGAGATTAGCACAGGCTTGCAAGCTTTATGCTTACTTAAGACAACTCCTGCTCTCATCAGTAACTAGCAAAGAGCTTGCATCTGCATGACATTTTATTATATGCTACTCATAGAATACCGTGGTTTCTACAGACATGATTAAAACTTTCCACTTCAGTCTTACCTCAAAGTAGTTTTGACTCATTTCCCTATTATTAGCAGAAGACTGTCTTACAGAATCACAATACCATTTTTATAAGATGTTGAAAATACTAAGTCTTCTGCTATACAACTAAGAGGCTCTTTAGGTGAAAACATTCAGTCTTTCTGGAACATGCCTCTCATTCCCAGATCTCCTGCAAACACTAGACCCACAGCCCTTAAGATTGTGATTATGTATAAATCACATACAGACCCGCCCTCCTTATAAGTTTTCTATAGATTCAGAATCCCCAAGTTCTGAGATTTGCTACCCAAGATACTAAGATACTTCAAATATACACTTGCTTGCCCAACGTGCACCAGTAATACAGTTGGTAATTAATGGAAAAGGAAAATTTAGGTCAAGAAATTTAGTTCAGCTTAATTTTTATCAGGATACTAAGATGCATATATCTTTATTACAGAGATTCATCCCTTGTTAAATATCAAGTATACATTAGTAAGATTCCAGGCCACTCCTACTGAATCTCACTTGATGGAACCTCTTTCAGAATAATCAGCACCACTTCCTCCAGCATACAAGGGTTTTTTTGTTTGTTTTAATATAATCAAGGTTGTTACCTATAACAAGGCAGCCTGGGAACCAGTCTAGCTGTGTATCAGCCACACACAGCAAAACAAAAAACACCACCACCACAAAACCAGAATCAAATTAGTACGAAATGTTTCTATTTTCAAAATCCGTTGTAGCATTTCTGACAAAAGACATTAAGTGACAATTTTGACAAGACAAGCCCGCAGGGAGTAGTTCCTGTTTTCCTCTGACATATGTGATAGGAGCATTCTCTGGGTCCCAGCATTCTGCCATATCCCCACAATCTACGTCAGCTTCCTCCTTCCTCCCCCTCCATTCCTTCTTCCTTAATCTGCAGGAAAAATAGCTTATTTTAAAAAGCCCTTTTGCTTCTCCTATTCTTCTTAATTGCTGTCGAATCTTGCAGCTCTTTGCTCTAATGTGAACCAGTCACGAAGGATACAAAAGAACTAGTCAAAGGCACAGACATAACTGGGAACAAGCACGCCATGTTTGAAAAAAGCATAACAAGCAAGGAAGCAAAGCTACAGATGTCATGGGTATCTTTAGGACAGCTGGGTGGTCTTCCGATGGATGGATTATCTGCTCTTGCATGCTACTGTAATTCATCTGTATTAGGCATTACAGAAGCCTGAGAGGCACAAAATATTTAACAGCTTTGCAAGCACTGGCCTGTTTTCAAGTCTTTTGGGGGGAAAGAAAAACAGCAAAATCTCCAGTGGCAAGTAACATGTGCCCAAAATATAATATACTAAAAATATACAACAGGCAAGGAAATAAGATACTTAAAGTCTAACACTAAGCTAATGTCTTGCACTCCAGAGCTAACTTTCAACACTACGCAAACTGATACAAGAACTAGCAATGAGTCACACAAAAATCATCTTAATTGTAGTAGAAGAATCCGAGTTGCCTAATATGCTTTTATGCAAACAATATTATCAAGCAGCATGTATGACAAAGGAAAAATATTTCTAAAATCCCCACTAATTGCTCCACTTGTAATAGTCAGGCCAATTTTATAAGCTACTTGAAAAGGAAGCAGTCAATGTTAATTTGTCTTCTAGTAATCATTTACAAAGTGATAGGTTCTTTGCTGAATTTATTTGTATAGCCATGACAGCCATAAATATCAAGTTTGTTCGTTTTTTTTAATCTGCCTGATAATCACCACAGTGGTCTACACACATTACAGCCTGACATAACCAGAAATAAGTCTGAAGTAGATTACTAAACAATAAAGTATGCTGTACTGGTGACCAGCAAAGATAATTACAAATGGGTGTGAACCTAAACTCTGTACCAGCTCTGCAAAAGAGGTTGAAGAAGAAATAGTAGCAATAGTCACAACACCACGTAAAGGGCGAAGATGAAGGCCATATTCTCAAGTGAGATTCAACTTAAAAAAAACCAACAAACAACAACAAAAAAACACACCACCAAGCACGGAGAAAACACCACACTATACACACACTCTTACGCAAAGTTCTCACGGCATCTGTTATTTCTAGTTTTCTACCTCAGAGAAGTGGCATACTGTCACACTTCAGAGCATGCAGCAAGAGACTGAAAACATTCAGCCTAGTTTTGGATAAGAAAACATGTTCTCTAAATATCCCTCATGCTTTCAAATTCTTGCTATTTGGAGGCTATAAAACATGGATTAAGAGAATGGATCTTTTATTTTGATGGCTTAGATTGCTTTCCTCTTTTTCAGGGGCCAGGAAAGATTTACTTTTATAAGGCAACTCACCCAACTTGCAGGAATTTTCAAACCAAAGCTGTGTGTGAACTAGACTGCAGTAAAACACCTAGAAGCGATCCTGTAAGTGCTAGACAAAGGCTAGCTTGGATCAAAAACAAATAAGGAAGCTCTATATTCTGTGAAGCTACTTACACCAATAAGCCACATGCAACAGTGAAAAGATTACACATAAATGTATTCCTATCACAATAAAGCAATTCCCATCCAGATAACATATATAAATCAAATTCCATCTCCTCTTTATACAACTAAAGCACTAGAACAACAACAACTCCCAATGTACATATATGTATTTTTAATAGGAAAGAAACTTTAAGAAAGAATAGATTTACATTAAACAGCAGAGACAACAAAATTGGTTTTGATAGGTTAGAAGTTAAATGAACTCACCTTGCAGCATAGATTAACGCCCATTTTTTTTGTTAACAAATAAGGTGGCAAGGAAAAAAAAAAAACACAAACCAATTTCATTTCTGAGTTATGCCACAAGGCATGCTTAAAGGTTTCAGTACTTTTAAGAACACGGTCTTCTGAATATTTATATGGAGTCTTGTTCTTCCCCTTCTATCTGCCTTCCAGCCTTTTGAAGTCCATGCTAAGTTTTGGGTACATTATTCAGGCCTAAAATTACTGTCTCAAAAACCACAGATAGGAACTACAGTGTCAAGAGGTTCTTAAAAAAAAAAAAAAAAATGAAATCCTGAAAGTGACCATCACATATTGAAGGGCTCCAGAATTACTCTAGTGTAATTCCATAACAGTCTCTTTATTGTATAAAGATTAAAAACAACAGGTCACCAAGTAACCTTAATAAGCAAGGAGGCATTTTCTCCTATAGACTATTATCCTGTAGAAACATGGGACAAAAATTCAGGTCAGAGTAGTGACTCAAGATGCCTTTTATACTTTGGCCCTCCAAAAAGTTTCAGGGAACTTTTCAAGCAACCCAGTCATTCTAATCACTTTCTGACAACAGACATAGTTATGTTGTTTGTCCTTGTGATATAGAGAAGTACCTCACTCAAAAAAAAATTAACAGAAACAAACCAGAAAACCTGCTAAGCAGTGCAGTCCCCACGGCTTTTAACCTACATGTTGAAACTTGATAAGGTGGCTAAAAGTACAGACTTAGTTCTTTGCAGTCAGTTCTGATCAGACACTGGAACATAAAACCAGAGGTCTCCGCAGATGTGAAACAGTCCCTTCCCCATATTAAGATAGGGGGCATTGGCTGAACTAGTCTAGTTACTTAAAAGGTTTGAATGGTATAAAGGTTTATCGATTAAGAAAGTCTTCACACGAAAAGAAAACACCGTGAACATATTTTTCCAGTTCTCATACCTCTTTCTTCCTCGTGCTTTTTGGCTGAGGCACTCTTAGGTCTTCCTCTTCCTCGTCTGCTATGATCTGAATGGCTGTTAGACCTGGATCTTTTTCGGTTTTCTAAGTCTTTATTTACTGCAGAATTTATCTTCTCCCGCTTAACTCTCTCTGTCCGTCTCCTTTTGGCCTCACTCTTGTTTTCTGTGCAAATGAATAGAAATGGTGTGTGTGATCTAGGGTTTTTTCATCTTTGTTCTTAATTTACTCTCAGTGCTTACCCCACACAATCATCTTTTTTTCTTTAAATCTCTTAGCAAAAGTGGCTAGATGCCTACACTTTTACAGGACAATTATATCTGCACAATATCCATGCACAAATTAAGGTGTCGGATGCAGAATGACACTTCACTTCTTGATTACAAGGATCAAGCCTTTAATTACTTCAAAAACATTTTGCAACATGAAACATTTGCTAGTACACAAAGAAGTTCAGTTTCCCATAATAAGACAAAAAACCCTGTAAGATCACAGACATCAAGACAGCCCATTGCATTTGTTTCCACTAATAAAAAAAAAATTCTCATATAAGCAAACAGCAAAGTTCTTCATCTTCTGTTGACACTAACAATGAAATTGTTCCTGCTGCTCTCAGAAAATGAAATGCTGAGTCAATGTCAGTAACTGACAGTAAACACCACATTACACAGCATACACGTCCCACCAAATCTAGCCTATGAAAAGGCCTCGTAGTTCTTCATGCTGAGCAGCTGTATTGTTTTCCTACACACCAGAGTCAGAAAAAGAAGTATTTACATGTTTCGCCTGTAAATTAAGTATGGATTAATGAGCCTGGGTACTGAAAACAGTACAGACTAGGTACACACCTGGAAGGCTGCAGCACCATGCAGCAGTAGCTATATTGTTGAAAATACTGGACCCACTTTTTCTAAAAGAAATTGCAGTTGCCTTATAGGCACAATATTAACATGCACAGTCTCCCCCTATAGCTTCCTGGTGAACTGGCTGCCTTTTGCTGCAGTTGTCCCACAAATTGTCGTATAAACACAGGGTACAAGCTAGACAGCAGTAACTTGTCATTTGTTAATACAAAAGCTGTATTTCAAAGTATCACAAAAAGTTTGGGATAGCAAGGCACCTCTGGAGACCAACCTGTCCAACCCCCCTGCTCAAGCAGGGCCACCTGGAGCCAGTTGCCCAGGACCATTTCCAAGTGGCTTTTGAGCATCTCCAAGGACAGAGACTCCACAACCTCACTGGGCAACACATGCCAGTGCTCAGTCACTGCCGCAGTAAAAGCTGTTTCCTGATGTCCAGAGAGAACAGCCTATGTCCCAGTTTGTGCCCACTGCCTCTTGTCCTGTCATGGGGCACCACTGAAAAGGGCCTGGCTCCACCTATTTTACACCCTTCCTTCAGGCATTTATACACAATGATGAGATTCCCCTGAGCCTTCTCTTCTCTCCAAAGGGTCCCAGCTCTCAAACTTTCCTCAGAGGAAAGATGCTCTAAGTCCCTTTTATCAACTTTGCGGCCCTTCACTGGGCTCTCTCCAGTATTTCCATGTCTCTCTTGAACTGGGGAGCCCAGAACTGGACACAGCGCTCCAGGTGTGGCCTCACCAGTGCCGAGTAGAGGGGAAGGATCCCCTCCGTCGAGCTGCTGGCTGTTCTTTGCCTAGTGCAGAATACTGACAGCCACCTTTGCCACAGGGGCACGTTGCTGGCTCACGTTCAGCCTGCTGCTCACCAGGACCCCAGGCCCTTTCCTGCAAAGCTGCTTTCCAGCAAGGAGACCCCCTCGTGTCATGCATGTGGTTCTTCCTCCCCTGGTGCATTTCCTATGTACAAAGCCAAACCGTGCCAGAGCTCTGCTCCACCAGGTTATGGCCTTTGAACTACTTTATCAGTAACTGAGGGGGAAAGAAAACTGACCAACACTTCCAAACTACCCCAGATAAAACAGCAATATAAATATCAAATACTTAGCTTCCATTTCATAGGCCTGGCAGATAATTTTTAAAAGCAGACATTATGGATCAGATGTTAAAAAAGTACCTTCCCTGACAAGTGCTTGTTCTGACTAATTCCTGCTAGGACTAGAAGAAGTGATAAAAATAAACACAAGAAAGTTAATCATGTCAGAACGCACATTCAACTGACTTGCTACTGTGCCCATCAACAACAAAGGACATACAAGTTAAGACACAAAAATTACAGTATTTTGATTTAACCCATGCAGAAAGAAGCAAGAACCACATGGATTTAGATTAAACATATGAACATTTTTTTACTTTCAGAAAATCCAGCTTCAATCACCATGTCCTCTGAAATGTGATCCCTTTGGCACCTCTAGACATGCTTCAAAATAGACAGCTTTCTGTAAGGAGTTATTATGCATAGTGACCAATGTGCACAGCTAGAATATACACAGAATAAATGCCAACGTCACAAGTATAAATGAAGTAAATCTGAAAACAGCAGCCTCCTCCCCCCTCAAAATTCAAGAAAAATTAACATATTCAAAGTCTACCGTGCACAAATTCAAGGGAATGTGAACTGACAACAGTCAATTTAAACAGACAAGTAAAATATTCTATCCTTTGTCTCCAAGAAACGAGGCAAGAACTGTTGTCCCCTTCTTCCCACCTCTGTAAGTGTTACCTGTGATAGGTGGTGATCTCTCAGCACGTTTAGCATGCAAGAGTTTTCGACTAATAAATATGTAGCCACAGGGGCATGATTTACATGCTACAGGAACCTGTGAAAACAAAAGACATGTTTCAGATCATTTCAAGTTATGACAAAATTCCTGTCCTATGAAGAAAAAAACAAAGTAACTTGCATTTTGTCCTCAGAGATAGCTCTTCAAATTCAGTCTGCACTGCAAACTATGGACAGTGCTTTATACAATTTTATTTAAAGGTAGAAAAACCAGGTTCTGCCTGTGAATCACCCACCAAGCCTTTTCTTTATGCAGTTGTTAGAAATCAAGCTGGGAATGTACAGCTGTTGTGATTGCTTTGTACTACAAACCCTTTTCCCCCAGGCTGTGAGGAAGGGGGTGGGGGAAAGAGGAGAGCACCAAAGCAAGGGTGAATTAGAACCAAAACACAGTTTCTCTTCAGAGCTCTCATATATCCCCAGTCAAATCTGTCTGACATTCCCAGATTTGCATGTTTCCTTTACTTAAAAACAAACAACAACAAAAAAAAAAGAGTATGAGTTAAAACTGTCAGTACATTCTGAATACATTCACCTTCAGAAGCATTTGAAAGCAACTCAGAGAGCAGGAGCAGCTTTAAATAGGAGGCACAACAGAGCTCAAAGCAAAACAGATGCATTTGTACCAGGCTCTACAACAGCCTCGTAGACAAGGCCGGGTGGTTATACAGAAAAACCTAGTTAATTCAAAATGCAAATAACCTACCACAGCTAGTCAAAAGCTAACTGCAGGCCGAAGAGTTTGAGACATACTAGTGTTTCTCCTGCTCAGCTGAGCAGTCAGGGGCTGTATGTTCCTCCAGTGTACGACAATTTAAAACAGGGTGAGAAAAATCTCAAAGTAGCATGCTTATATGGAAAACGACAAAAAAATCTTAAGTCTGAGCAATTAAAAAAAGTGATGTTGATAAATTAACATTACCTTCACTTAAAGCCAGGATCTTTCAAGATCTTTTAAAGTAGTAAGGAATATACCATATTGCTTTGATTAGGTTTAGGACTGAAAACACAAATCAAAGCAAGTTTAAACAGAGATCTGCAAGAGATTAACATAACACACATTAAAGTCAAGTCATGCTGAAGCAGGACAGCAGGGGAAAAAAAAGCAAGAGGTAATTTCTCAAATGTGATTCTTTAGAACAGGTCTCTACAAGTTTGCCAGTGTCCACCGAAACAAACAGGAGTACAGATCCACAACTGCCTGCTCGATTTTACTGGAACCAGTTCCAGTGTTCTACTGGCCAGGAAAAAAACCTGACAAATTAGTTCATTAATTTGTAAAGGGAAACCTAACTGCTACTTGGAAGAACAATTCTTTTGCTTTCCATAGCACATCTCAATTCCTGTACTTCACCCTATGAATAGCTTACAGGTAGACTGTTGATACAAGTTTTATGTTAACTAGAAACACTTAAATTCCCTTTATGGAGACACCAACAGAATAAAACCAATTTGAAACAATGTTTTTTTGAACCTTAAAGCTCAGAATTTAGTAGACTTGTGTGCACGCTTATTCTTGTTCCTTGTTCACATGTCAGTGTAACAGTACTAAAAAACACGACCTAGCAGACAGTTTGTCTGTATTAAAGTGATACTGAAGTTCCACTTAAACCCATTTTTTTGAACACCTGGGTCTCTGCAGTAATTAGGTTTCCAGGCTCAACTGCCCAAAAATTTGGGGAAAACCGCCCAAGGGGATTGGAGCAGACCCAATATTTCTCAATTAACTTCACTGTGTTCAAGAGAATAGCGGTCTTGTGTTACAGGTTCGGCATGTAGGTTTGCCTGCCATTTGTCAGGGTGGGGGATTAGGTGGGAAGGGGCTTATTCACTGAAACGTATCAGTTACCCTTTGAAAACCTACACTGGTAACATCCTGTAATGTCATTAAGGCAAAACAGTCTTACAAACGTCATTGCACTCTGTTTAACGTTTTCCTAACCAAAAAGAAATTTAGTTTCTCATACAAGGAAGTTTACCTGAAGCTAAATTAAGAAATGATAATTATTTCTTCTGGTTGACTGCAAGTACTTCAGGCTCCCCAGTTTAATGGGGCTGTGCTTTGGTTGTAAAAATGTCATCAAAACCCTTTTTATTAATTTATTTTTAAGAAGTCTAAATGGCAACTACATATCTAAATTACAACAGAAAAAGTTGAAAAGCTTGTTACTCAGTATTATGCTCCAATATTTGTGGCTGTCTAAATATTTCCATGCATGCCACTTCTGGCAAAGAAATCAGAAACAAATACAAAGCCCTTTTTTGTGGAAGAATTCGAAGAAATGCTGGTACAGGACACCACCACTTAAGTCACACAAGAGCTTCTCTGCACTCTGCAAAGGGCTGACTTGTAGGGTTTTAGTTTCTTGTCCTCTCAAATATTTGGCACTGGAAAATGAGGTCCTAAGAGCAATACTTGTGCCTGGGCAGGACACATATGCACATTAATTCCATGTCAGCCACAGGGGTTGTTATCAGAAAATCTACGCTGGCATATGCATATCACGTGTTTTAGTTTTAAAGTGCAGAACAAAGTGAAAGTTTCAGTTTCAAGAGCCTATAATGTTTGCTTGCTTGCTCTTCCTATTGTTGGCAGTTTGACATTCACTAAGTTAAAAAAATAAAAAACATGCAACCAAAAAGAAAACCCACCACCGCTCTCATACTCAACTTCTCACTCAATTTTTTTTCTTCACCAACTGAACAACCAGAACTTGGCACGTAGGTTTTTTCCTCAGAAAGAGCTTAACATGTGGACATTTGCAGTGGCTCATCTATTGTTTAAAACACGCAAGGATGCCCCCACAGAGTGTAACATCCCAAACCGCACCAGGATGAGTAGAAATACTACAGTAACGATGAAAGTCTGAGCAAATACGATGGCGTTGGGG
>JAVJGJ010000033.1:8638803-8671034 GCA_035590215.1 Microhierax caerulescens | reverse complement strand
CCTTAGAGTAGAAGTGTGCATTCATGACCTATTTGGCAAGACCATCCAAATTTCCTCTGCTGCACTCTCTTTTCATAAGGTTTCCTGTTTTCCTTTGGTAGTAGAAAAGCCAGTGGAGTAGTCAAGGGACTCAAGGTCCCTCTGATGGAATAATGGGGTTCAGTGCCTGGGAGCAAGTGTTTTCCTTAGACAATGATTTCCCCTTCCCCTAATTTGGGCTTATGTCTCCCGTCTTTAAGCAAGAATAGTAGTGTTACCGTGTACTACTATTGCTTCTGCATCACCTACGTAGCGTCGGTCAGTGTTAGGTTTCTGGGCCTTGATATTATCCCTACTCTGATTCCACTGTTCCCCTTGTTACGGAGGGTACAGTGAGCAAGATTACTGATGTTTTGGGACCATGAGAATGAAAGACAGCGAGCTTTTATTAGAAACAATGTGGACAACCAGCTTTCCTTCGCTGCCAGCCAGAAGCCATCCTACTGCATTAAACTGTTGTTATTTATAGTCCTGCTTCTGGCAGATCCTAACATCCTTCTAGGTTGCATTGTAGCTGTGACTGCAAAACCAGCTACTGCCATGTGTGCGTGCAGTGGTGGGGCAAATGGCATTGAGCTCTAACGTATGCTGTAAGGTCTGGACCATGGCTTAGCTGGTTGTTTGCCAGTTAATGGATTTGGCTATACATGTCTCTCTCTATATATATATACAATATATATATGTACATATATATTCTGCATGGGTCTGCGAGCTGAGATTTCGTTACAGAAAAGCCTGTCTTCCACTAGCAGAGACTAGCATTTCTGTATTAGTTGTGGCTATAGCCGTGTTGCGTCAGGGTAAGTGAAGTAAGAATCGAAGTTGCCTATGTCCCTCAGGGGATATACAGTTGCAGAAGTCCTCAGGGACTCCTCCTGTATCATTCATCTCTTGCCAGCCCTAGGGAACTGAGTACTTGCTTCTCACAGGTTTCCATGTGTTTAATAGCTTGTCTTGCAGGCAGTAACTTCAACAAGATGAATGAGATATTGGCCAGGCCTAACAATGCATTTAAAAGTATATGCTTAACAGTAAGTATTCTGATGGACGCACTGTAAGCCTGAAGTGGCGTTTAGTCTTTGTCTAGAAGTCAGTAGAACCATCATCTGCTTGGATTCCAGTATGTGTGCAAAGTGCTTTTCTGCTTCAGCTCACATGGTGCCGCGAGATTGAGAACCAAAGTCCTGAAACAAGTCCTTAGACATGAACATCTTGGATTTAATGAAATGGACAATTCTTTCAATGGTAAATACCTTCAGCGAGAGAAAACAAGTGTTTTTAAAAGTGAAAATCAGAATAGAGGGGGAAGACAACTTCTCAGCTATTTAACCTCTTCATTAGCTACTTAAAGGAACATGTTTTACTTGATGCAGCTTTTTTTTTTTTTTTTTTTTTTCTTATTTACCATGGATTATTATCCTGGTCTTGCTTATGGATAACAATTCGATGTTGTAATCCATCTGATAGTGCCATAAATGCATGGCTTAAATTCCATAAATTGGCACTAGTAGCAAGTAGGACATATTGATCAATGAACTCGCATTGCCTTTCAGTGTTTAATTGTATTATTGTAAACAGTTGTGATCAAAGTTGCTTTCTTCTAATATATTTCTGCTTATATCAGTTTGTACATGACTTTACTCTTACAATATCTATATAATTTTAGCTTGACACTGTGTAAAATGAGAAGTATAAATTATAACGTCTCAAATACTGAATGACATACAGACAAAAAAATTGCATTAGAAATAAGATAACTTCCATGTAGGTAACAGAGTCATCCTATCTCTAGCAGACCAGGGCAAGATGATAAACTAGGAGCCATAAACTCTTGTCTCTGTAATGCTTAATTGCACGTTGTTCAGCATCATAGTCCACAAATTGATACTAATACCTGGAATGCAGCCAAATTATTAAACCTGACAAGGACAGGCAGAGCTCTGGTAGGGACAATGACATGGAGTTCCATTTTCAATACCACTTCGTGCCAATTTGTTTTTCTTCTCATTGAAGACACGAGAGGTTGTTCCCTTTCATGCAGTGTGGTAAAAAGTCACAGTCTCTTCACAGAGGTGTGCCAGAAACCAGTCTGGTCTTCAGGGTGGCAGAGTCACGCTGCTTATACAGGTCTTGCATTACATCTCGGTCTAGTACTGGGTCTAGGTTGCTGTCTGCAGAATCGTAAGCTGTCATATGTGCCTGTGACAAGGAGGACACTGGATGCAGCAGACCTTGGGTTTGACTCTGGTGGCATTTTCACATTTGACACCTATCCACTGTTTAATGTTTCCCTTTCAGATTAATTTTTGTCTATATCTGGCTAGCCCTACCAGCTCCCCATGATTTTAACCTCTGGGCCTTTCTGTGGTTCAGCAACGGTTGTTAACCCCTGCAAACTGAGATCTGGAGGAGAGTTGTGAGATGAAATTGTAAGGATCTTCTGGAATTTTTGGCTCTGATGTTCTGCAAACGCATGTGTGAGCCTCCATAGGATGTTAACATTCACGTGGTTTCTGTGCAGAGTTATCCATGTGAGTTTGCAAAGTGGGAGGCTTAATTAACACTGCTATTAAGAAAATGGCATGGAAGTCAGTACATGCAAATACTAAACTGCAGAAGCATTCCCAGTATTAGTCACCTTTCCACAGTCAGTATATGCTCGTGCAGTTGCTCTTTATTGATGGTTCTGCCCTTTCCTTTAGATTGAATTTCTCTTTAATTTTAATAGTCTTAGAAAATTCTGTATCCAACTGTGTAATCTGTGTGTTCATCCCTCTTCATCATCCATCTAGTCTTTACCAGTACTTCAGAAGATGTATTTTTCAACCTGATATTGTTCTTTGTTTAGGTTCCAGGACCAAGGAAGGCGTTGTTCATGGTGTCACAACGGGTAAGACAATTGTCTCTTAATTTCAACTGCTTGCCTCTGTTTGATTAACCAACCATTTAGCTGTTAAATATTCTGTGTGATTTTTTGAGAGCACTCCAATTTATGAAAGAAAAACACAGAAAAATCGAAAGGCAGAAAGCAGCGTGCGCTTTGTCAAAATGATACTGTCCTACAATCAAAGATGTAAATTTAACATAGTTGTTTCTGTGGGAGAAGGGGGTTTTGAGGGATGTTCTGAATCAAAGTCAAGCGGTACTAGTATGAGTCAAGAGACTAGTGCCCTAACCAGAAGGAAATCACTTGCTTTTGTAGAAGTAGATAAATCAGGGGTCTTTCTCTTGTTTGTTCATTGCCAAAGGTGAAGTATTATGTGCTGGAAAGTTATAAACTAGTTGGCATAAAAAAAAATTAGGTCTGTCTTTTTTTTCCTTTAGCCTTTCCCTTTTTTCCTTTAGCCTTTTCTCTCCTTTCCCCCCCCTTTCCCCCCCTTTTTTCTCTTTGCTGTGAAGAACTCCGACGTACAGAAACCGCAGGCCTGGCGTAGCTGCCCGGGTTTGTCTCCTTGCGATCTGAGCGGGCAGAAAAGCGGGACGTGGAGCAGAGGGACGCGGCAGCCGGCGCGAGGCGGGGTTGGGGCAGCTGCCGGGGGCTTCGCCTGCTGGCGCCGGGCTGGCGGCCGGGGCGGCCCGGGGCGGCGGCGCGGCGAGTGCCGGTGCAGCGCCTCCTGCCAAGTTACGAACTCGCAGACCACGAGCGGCGTCAACCCCCGTCCCGGCCGCTGCCCGAAGCCGTGGCCGGCCGCGCTGTACCCGCGGGGGTCTGCGGGAACAGGGCCGGGGCGAGCAGCCGCCCCCCGCCCCTGCGCTGCTCACCCCGGCCCCGCTGCGCTGCGGGACACACGGGAGGCGGGAGAGGCACAAAACAAAGAAACCCGCCCTCCGGCTACTGTTTATCTGCTGTCACGGATTGCGTAAGGCAAATACTGTATAGCCCCGTAGAGCAGCGTTTACATTTCTTCAGCCACTGTGACCCTTTGCTGCAATGCCCGGTCCTTTCTGTTACACGACCACCTCACACCACCACAGAGCGCCTGGAGGCCCGCGGGGATGGCAGCGGTGCTCCCTGGCCGGCCCGGGACCCCTTTGAAGCCGGGAGCCTCCTGCCCCCGACGCGAGAGGGACCCGGCTCTTCCCAGCGCCCCCGTCCCTGCCCCTGGGCTCTCCGGAGCCGGGATGATGTCCGAGGGGGCGCCGGTACTGTGCTGCTCCTGTTGGACTTGCAAGAGCTGAGGTGCTTCAGGACAAGCTGCCAGAGCACAAACCCGCTGTAGCGCTGCCCAAAGTTTTCGGTGCTTGTAGGAGCTCAGGCAATGCAGCCTGACACGGGATACTCCCGAGAGCCTGGGCCAAAATGTGCTAAATAAAGCATCCAAGTCAGTCTGCGCTTACATTCTGTTCTTCCTATTTATTTATTTTTTTAATTCCTTACCTTAATACTAAGACTTTGCATTGGAAAAAGAAACCAAAACAAAACACCTCCCCCTCCAAACCCTTAGCAATTCAGGCATGGCTTTTTACTTGTACTGCTCACATCGCAGCTTCCCCTGCCAGCACCAGGGCTCGCTTGTTTTTGTTCTGAATAAAGCATCTGGCACAGTTACCCTTCTATGATTTCAAATATCATTCCCTGCCTTCGCTGCTTTAGCAAGTCTTGCTAATATGTTATTACAGGTACTGCAAGACCATTTTGGTTAGCGTATGTAAAGTGCTTTGATCAAAACCAGTGCCTTAGCAATGCTAACAAGAAACAAGAAGAGATTATTCTTTGGACTTCTGTGTTGATTGGTTCCCCTTGTTTCAGAAGGTGAACCATGTTTTCATCTCACTGTGTATTACATATAGCGATTACTTATGTCTACCACAATAATTGTTAAAACCAACTCCTTTTTTAGAATCCTACTTAAAAACTTCAGAGTGGTGATGGAGATTTCATTTCCGAACATTTGTTTTGATTTTTGCCTTATAACTTGCTTATAAAGGCGTCATTGTCTTCATGGAATTAGGTTCCCTGGTGGGTGCATTTTCCAGAGGATGAAATCTCCCTGTGTTCTGACTGTGTTGGTTTTTATGTTAACCTCACAGGGCAGAAGATACTGCTTGACAAAACAAACATAATGTGGTCCTCACTAACTCCTCCCAACTCCCCTGCTTACTTCAATTACCAGCTGAGTCAGTGGCAGAGAGTCATCTTCTGTGCACTTTTTAAAATATGCAACAGCGAGCCAATGCCAACTGCTTTATTAAAAGATTGTTATGGCAGGTTTTGTGCCCACTGAGGCGACATTTTCCATTTAAAAGGTTTTTTTCTTGCACCAGTCTCGTGGAATTGTGGTAGCCATTATCAATGGCTACCAGCATTCATAGACATGTGACTATGCCTAGGATGAGTAAAGCAAACAAAACCCTCCCAGTTGGCAGGGGAGGAGGGCGGATTACTGCAAAAGTTGAGACAATGTGTCTGCAGAGAACACTAATCAAGGAACCAGCTGAAAGCCTTCATTTTCTTCCCTACTGCTCAAGTTTCTCAATCCTCTCTGCCTTTCTGATAAAAATACTCTTCCATCTATTGTTTAATCAAACTGGTAAAGTATACAGCCCTGTGTAGCACCTACGTTCCTTATGACTGAAATATTACAGGTTATCTAAATGTGGGGGTTTTGGTCTAAAATTTACCTCTGTGAGATCACTGGTCAATGGCACTTCATTGTTCCCTTTTAATTAAAACTGGACAACTGCTTTTTTCATCCCTCTCAACCTTGGCTCACAGAGTTAGGTCAGCCACTGCTGGCAGAATTGGCACTGCCTGGTGAAGTAAAGAGGCTGAAGCAATTGTCAGAGAAAGCTGACACAGCTTCTCTAGATGGATGATTACTCTTCATGGACAGCAAAAGGGTTGCCCCGTAGCAGCTCTGCTATATATGATGCGCAAGGAGCTCTGCGCAGACATGAAAGCATGGACTCTGTAGTATGTCAAGGAAGCGCCACACTGGCTGGTGGTAGCAAGAGCAGGCAGAGGTGAAGCAATAATAGTAAATCTGCATTCATCCCATTCTGCCAAGATGCTTTTGGGTCATTTGTCTCTAAACTAAAAGCATCTCAGATGTAGACGTCTAATCAGGTGCAATAGAGGCTCTCCCTCTTTAAACTTGGTTCAATTCAGTTAAGAGTTCACAGTTATGTAATTTATGCAGCTTGTTACATAGACTATAAAATAGCTACTTGAAGCTGCTGGTACAGTGTAAGCTTTCATCTTCTTCAAGTTTTGTTCTGCCGCCTCAGATTCTGAATAGCAGTTCCTCTCTTATTCTATCTGGCACTTGCTTCTTTTGTGTATTAACTGCAAATGATTACAACAGGAGCAGCAACTCCACAGTGCACAGCAAAATAAGGACTAAAATGTTACTTGAGACGTCTCTGACTAGGCCACTGAAGGGATAGTTCTTTAAAAAAGTAAATACAAATGAGGCATTAATTAAGCAATAATTTTAGCTAATGTGCCAGTGTAAGACAAGTTAGAATACTCTATTAAAGCAGAATAAGATTGCTCACTTAGGATTACGGATAGGGCATGCTGTACTTGGACTTTTCAAGCCTTGTTGGCCTGTGATCTGTATTTATCTAGGTGGAAAAGCGAGATTTTCATCTATATTAAGTCTTTCCAGCTGGAAATCTTTATGCAGAGTCACTTACTTGAATCCCTTATCTGAATATTTTTTTTTAAATAATTTTGAAATTACATCATGCTTCAAAAGTGAAAACCTGATTTCTCTTCCCCTTTGCTAATTAATATCCATCATCAGCTGACTCTGACTTACTAAGGTGATATAGGGAGAAGGAACTAACTCCAGCCATTTTCCTTGGTGTTTCTGGAAACTTTTTAAAGCAAGGTAGATCAGAGGTATATCTTAATAAATGATTGTACTCTCAACAGAACTCAAACAAATAAGACCTTTTTTCTATCCCCCTTTTTTAGACTTGCTAGCAGATGGCCACCATACCAAGTATTGACTTCAATTACATTTCAGACTAGAAATTTTAGCCTGCACGTGAATTCAGTGCAAGAATAATGTAATCTCTGGACAAAGCCCTTCTCTTTATTTTACTAGTAATAAACAACCTAGCTTTATCTTTACACAGGCAGCATGCGTACCTGATTTGTTACTTTGCACTTACGCAAATTTTAACTGACCTTGTTATGGGAAGTTCCTTCATATCTGTTACTCTGACATCTCCCTCCATTTAAGAGTCTCCCCTTTTCCCCCATTTCCTACTTAGGTTTTACACAATGTCAATTTGTATTTCAGGTTAAGTTGTCTTACATGAACTTGCAAAGCATGTACATATTAAACAGCATTTTAGGATCCACAAGTCAACTCGTGTAACATTGGAACCTGCACCTGGCTTAGTGTAAGTCAGACAACATGGGGTCCCTGTTCAAAACTTTCAAATGACAGAAACAGAATTGTAGGACAGAAGGGGGTGGAGGGATGGTATGCAGAGGTGCATTGGTAGCTTGTAGAAAGTTCCTTCAGATCAGCACAGGTGGTTAGCATATTCCACCACTGGGTCTGAACTATGTGCCTTTAATGGCAATATGCAGTCTTTGTGCACAGAAGCTCTTTGTTTTTTTGAACAGCCACTGTAGTCTGACTTACTTTTACAGTAAAAGGGTTGTACGCTCATCTCCTGTGCCCATGCTTTTCATTTGCATAACTACTGCAAATAGGTTCCTGTTGCACGTTTATTCTTCAAGTCACTCGTTCACTCCATAAATTTCTGTTTAGATAATAAAACTACCAAAATCCCTTTTACTTACGTAGCTGTAATCTCAGGTGGCTTCTGCTGAAGTATTTTGGTTAAAAGACTTGAGCTTTTCTTTTCTTTGCTAATTCTTCAGGCTCTTAAATTGAATTTAAAAAATTCTGACTTAGAATCCAGACTTATTTGTAAATATGAGTTGACTGTGTCCCTGGGAGTTGTGGAAAGATAAAACACAGTTTGGACAATGACATGAAGAAATATAATTTGACACGCCAAGAAAAAGATACAAGATTGACTGGTACACCCAGTAATGAAAGATGTTAAGCTTAAATTACCATCCTATAATTTTCTGCTTTGAATACGTGACTGTGTGCACACTAAGAAAGTATCTTCCAGGCAAGAGCATCTGACCTCATTAAGACAGAATGGTTGTTCCTCAGCTGCCTGTACATGTTGCATATGGAAGGGAATCTGTCGTAAATGTTTTTTAACAGAGTGAAAACTTCTGCAGATGAAGATGAAAGAAAACAAGTTTTAAGAGTATGATTTCCAAAATCATATGTTCAGAAGCACACTTCACAAGATCCAGTTATTTGATATTTTCTTGTTGAATACACTAGCAAAATCTGTTCCAAAGTAGCCCTTTTCCAATAGGTCTTCAAGTTAAGAGGGCGCTGATGTCTAATCTCCTTCTAATGAGCATTATTTTAATTCTGTCATTTACAGTCACATTAAAATCTAGGACTTCATTTATTCAGGCAAAATTTCTGAATGCAAATGCACTTTGAACAATGTATAAGGCAAAAGTAACTTGGCAATGACTCCTGTTGTGTAATCCCTGAATCAGATCTGCCAATTAATGGTCAGCCCCACTGATTGTCTCATCTGATACCAGGGAGCATGCAAGTCATCACTGCCATTTCAAGTCAAAATCCAGAATTTGTGTTCTTCTTCCTTCCAACAACAGTTCATGTCAGCTTGAATTACACATGCATAGCACAAACTCAAAGCCTTACTCTGTGGTAAGCAGGTCAGGTTTATTTTTCTGCTGTGAGCTGTTTCAATAAAAAGATTGGAATGCTAATTCAGGCCTTCAAGTCGCTATTAGTTAAGGCCCTCTGGGTAGTGCTTTCTCAGCCCTTTGAGAGAGGAGTGGGGGGAAAAAGCAAGCAAGCAACTTGGCTACTACAACATAGATCTCAACTATGCTGAAATGTTTGGGTTTTCTGGCTCTCTTATTATATAGCTTGTTTGTGCAAGTCACAGCAAAACCAGACTCAGCTTGGGCTAGGGAAATAGCACAATGTCTCACAGCGTGATGTTACTGCCTGATAACCGCCAAGAGGAGACACAATGCAATGGCCATGAAAATGAAACAATGAGGAGCAGTCAAAAGTGGACAGATTCTGAAATTCAAAAGTAGTTGAAATACCATGTTGCTCTTCTGGGATTAAAAGCACCTCACATTTTCATGGCCACCTCAGAGGAACCCTTTTCAGTTGTCTCCTACCACCATTACCAAATCCAAATCACACAGATGTCTCTACAGACTGAGGGTTTTCCTTTGAAATTTGCTGAAGACTTTAGGAAAGGCAGCTTTAGGTCAGTTTGCACCCTTCTTTTTCTGGACACGGTGTTATTCTGCAATTTGCCATCATTCTTAGATGGCACCATCATAAAGGGAATCTCCAGGCATACTAAAACTTCTAAGAGACAAACCAGCTCCTGGCAGTGTACGCTTTCTTGTTAGTTCTTTGGGATAGTGTTTGTTCTGGCATCATATGGTTTCTTTGATCAAACAATTCTCCCAACACTTCTTGCATGGTGACTCTCCTTGAGAGACAGCTCATCATTTCATGCTGTACTCCTTACTGCTGGGTTTCTTGAGGCGGCGGGGACGTCTAGGGGAGAAGGAAGGTTCTCCAAACCTGGTGAACTACATAGAGGCTTGTATTGACTCTGCACCAATGAATTCCAGTTCATATATGAAAATCCATTCTCCCAACTCTGAATGATACTTTGAACACTGATACAGTTGTTAAAACAATCCTGTCTGACCTGCTTCAGATTTCAGGGGCTTTTTATCTGGTCTCTTAAAAGACTGCATTTCCTTTAAGAGGAGAATGACAGAAGTAACCAATTTCCGAAGAGCTTATTCTAAACCTGGGAACATACTTCTTCTATTCCATCAAAATCCTTTCATTATCAAGAAGACAGCAGCTGAGAAAAAAAGAACACATTTTTATATTTTCTGCTTTACATCTGAATTTGAAAGTGCAAGATGGCTTCTTCAGCTTTAAACATGGTTAATACAATGAGTCCCTTTGCCAACAAACTCAAAAGAACGGCAGAAGATTGGCTTTGTTCCCAAGATCAAGATGAATCATGTTGTTACAGTGGTTGTTTTGTAGGGCTGGGGATTGGTTTTCCCCCTTGATGTGGTTCATACCCTCTTCAGCAGACATGAGGATCTATCTGGTACTTACTGCTCCTGAGTTTGTTATTAGAGCTCCTGTTCTGCAAGCTTCACTTCTCCAAATTTCTGCCTGCTGGCAGAGGCCAGTTACAGACTGCCTCTAGAACACACCTTGAAAGCCTGCACATATGGAAAGAGAAAGAATATGAGAGAGAAAATGAAAGCATGAATGAGAAAGCAAAAGAGAGAGTATGAGAGAGAATATGAGAATGAAGCGGGGTGGGGGGCAGCTCACCATCTAGAAGAAAGCAAAACAATTCCAATGGCCTAGTTTCTGCTCCCCTTGTATGTTCTTTGTCTTGCCAGGGACTTAAATTGTCTCAGCACAGGCATGTTGCTGACATTGTCAAAGACTGCTTAGCCTTCTGCAGTGAAAAAAGTCTTTCCCTAACAAACTATGTCCTGTTGCGGCACTTTTCCTGCTGTTCTAAACCTGATGCTGAGGTTATCAACTTCACACTCACATGTCCTCCTTTTAGACAGATCTTTTAACAGACTTTCCAAAAAGTATTTGACATTAATCTTCCCTTGGATACACACCCATGTGCACCAGTGCCATCACCACAGGAGAAACCTTGACACAAGTAATCAGTGATTAATGCCACTCTGTCTTAAGGATTTGAGTAGAATTCCACCTTGAACTCATCTGCAGAGTCATAGGCACTGTTAAGAATTCCCTTGATGCCAGCTTCTGATATCCTTGCTTTGAAACTTGGACTCACTAGCATTCGACATTTCTTCTTGCCTGCTACTGTTCCCTGTTCCTTCTTTCTGAAATGGTAAGATGGGAGGTTTTGTTTCTGGAAGAATCAAAACTAAATCTGAACAACTTCTGATATTCCTTCTTTCAATAGAAAAACTGGAAATCAACTAATAGAAATTTATGATAAAACCCCTAAGTAGTCATCATAACTTTTTCTAGATTTCACTTGGAGGGGATACAGTGAATCTCCTGAAGACAGTTCTAAACAATTGCTGATATTAACTCATTGTCAGGGAAGGCAAAGGCCCCAGTTATCTAAAGGCATCTCTCTTGAAAGACAAAAAGAGCAACAGCTCTTGTGACTGAGACCAAGAAATATAAGTTAGTCAGGAGGGCCACAAGCCTTTAAGCAGATATGTGAGAACAGTGTTGTACAACACAGAAAACCTAATTGCTCCTTCTCTACCAAGTTTTTACAGTAAGGCGACTGTTACGTATGGTTTTCTGTTTTCTCCAGATCAATCATTCTAGTAGCAAAGGTAGTGTGGGGTTTACAGAGTAGGTGATGGTTATACACACACTTGCAGTTGATGCCCAAAGGCAGTGATGGCATGAACGCTGAGTTTGGTGCTAGCAAGAGATCTGGATGTTCTCAATACTAATAAGCTACAACATTATTTACAATAAATCTGACACAGACACCAAAATGTTCTGTTACCTTTGTTGTAAAGGCTGTAGCACTACAAAAACTCCCAAGGTACATTACGAAATGCAGTGTATCTTTCAGCATTTCACTAACCAAAGAAGCAACTATTTTTTTTTATTGCAGAACACAATAGTATTTGTGTGAAAACCCCACCTAAATTGTCTAACTGGATGTATTTATGCTGTTAGGGCTTTTATTTGTTCTGGTTTTAATTTGGTAAAACAAAGTATTTCTATTTCATCTTATTGCTGAGAACTGCTATGTTGTTTTAGACTGCCTGACTTAAGGCAAAGAAAGTATCATCCCTTATTCTTTAAGAAAACTGTATTACTGTGCAAATCTAGTGAGACTGAACAGTTTGCTGTAAGAAGGACCGAATGCAACCAAAACCTGTGGGAATTTTTCTTAATTTCAAACTGAATTTGTTCTCTTTCTACATACATCTTTCTTTTCCTGCTTATCTGTAAATTATAATGAAACCATGTTGTGCTATCAGCAGACCCCAGAAGGTTTGAAGAGAACCTATTTCTAGCTGTGTTACTCACAGATTGCTAAATTTCAGCCTCAGATACCTGTAATCTTTATCTGGTATCCCTTAACCCTAATTCTTTATTTAAGGTCAAAATACTACTTTTATTTAGGCACTCAGATCATTAAACATAAGAGCAAATGATTTGTTGGAGTCAGTGTGTCACTTTCAATTCTAAGTGAACGTTTTTTTCAATTCCTGCTAAATTTAAGGCCGTATGATATCGACCCTTTTGAATTGGAATCACCTGAGTTCAATTGTCTTGCCGTTTTTACCTACCTATTTAATTTCAAAAGAAATAAATAAATGCTATCTGTTATATGAGGGACTGGATCTGTAGTGGGGATTTGAATCAGATCACATAACCTGTCAGCCACGTTGTACAGCTGTACACCTCAAAATCATGGCATAGCTGGGCATTTATGTCCTGGTGACTACTAACATTTTGGTTGTTGTTATCTTTGCACATCTGGGTTCCGGTCTGTCATTGAGGTCCAACACGTAATCCATGGTAGAAAAGCAAAAATTAGTTAAGGCTTGCCAGCCACATATTCTGTATCCAAATCCAGTAACTTGCTGTAAATGTATAGGCCACGAAGAGGCTTTGTGAGTTCAGTCCACAGCCAGAGCAGGTTGTTACAGGTAATTCTGTACAGAAAACTAATTGGTCTAATTTTGCGGTTCATTAGTCCACATGAAAATCCTGTCACTGTCTGAAGGCCATTGTTAGAAGGCCACTGTTATACAGTAGGGCTGCTGTCTCTTACACTTAAATATACATTAGAAAAGCTATAAATTAGTTCTTGCCTACCTCATTTATTCTTTTTGTCATGTTGGCTTTTACTTTCAGTTAATCACTTTTATTTAAATCAATGGTGTTTTTTTCCTAGCAATCAGTTCCTTGGCTTTTTTCCCTTATTTTATTTTGCTTTTTAAAGAGCTGTGATTGCTAATCAACATTCATCAGCTGTTTTCCCTCTGTTCTCATGATGTATTCAGCTCCTGACAGGAAAAATGGCTGTCTGTTCAGATTTCAGAGATTAGGAAGCTTTTAAATATTCATGGTGATTATTTAGCACTTCTGCTGTTTATCGTATAGAACCTCACTATGATATACTTTGTAAAACCTGTAGATGGAAAAGTGGGGTCATCACACAATGAATATTTAATCTAAATAGAAAATAAATAAGCAAGCAGTACCTTTACTATTCTTACTCTAAGAAGTATTGAAAGTCCTGAGGTTTGTTTTGTTAGTGAATTTCTCAAATATCCTCAAACCCTTTTTGACTTCTTTTGACCTTCTTGACTGATCCATCCCTCCCTTAGGTGTCTCAAACATGTTGCTCTAATACTGACAATTCAAAATGCCTTTTTAATCTTTTCTACTTTAAAACATAGTTTCCAGGCAAGTCAATCTCTTACTTGTAGCTAGCAGAAGAAAAAAGCCAGCCTATCATTTAAAAATGTGTCACAGTCAGCATAATTTCTGTAAATCATTGAAGATTTAATCGCTGTATTGTAGAAGAAATGCATGCAGTTTTACATTAAACACTCTATCTGTTCTGAGATTAGGCACTGTTGACTTACAGCCATATGACAGATACCAAAAATTCCTTATCACCTACTTCAGCCTTAAGAATACATTGTGAATTATCTCTTTTTAGGGAATCAAAAAACCTTTTACTGAAGTAATTAAAGCCAACATTGGAGATGCACATGCAATGGGACAGAGGCCAATCACCTTCCTCCGTCAGGTAAGAATATTGTAAAATGTTATTCTTAGGTTTTTATTAGATTACCAAGAATGCCTTAAAATCTGTCTGATGTGTGTATTAGTATAAATGATTCCTCAGATGCACTTAGATGTAAAATAGTTATTTTGTAAAGAACTGCCAATTTTGATTTCTGAGCCAAAGTCCTATACCTTGCTTGTTGAGTGTGTTCTCTTTCAGCACAGTAGATTTCCTTACTTTTCATACCATTCCCCATCCATATTTTTTCCTGACACTTTTCCTATACTGTCAATACTGCATTTCAAAAAAGAAAGTGGTTGTCTTCAAAGAAAAAAGTAAATGCCTTTCTTCATCTGACAGTATACTTGAAGATCTGCACCAGTTGGGTGCAACTAGTTACACTGTTGTCGATTTTGCACATTCTACCTTTGAGAAAACTAATTGGTAGGTTAACTTTCAGAAAAGACTACAACAAAATCCACATTTGTATATTATTCCTAAAACACAAACAAGGTTTAAAACTAGTGTGACACTATTTACTGACTATCCCTTGTAATCATCCCTTCACACGTGTACACACATGTAAAATTCTCAGTCTATAATAATGTAAATTCAGAGTTCCAGGACAAACCAAAGCCATAGCAAACCGGGGGTCCACGTCACAAGATTATAATATTGAGCTACACAGCAAACTGTCAGCAAACTAGGAGGACCAGAGCTTCTCAGAAATTATTCAAACCCAATGTTATTAAAGAAAATACTGGGTAAATGGGAAATCTTTTCTCCCCATGACTCTATGCACACATGGATTAATTCTTTAGTCATTGTCCCACAGGATGACAACAGCATATCCATATTACACCTTGTAAGCATAAAAACGAGAGACTGGGCCAAATTAAGCTGATCTCAAGCAAGACCTCTAGATTCTTTGCATCTTACTTTCCTTCAAAAACTTAATTCTGCTAGGTCATCTTTCTACTTTTATTATGTTCTATATCACCGCTTCTTTTTTAATTAAATATTTCCCACAAATTCAAATCAGTAATAGCTATAAGTTATTTTTGGGAAGGATTATTAGAGCATGCAACTGGGACTTCAAAATTTGATGATATTTCTCAGTTCTGCTCCATATTTAAACTCTTGATTTCTTGTCAATAAAGTGGGCTAGTAATACATAGGGACTGTAAAACATAGGAATAATTAACTCTGGTTTACTGTGTTTGCAGTGCATAGCTTACTTGAACTCCAATCTACTGTCCATAATACAAATAGTTAATAATTCTATAACTGTTCTTATCAGCAGAACTTGGAACACAGTAAGACTTCTGTACTTCACTTCTGTAAGCACTAACCTTAAAAAAACAACTGCAAACTCTTCATCAATAATCTTTGTTTTAAATTTGTGATCTTCATTTCCAAGGAAAGTTAACAGTAATATAACCAACTTAAAATAAACATTGAGAAGTGGCCAATTTACATTTTCTTGGCACTCTAGGTAGTGGCACTGTGTACATACCCAAACCTGTTGGACAGCCCAAGTTTTCCAGAGGATGCCAAAAAGCGAGCCAGACGGATCTTGCAGGGTTGTGGAGGAAACAGCTTAGGTAAGCACATGTTTCAGTTGCTCCTGTTGATATGAGAATCAACAAAGATAGTTTCAGTTATCTGCAGTGCTGAAATTACTTAATCGAGTTTTATATGATTCCAAGTCAAATGGGAGCTGGCCTAGGGTAAAATTATCAGGGGAAGATTCAGTTGTGTCCTACCGAGCAGTGACAAATGATGCAAATTTTGGATGAGGCTTGTCACAGAAAAGGACACAATGGGGATTATTAGAAAGCTATGGAGGCCTCTCCACAATAACACCTAGGCAGAACCCTAAAGAGAATGCTGATCTTTTTTGTATTAAAAAATGAGTGGCCGAGAGTGCTAGTGAGGCTTTGTTACTGTTCTTATGACATCTGTTAATCCTGGACTCTATGTCTCTTGCTAAATCTAGGTGGGGCTGTTAACAATTTTATCATCTTTAGATGTTTCCCTGCCAAGGAGTCTATGTCCCTGTAACGATGGTATCAGCAAACAACACATGTCCATCTCAGCTGATCCAGTTCACAGTCCTGTATCTCAGTTTTGAACCATCAGTCCAAGTATCTTTGTCAGGATATGAACTGGGGTATCAGAAACTCGGGTACCAAGGTGATAAAGCTCTGCAAAGGGAAAGCTGCACAGCTGAAAGGTGGTAGCTTTTTACTTATCCAAGATAGTTTTAACTGAAGGTGTCAAAACCCTGAAATAACCCTTGAGAGAATTAAAGAACTCTGTTCTTCAACCACTGTTCCTCCAGGAGTATACATACACTTTACACATAAGGAAGTACAGACTTTATGTAGTCAGTAGGGAGAAAATGGAAGAGACAAATTTTTTTATTGTGTGGCAACTGTACTGCCTACTTCTAATTGGGAATGCCACTAGGATTTCTACTCTGCAGACAGTGTTACAGCTGCTGGGTACAGCAAAGAATCTGGCATACTTAATTACCTTCTTTTAGGTAGGCTCACAGTGACACTTCAGAGTACATATTAGAGTAATTAGTGTATTTCTTAATCTTTGTGGTTGCAGTGCCTATTTGCACTGGCATAATTTGAAAGTAGGCACTGTGAAACTTAGTAAGATAAACAAAACCTAAATAGTGGTTATGTTAGTGGTATTTCAGCCTTGAACTATTCCTAACAACACAGCCTAATACAGAATGTATTTTATCTTTACCTTTTTTTTTGCATTGGCTTTGCTTCTATATGTAAAACATTAAATACACATTTATCAAAACTGAGAAGTTCCTCTAGCTCCATGAATTCCTTTTCTGGCTTACTTTCAAACAATAATTTGTCATGTAGAGTTACTGGGGACACATTTGAATTTTGCCTTAGTCTTCCTTTGTAGCGATTTTCACATTCAGGGACATGGTAAGAGCGCTCAGAATGCTAGGTCTCAGCCCCATGCTGGAGTGAAACGTAAGGAATTCAGCCTTGCATGATATTTCAGAAATATGTTGACTGTACAAAATCCCTTTTCAGCAGATCATGTATTTCAGGTAATTTGCATTAGCTCAGTAGGCACTGAGGAAGTAGGACTGAAACAGTTGCAATATTCAAGTAAGATGATCACTCTGAATACACCCTTTTAATTTCAGTAGAGAAAATGCAGTTCTGTAAGTAACTGGAGTCTAAATTACTTTTTTTCCTGATATGATAGGTACCAAACCCAACTGTCCCTTTAAATTCCTGAAAACTAAAACCACTGTAGACCTTACTGATCTGCTGTACTGGTTTATACCCTCTCTCCACCCTCCCTGTCTCCAGTATCATATATCAGCCCCTTCTCTTGGCCTCAGTTGCTCCTCAGCCTCTGTACACCATTCCATAAACACACAGCCTGCAGCAAGTGGATGTGCAGCTGAATGGAAGTTACTCCTATCCCTTTGCTGGTAGCTTGACAACTTCACTGCTGTTCTTTTCATGGCTGAGAAGGAGAAACTGGCTTTCTTGGGAAAAAGCAAAGGTCAAAACCGGATGCCTCCATGTAGCTTTAAGTGCAGTGTTGTGTTTTAATAAAACCTTATTTTCAAAACATTTGTCAATCCAACACAGAAGTGGCTTCACCACATATGGTCAAGCCATTTGAAGCGTTGTACCAGCATCTATACCAGCCTATTTAAATGTATTAATTGCAAAGTTAATACAACCTTCTTGACCTCTGGATATGTAGAATAACCTTACTTCCAATAAACGTCCATTTGGCAAAACCCTACTCATAATATTGAGTCTTGCTACTCCCAAACCAAGTATGAAGGCTCAGATATGTCCTCAACTTCTGTTGTGTTCAAATACTCTGAAGATTCCTTTGACGTCACTTACTTTGCATGTGGGATAACTGTCACATCCTTCCAGGCAGTTGAGAAATTTACCTCTCTGCTACATTTTAAAATACCCAATACATGCACATGCAGCTTTTTGGGTTGGGTTTGCTTATTTGCATTACACAGTGCAAACAGATGGGTTCTAGTCAAAGCTATCAGTTGAGTACAATTAAGTGTACAAGTTCTGAAAATGGAATTCTGGTCTTTTGCATCTCCTCACTCAGTCATGGGACTGAGTCCCCAGTGGAGCACAAGACAGAATGACAGCTTAGGTTTGTTCTAGTTTAACAACAGCTTCCTGGCTGTGGTCAAAAACCCATGTATAGACCAAAGAAACTTTTAGTCCTGTAAAAGTAAATGTTTAGGACGTCAGGGAACTTTGTGCCCGGAATTACCATTTTGTCCCATGCAATTGTGCAGTACTTGCAAAGGTTCTTTGTCTTTATAGATTACATGTCCACGGAAGTATTAACAAGTAGACCACCAGCATGTAACTGAGTTCTGAGAGTTAAGTCAGGCATAATTATTCCACTCCACCTAACAAGCAAAGAAGATTCTGCAGCTACATGACAGTGTTCTAAATTAGATGTACACTTGTCACTTCATTGTCCATCAGTCTTAGGCTTCATAGCTTGAATCCATTCCTCACTTTGGCTTAGGCTTATTTTTACTCTTTATTTGTTGCACGTGCTCAGGAATAATGCACACAGGCATCTAATACCTTACTTTATTTATTATTAGTTGTGCTCTGTAAACTGCACGTAAGGCTTATGGATTGGGGTGATCCTAGATGTTTCTGCTACAAGTAACTGAAAAGCAGTTGTGAGAGATGCTGTGGGGAGAGAGAAGCAGTTTAAATTTTTGGGGGTTCCAGACAGCAGGAGAAAATGGTATGATATTATTTTCATATTGGAAATAGTAATCTTATTTTTGTCATGGATTTGAAGAAGTTATTTTCCTTTCTATTGCACATGCTACCTCAGTACTTAAATAGGTGTTGGTTGACATTCCAAAGTGGTTTTCAACATAAAGCAAGCAACTGGAAGATAGTCAAAATGGGATTGCTGCCCCAGTTTGCAAAATAGCCTTTAGATCCTACTATTTACCAATCCAGGGGGTTTTTGGGTTTGGTTTTTTTTTTTTGTATTGTAGTAATACTTATGATATTTGTCTAATTCCAAATGAATTCTTTTGCTCAATGAACGAACCAACTCTTTCTTACTCCCCCAGTTCTGGGGATCCAAAGCCCTCAGCTATACAAACTCATTCACACAATACTTACGAGTTTTGCTACTAAACAGAAACTCTGATGTTCGTTGTACTCAATTCTCATCTCATTCTCTATTTGTCACAGGATCTTACAGTGCCAGTCAAGGTATAAATTGCATCCGTGAAGATGTTGCTTCATATATTGAACGAAGAGATGGAGGCGTTCCTGCAGATCCAGATAACATATATCTTACCACTGGGGCAAGTGACGGTATTGCTGTAAGTGTTAAAATTAAACCTGTCTTCTCTTGGTATAAACTATAATTTATCAGTTACCTTTGGAAATACAGGTCTCTTGTCAAACATCTGGTCTCAGAAACTCCTGCAAGTTTGACTTAACAGATACTGAAGTCACATGAAGTGGACATCCAACACACAGAATTATGTGGATGTGAGATGCCAGCTAAGAAACAAGTGTATGGAGGCAAAGTCTCTTAATATACATTAACTTGTACCTTTTGTAAAGGCAGTATAAACTACATAGGTGCCTAAATATAAAACTAGGAGATTCAAACCATTCAGACTAAATAACGGTGTCCTCAGTGGTGGAGACACATAAGCACTGCAGGTCAGAGGGTATGAATTGGTGGCAGCGGGAGAAGGGAATGACTTCACAGGTGAGAAGGATCAGCAGGTCTTCTTCCTAGCAAACTCTCTGCTAGTGCAGATTAATGCTAGTGAAAATCCCAAAGATCTATTTCTGTAACCAGCTTGTTTGGGAAAAACTTCAGGTTTTGGTTTCAGCCAAGGTGCAAAGATGGCCCTCAGTTAAGACAGGAATAACTGTCTCTATTAGATTTTTCCTTTACACAGACACATTTACGGATATTACAACCACCAAAAGTTCTTTGCGTTTATTAAGGCAGCCTTTTATAGCTTGTTTATAAAAAAGTGGTTTTTTAAATGACATCTAGTGGCAGAGTTCAGAATGACAATGTCTGACATGAACAGCTCTCCAGATGTCTTCAGTGAATTGGCTTTCCAGAGTTTATGATGCCAAGTGGTTGGTATACTGGTACCTTGTCAGGAATGGCAGCATAGCATATAAAATCTGTACCATGCTTATTTGATTTCACCAGTGATGAAAAGTCAGCAGTACAAGTCTCATTATTTGGCACTTCCAAGGATAAAAGAACTTTTGTTTCATAACTTGGAGGACAGAAGGCGTTAAAAGTTTTTAATTTTGCATTTGGTACTGATTATACATTTTGGATGCTTGGTATTTTTAAACTAGTGGTGGGTACAAAATTATGCTGATTTATAAATCATTAGCTTAGGAGCTGAGTTAGTATGTGACGAGAGGCACAGAAAGGCAGATTTTGTTCTAGAACAAATGAGAAACTTAAAAGGATACCACTGTCATACTTGAAGAGATGTTTTTGGTTTTACACTATCAATTACACATTGATAAGGATGCTGCTTTGATTGCATCTGTACTTCAGAGTTCTCCCTTGATTATTTGGCAAGAAATCTGTCTGCTTCCTGCACCAAATGCACTTTCATTTAATTCACATGTAAAAAGCCTACACATAGACACACACAGACACGCAGCTCCCGGGCACAGGCAAATCCTCTGGACTGACCTTAGCACAATCATTACATTTCTCTCTGTATCTTCTGGAAATAAACTACATACAATACATTAGATTTCCATCCCAAGACATGGAGACTTGGTCTCTTTTGTTACTTGAAAATGAAACCATTGTGTGAGTCTCTAGCTTTGTTCCACATGGCCACAATTTCTCCTAATCTAAACCAGGTCTTTCTGTTCCAAAGGAGAACCTCCACAGGCCCCAGTTTCTAGTGTCGTTTTATTTACTGGCCTCTTGTGTTTAGTGAGATAAATGAGTGGAAGGCAACAAGCAACAGCAAGTTGAGGCTTCTTTGCTTACAGCTGGGCACAGTAGAAAAATCATTATCTTGATATTCCTGTTTCCAGCTTTCCCTCCAGCTTTGTGCTCAGAATGTTTTTCGTTAAGTTTTGCAGGTGATCAGACATGATCTCCAGAAGCTGTGACACGCAAAGGAATTCCATTAAGCTGAGTTAGACCATCCTCACTCAGCCAGTAACTTAATAATGTGAAATACATAAATGCCCTTTGATATGAGAAGATGACTGTATTCTTCTAGAATAGAAATCTACCTTAACTCTAGATTTTTAAAGAAGGAAGATCAGTAACTTATTCTAGAGTATACTATTAATGCTGGTGTGTGACCTTTTTTTTTTTTTTTTAAATTCCTACTTTTTTTCCAGACAATTTTAAAGATCCTGGTCTCAGGAGGTGGAAAATCCCGAACAGGAGTGATGATCCCTATACCACAATATCCCTTATATTCAGCAGCCATATCTGAACTAGATGCTATCCAGGTGAACTACTATTTGGATGAAGAAAATTGCTGGGCTCTAAATGTGAATGAACTTCGCCGTTCCTTGAATGAAGCTAAGGCATATTGCAATCCAAAAGTCCTCTGCATCATCAACCCTGGAAATCCAACAGGTCTATAGCAATTTTACTTAATTGATGGGCTTTAAGACCGATTTTTTTCCCCCTCTTTCATTCATTTGACATTACAGGCAAATCCTAAATACATACCAAATCTGTAAAGCTGGATTCTAGAGATCAGTGCTCTAAGTAGGACAGTATGTCATACTTTTTGACACTTATTTTCAGTATGATGGAACTCCAGGGATTTGGGAAGAGAGGAGGGAGCAGGTTCACTTCACTGGATCCCATTTGAAGCCACAGCTTCCACCGAACTTTTGCAGACTTATGCAATGACGTTCAGTCACTTCTGGTCTTTGTCACAGCTCTTGTCTCTGACATGGCCTGTAGCCTCTGAGAGGCAGTGACTACAGATACACTCAGGGGCAACCACTGTCTCCCTTAGAAGAATTTAGTTTTTCAAGCAGTTGAGGGTGATGAGTGGGACAATAGCTCACACTTAGCCATCATGCATGTGAGTATTTGCCATGATCCGTTACACACAGAGTACTCTTAGTAAGTTGTGGATTGATTACAGTATCTCACACTTCCTTTACTTGAGATAGACTAAGTTACCTTGAACCGTAATTCTTCCCAAAATGTTCCTTAATGTCACACTTACTGAATTAAGTTCTAAAATTCAATGGCACTTTTCTGAGGACGAGGGTTAGCATATTGAAAAGCTAGCAGCCTGACTAGGTCTGGGCAGAAACATTTGTATATATAATGTTCCACTAACTTTCTTCTTGCTTTAAAAATCAAACTATAGGACAGGTCCAAAACAGAAAGTGCATTGAAGATGTGATACACTTTGCTTGGGAAGAGAAACTTTTTCTTCTGGCTGATGAGGTAATGGAATACTCTGTTCTCTCAAAAGCACAGCTAAAAGTACACGTATGAGGTGTAATTTTGTTCCATATCTGGTATTGATATTTTTTCAGTACAGGGAACAGATTCTTTGTTATCATATTAAGACATGAACAAACAGGCAAGATTCTTAATATCAGAGGATTAATATGAGAGGTGGCTTGATCTGGATTTGAACTAGGGAGAAAGCGTAGGGAACACAAGCAAGGAGACACAAGGAGGAACTTTTCTGGAACCGACTTAAAAACCTGTGCGATACTCAGACCACTTCAAATGAAAGAAACAAAAGGAAAATCAATTTAAACATAAAGTAAAGCTTAAATTACACAAAGAAGATCGCTTTCTTCCAAAGGCTAAACTATTAATTATGGCCACATGAGATAAAATGTATCATTACAGTAATTATTACTTAACAAAGAAACTTGTGTCTTCTAAGGGCTTTAAGTTTTGAGTGTTGCCACTGTTTCTTCAGTTCAGATCTGGCTCTCTAAAAGGCCATCTTTTATCCTTAGTTGAGGGAACAGAGCACATTAATGTCTTCTGACTGTTCAGGTTTA
Source organism: Microhierax caerulescens (assembly GCA_035590215.1). Lineage (NCBI taxonomy): Eukaryota > Metazoa > Chordata > Aves > Falconiformes > Falconidae > Microhierax > Microhierax caerulescens. Next base: position 8,648,046 of record JAVJGJ010000033.1, on the reverse strand, counting down.
CCAGGACAATGTGTACTCTGAAGGATGCCAGTTTCATTCTTTCAAAAAGATTCTGTATGAGATGGGACCCGAGTACTATAACAATGTTGAGCTGGCCTCTTTTCACTCCACCTCTAAGGGATACATGGGCGAGTAAGTCTGCTTTAGTTTTTTTTTTTTTATCTCATCTTCCTCATTAATCTGGTTGGACAGCCGTTTCATGCTAGTGACCTGGAGGTAATCCACTGTCTTCTATGAGTTTTCACTAAAAATTATTAAGAAAAGGAAAACGAGCATTTAAAGCACAGAGTAATGGATTAGCTCAGTGGGTTTCAAACTACCAAATAATAAGTGTATTTATTTCAGATACTTAATACCTCAGTTCCACAAAGGTGAAATCCTATGGTCCTAAAATACTGTCTCCAGCATTCAAGGGAACAGCTCAAGAATCACTGGGATGTCTGACATTACAAATGTTTGGGTTTGGTTGTTTTGGGGAGGAAGAGATGGAAGAAGAATAATTTTCTGATGAAATGAATGCCGCTACAGCCATATGCTCTTGTTCTGAAGAGCACACAATCCAAGTTAATTGTTAACTTGCCTGACAGGGAAGCTGCATGTACACCTTTTTCCCTGTATAGGATACTAGGGCTTAATGACATACCATTTAGCTCCATCTTAAAACATAATCAGTATAGCAGCTGTTTCAACAAGCTGTACGTTATATATTGTAAGATGCTCATTAATTGTCTTTCCACTTATGCAGTCATTTTCATTGCTTTTCCAGTGTTTATACACTTGAGGTTAACCAATCTTTTCTTTTCATTTTCATCACAGATGTGGCTACAGAGGAGGTTACATGGAGGTCATTAACTTGCACCCAGAAATTAAAGGACAGCTTGTTAAGCTGCTTTCTGTTCGCCTTTGTCCTCCAGTCTCAGGACAAGCAGCAATGGATATTGTAGTGAATCCTCCAATACCTGGAGAAGAATCTTATTCACAGTTCATAAAGGTCAGCAATAACATGCTTGTTCTTTTGTGCTTTTCCTAAACCTAAATATTGGGAACTCAAAATATGCACAGAGACCAGTCTTCTTCCCTTTCTTCTTGGACAGTCCTGTGATAACACCAGTTTACAGAACTATGCAGGGTATTTTAAATTAACTCAATATGACTACCTTTAAAAATATTTTTTATTCCTTTTATGGTTCCTTTGTTTAAGAGCCAAAAAAAGCTAAAGCGGCATTACTAAGTCAGCTTTCCTGCTGATAAATTCCTTTTCTCCTGTTTTAGCATGACAAAAGAATTACTAAACAAGTTTTGCTTTTACTAAAATCTAAACAGGACTGTCAATTCAAGTACAGTTATAAAAGCAGCCTTGCTCTTAGGTATCCAGTGCCTCTGTATTCTAAACAACATGGTAGCCTGTATTAAAGTATACATACAGTTTCTCACTTGTAAAAATGAATCTGGCTTAAGAAATTACAGTATTGAGTTAGATCAAAGGTTTAGCTACCATGATCTCTAAAGATAGCCAAGAGCACATGCTCAGAAGAAGGCAAGAAGAGGACATGCAGACAGAGACTTCTGCAGGTCATTGTCTAGCTGCACCACTTTGCAGTTGTATCCTGCTGATGCCTTTTTGCATTGCGAGCTTTAAGGGTATGACTGGAGTTGGGAACCTCATTTGTTCTAATCACTCAGCAAAGCCTTAAAAGTGCTTAATGCAGGCAAGGCTTCTTGAAGCACCATAGTTTCCTCTGTTTTTATTGCCACTTCAAATACCTCAAACTGAACACCTTTCCTTTTAAACAGGAGAAGGAGTCTGTTTTGAACAATCTTGCCAAAAAAGCCAAACTAACAGAAGACATGTTTAACAAAGTACCAGGAATTCACTGCAATCCACTTCAAGGAGCTATGTATGCTTTCCCACGGATCTTTATTCCTTCCAAAGCCATTGAGGAAGCAAAGGTCGGTCAGTCATTTTTACCCCAATCCACGTTAACTTTCACACACTTGTGTCTGCCACTTGTAATAACTTTTATAGCAACTTTTATCCAGAGATAAGAGTATGCTCATGTAGATAGAAAAGCAGTACTTCATTGACTATGTATGATCTTAAATACAACTTGATCTTTCTTTAAAGAGAGGAAAACAAAACAGAGCATGTCATCCCAGTAGTAAGGCTTCCAGGCTAAGAATGTTACCCAGGGACATTAGTGTTAAATAGATTAAGTCATAGGGTGGGCAAGTAACTGGACCTGTGCAAATCTGAAACTGCTGCCTGTGCCGGCACGTGTGACAGGGATTGTGACAGCAGTGTGCTGCTGCCCCTGCAAAAGAAGCCCCATTCAGCAAGTACAGGAAAGACTGAGGGAGGCTTCCCTTAACAAATTTTACCTTATTGTATTTGAGTCAGTAAGCTATATTACTAAATGAAAAAAACTTTTCCTTCCTAACTAGAGCTCTCTTACCTAATGTGGAATATTAATTTTTTAAAGAGAGTTTTATCAGCATAGCTGAGGACAAAAATAGGGCTGTTTTTCAGCTGATTATTTGATTAGGTATATAACCTGCATGTATTTAAGAACTTCCATAGTTATTAATCAGGGGACTTTCAGTCTGCAGATAATTCAGGGGAAAAAAAATAGTAACTGCCGACGAAACTGGAACACACAGATCTCAAATTAATTTCATCTTGTCAAATGTCAGTGGCTTAGATTTTTGTAAGTACAATTTTGAGAGTTTGGACAAAAAGTTACAAGCAAGTCAAGGAGAAAAACAAAAATATCTAAACTTTTTTTCAAAGCAAGCGTTTTGTGTAGGTTCTTCAGCCTTGCTCCTCAGTGAAATACTGTTAGGTAGTTCACAGTATGAACTGTCCCATTAGCAATTGTTCTTCATATTCTTTAGTAAACAGTGTAAGAAACTAATAATCTAAGAGAAGGTTACAGAAAGAAAAACAATTGTGAAATTCCGTATATTTGAAATATTTTGACTTCAATAATTCCAAAACATTCATTCCCTTAGACTCATAAAATGGCACCTGACATGTTCTATTGCATGAAACTTCTGGAAGAGACTGGAATATGTGTTGTACCTGGAAGTGGATTTGGCCAAAGAGAAGGAAGCTATCATTTCAGGTACGATTTCTGTTTGTTTAAAATCAAATGAACTGTAATAAGCTAAGTACCATCCCAGTACAGTTCTTTATCTTCTGATTAAATGTAAGGATTTTTATTTCAGTTTATGTTGTCTCACTTTCTACTGGACATTTTCTGTGGGCTGACAACTAGGTCAAAGACCTGGTCTGCTAGATAAGCTATTCAGGTTTTATGGTGTTTTCACAGCTTGCTGACATAGTTTTATTCTATTTTTATACACTGACAGCTGAAATGCCTTCTCCACAAATACAAACAATAATAATAGCTTGTACTCTAATCTTAAAGTTGGCTAAGGCATTACAAAAACTGCCCTGCTTTCTTCTGGGGGGAGGGAGGATTAAACAATGTTTCCATATGGAGAAACTGCATGAAAGATGCAGTACCTTCTCTGTAAATGTGCTCCGTAAATACGCTGAATAACTCTTCACTTTACCAAAAGAAGATGTTGGACTAAACTTTCTAATATCAAAACTGTGAACATTAACTCTATTGCTTTTGCTTCCAATAAACAGCACTTTACTCCAGCCGAGCCACTGACAGCTAGACTTTATCATGGAATTTAGTCTTGTTCAGTCTGAAGCAACGTCACAGAGGGTATTTAGCCATGATAATTCTGCAACAGAGATAGCTGTGTGAGATGTCTGGGTGCATAGAGCTCCAGGAAAAAACTAGTGTGAGTCCATTCCTATACCAGCGTGGGAAAAACATTTTGCTCTCTAGGTCTTGCATATAGTCTTGCATACATACTCAACATGATTTTCAGGTTATGCAGAAGAAGGAAGAAAGGGCCCAAAACCTGCAGTGTAGGGTGTTGCATTGTTTTAACGCTTCTGAATTAAGTTTTCAATTCAAAAAGAAATACACATTTACTCACAGCTGCCCACCTCCAAAGCTCAAAAAATGGGGTATAATTTAGGATAACTGCACCAAAAATGGAAACTGAGTTGCTGTTATTTCTTACTTATCACTCAACAAAAAATAACAATTCTTGACTTCCTGTATATTAACCAACTGAAACGAATTGCTCTAGTTTAGTAGTATAGTTCAATTAAAGCATAAATGCAGAAAATAAGAGAAACACATCAAAACAGATACTAAACACGTTACTAGCTGTGCCTGGAGATTAATCAAGAGCTGTGCAAAGATCACAGTTTAGTTTGTTTTGAAGAACATGTGGGTTGTTTTATTTCTTCCTTTAAATATTATTTTTCAGAATGACCATTCTTCCTCCAGTAGAGAAGCTGAAGATCCTACTGGAGAAAGTGAAAGACTTCCACATAAAGTTTCTTGAAAAATATGCATGAAACTACTGTGGCTTTTCCCCCTCATCCCCTCCCCTTCAAGGCGAATGCAGACAATGAACAAAGGTGTGCTGAGAATGTGCTGATCATCTAATCTAACTAAATTCAAAATAGAACCAATCTCAGATATCATTACAACCTATTGGACTATTAAATTTAATGTCTGGTATAGAAGACATTGTTACACTAACTTTTTTTTTAAGGGGAAGGGGAGAATGTGAAGAAAGTGGTGAGAAGAAAGTCAGTAAATGATATTGTGCCTTGAATGGAAGTTACATTTGTGAACTTTTGACTCAATAGGTTGGGGAAGGGAGCTCATTAAAATTACTACTGTTGTGTTGTTTTTTGGGGTGTTTTTTTACAAAACAGAAATGTCGAGCAATTGTTCAGCTAAGAACATGGTTCCCATCTTAAAATTTTACTAAACAGAAATTCAAAACCTACATTATAGATAATGTTTGGTTTAATTTTTATTGTTGTTGTTAAGTATGAAGTGTTCTCCAAACCTGATTAAGCATGTAGGTACATTGTGCTTATTAAGAAGAAAATATCTTTGGCAGATGTATGCAGATACCTTTGTACTTCTGTTAAAAAGAAATCCTGCCATCACAGCATAATCTGAGTGGAACATGCACTTTTGATCAGAGGAGTGAACATGGTGTCTGCTTGAACTCTATCTTTAAGAAACTGGAACATAATGAGGAATATTAGTTTCTTACTCACACGCTGTTCAACACATTATCCCAGCATAAGAGAAGCTCACTGAACACTTCCTCTGGTAACAACTCTGTGAGTCTGCTGTTAATTCACATCTTTTACATACATGGAACATACATAGTAAGTTACTGTTTCAAAGCAGATCTGAGCACTGTCAATCCTTTCAAGTAGGGTAAAATACAACACTATTTCAGAATCCCTTTATCTAGGGAGAACATTTGTTTGGAACCACATGACTGAGAGGCCCGTTATTTGGCTAAAACCCAGCTTGAACTGGCATGGACTAACAGATGTTGTTACCAGGAGAAATGCTGGGGGTGGCTCCTACTGAAGGAAAAGGTATTTAAAGGAAGATTTCTTGCACCCGGCATAAAGATAATGATAGTCCAGCTCACTCTTAAATCTTCCACAGTCATACTGCTGGCTGAATGATCCTGAGTGCTTATTAAAACCCAGCTAAACCAGGTCACTATCTAGCAGTACAGCTGTATTACTCTACTAATCTATGCCAGTCTCCCTGCACAGCGAAAGGCAGCTTCTGTTTCTCTAGAGATGGAAGCTGGACACCTGCTAGCACTGATAAAGGACTGAAGGAACACATCTTCCAGTATTCAGACATGAAAGCATTAGCATTTGTCAGGCTTAGGCTCAGCATTTACAAAGTTTATTCATTAAGAGTATCTCATTTAATCTAATCACTGATTTTAAGTTATTACTTAGAAATAAACTCATTTTAGTGTCTACGAGTGCTTTGTTAGGCTGCCTTTGTAGCTAGTTCAACATCCTACACTGATCCAGGTCAGTAAAGCCAAGGGCTAGAAAATCACCATACGGATAAAGCCTGTGCCAGTCCACTATGCGTGCAAGACAAGATATTGCCAATAGCTGTCCTTGCAACAGCAGCTACAAGTTTACAACATAGCGTTAGCAGCTGGTGTACCTCTCACAGTTCCTTACTGAAGCTGGTGAGAAGGATTTAGCACTTCTCAATCACCTGCCAGCAGTCACAGGTTCATACATGAAAATGGCATGCTGCTTCACATGGAGGCTTGAGGAAAAAAATAATTAGATTTCTTATCCTTGGAGAAATGGACTTCTTGGAGAACAGCAGACTGAGAACACTTACATTGCTACTATCCATTGATAAATACAACCTTTTATCAGTTAGCGCTCTCCACTGGGCATCCTTAATATGCACTAATAAAACAAATCCAGAAAGCGAAACTGTACTAAGAGGTCAGAATATTGATGTACAAATAAGACAGCCAGCACTTTCCTATTCTGGGAATGTGTCCAAATCAGATCTGGCTTTGGACTCGTAATGCAGTGTAGATTGAAGCTAAGATCTAACAATGGGAGTTAGAATATTTTTTTATATTTTTGTAACTACAGCTTTTTCATGGGGTAGTATTTGTAATCTAATAAGTCAATAGATTTTATATTTGCCTTGCATTTGCACCTGATACTTCTGGAAAAAAATGTAAAGGTTTACAAGTTTCTAATGATAATTTACAGGTGTGAAAGGCTTTTTCTTTTAAGTCAAGACAGCAATTCTTACACTTTTAAATCAAAAGACAATGGCATAAACTGATTTTTTTCTAAACATTCTATTATGGTGCCTTTTATGTTTCAGACATTATAAGGGATAACAATTTGTTCTTGATGCATCTCATATGGAAGGGTGATGATTTCTATTGTCCATCCATGATATTTGTATGTACCGTGATAAGGTTAATGTGCATTTTTGTGGAACAATCCTGTAAAGCTAAGAAAAGAGGCTTATTTTCAATGTCTTTGAAATATTTCATTAATAACAGACAATCCTTACTTTCAAATGCATGCTTCTAGGTTTGATTTTCCTACAGGTGCTCCTTATAATGGTATTTCAGATGTATAAGACTTCCAAATAATAAAGCACATGTTAAAAAAAAAAAAGGTAATAGTTCTCCATTTCCTATGTCACTGAAACAACACTTGCTGGATTACACTATGAAGCATTTAATGTCACATTCAAACTACTATTTACTTTAATCCACGAACCTGATAATTAATTTCTGCATCACTCCAATTTATGGACTTGAAATTTGTCAAATTTGTTACCACAAAACTATTCTCTGTTAGTGCAGGACTATACATAGAGATGGTCTTAGGCATGTTTTATGCTCATAAGTATTTATACCTTTTTATGTAAGGAGTTGTAACCAGGAATTAAGCAAGCTAGACTTACTTTTTCATAAAAAGCGTCCGTCAGTTAAGGCTGATCAGCTGTGGCCTGAAAGCTTTAGTCAGGGGCTTGTCTGGTATTGTCAGTTGCTTCCTTTTTAAAAAAACTTTTTTACGTGGCTTTTATAGGACTAAACTTACAAAGCAACACCATCTTGTCTTTTTGCAATGACACCTCAGAATGACTTCAGTGGTGTTTGCTTGGTAATTCAAAACAAAATGAAGTTTACGGAAAGAGAAGCTTGTTCTGCTTCCCTAAACATATGCATATGCCAGCACCTCTAAAGAAAAGCAAAAGCAATCTATTTTCTTCTTTGTATCAAGTATCTGAGTGTTTTCTGGAGCAGAAATGTTTACCTGGGGGTTTGTGGGAATATGCTGTTCGTTTTAAAAACAAGAACATGGTCCGATATAAAATGATTATATTACCAGTTGTCAGTCAGATTTTTTACAGCTTTTTCTGAGTGATATAGGCTGTCCCATCTGGATCAGCAGATAAGGATACTGCGCCAGAAGCATACGGTACAGAAAAAGCTATTAACTTCAGGGAGCTTGCCACATGAACTACAGTGGCTGTGTGAAAACCACTAGTATTTTAAAACACTATTTAAATCCCTTTTTACACAGTTATTTGGTCAATAAAGAATACAGGGTTGATCGGTTGTATAAAACCTGGCACACCCATGCCTCTGGAGAGATTTTTATTTGGATGCATGTTAATACAGTAAGCTTTTGCAAGGAATTCTACTTTTAAGGATACGGCTTTGAATGTTTTTAGACAGTCAGTACTATGCCTTTCTAATGGTCTGCGTTATGACATGTTTATTAAACACCGTCTTCACCTGATGGCAATTTACACACCCTGTAACCCTGTTAGTCAGGCAGAACAGGTCAGTCAATGCCAGCTTCGAGCCGCTCGCGAATTCCGCACACTTGGCAGCCAGACGGCTAAACGCAGACGCCAGCTCCGCATCAGGGTCCCCCCGCCGGAGCACCAAGGCCCCCCGCCCCCCGCTGCGCGCCCCGGGGCGGACACGGCTCCCTGCACCACCCCGACCCCCTGCGCCGGGGCCGGCAGCGGCCGCTTCACGGCAATTAACGGAAAAAACGTAATTAATGAACAAGCGCAATTAATTGTGTTCCACCACGAGCACGCGTGTGCGGGCGGGTATATACAGGCCTGCCCAGCCCACCTCAGGGCTTATGGGCCTGGCTTTCTGCGCGTCCGGCCGCGCCCGAGCCCACCGCCGGGGCACGCCGAGGTGCCCACCCTCCCCCACTCCCCTCCCTTCTGACAGGAGCGGCCGAGGCCCCGGGGTGCCCGCACCCCACCCTACAGACCGGGGCAGTCCCCTCCCCTCACACCCGCCGCCCCTGACAGGGCCGGGGCCGCCCGCTCCCGCCGCCCCGGGGGAGGGGGGTGTCCGCCGGAGGAAGAGGAGGGAAGGGCGCAGCCCCGCTCTTACTAAAGCTTCCCGGGCGAGGAGCGGCACGTTTGTCCCACGGGTGGCGGCCATGCCCCTGAGGAAGCCCGCGGGCAAGCGGCGCAGCACCGACTCGGGCGTGGAGCCCGGCCGCGGGGCCCTCTCTCAGGAGAAGAAGGATCAGCGTATCGCACTTTTCCTCCGGGACTTCGACCAGCTGGGTAGGGTAGGGCAGGGCAGGGCGGGCCTCGGGACTGCCCCGGGCGGGCGCCGGCGGTGAGGCGGGCCGCCGCGCTAGCGGGCACCGTGGCGGTACGGGTGGCGCCCGCCCCGCCTGCTGCTTCCCTGCCCGCTAAGGGAACCGCGGCTCCGGGCCGGAGAGCGGGGAGCCGCTCGCCCCGTCCCCTGAGGGGCGCCGCGCCCAGCCCGCATCGC
>JAVJGJ010000033.1:8616113-8638767 GCA_035590215.1 Microhierax caerulescens | reverse complement strand
CCGGGGACCGAGCGGGCGGCAGCGCCAGGTGCGGGGCCCCGGCCCGCGGCCGCCACTTCCCGCCCGGGGCCGCGGGGCCCCAAGTGCTATTACCGCGGGTGGTTTGAACTCTGCTCTTTAACGCAGCCTACCAGTGCTTGGGAATGTGTGACACGTATGGCAGTAAAAGCCCGTTTTGTTTTAAAGCCAAGGAGAACATCCAGGAGATGAGGAAGGAGCTGGACTCGCTGCTGCAGACGGCCGAGAAGGCGTTTGCCGTGGAGCTGCTCAAGATGCCGGTTGCCGTTAGGAAGATGCGGAGGAAAGACCTGCTCGGTAAGCTCGGGTGGCCGGCCCCCCACCCCACCCCCCGCACGACCGGCCCCGCACCGCGGCGGTGTGTGTGAAGTGGGTATAGGGTCAGTGTGTGACGCGGTATAGAGCCTGGAGCCTTCTTTCCTGTGTGCTTCTGAGCCTTATTTGTGTGTCTTACCTCAAGCCTAAAGAGAGGAGGCATCGTGACAAGGCTGGCGTGTGCTCTGCGGCACAACTCAAGCACTTTCCACCAGCACCTGCGCAGCCAGAGAGTTTGTTAGTTCCAAGTCTGTCGCTGAGCCTTTCTCATCTAGTCGTTTACCTGCAGTGACCAGCAAACGTGTTTAATTGTAACCTCACGTTCACGCAGCAGTTTCAGCTGTGGTGCACGGCCAGCATCAGTTCCGTACTCTGGTGAGAACTGATGTTTTGGAATCCACCTTGCAGCTGGAAATTGCAGGGGCTGCACAGAGGCCAAACCAAACTCCTGAAGAACTTTTTGGTGTCTGCCTTTGCTGAGTATCTGTGTCAGTATCTTTCTTGAAAACTTAGGCCTAAAAGCATTACCTTTCAGCGGCACAACATATGGGGCTTTTTCTTCTTTCAATTCAGGTTATAGGCTGTGTGGCTATGCTTTGTTTTGTTTTGTTGTTTTTTTTTTTTTTCAAAGATTAAATGTACTGAAATAGCCTAAGACTTATTGTTGTTTTGTAGGAGTGACTATCGTAGGCTTGAATCTTATTGTTGTTTTGTAGGAGTGACTATCTTAGGCTTGAATCCTATGCATATGGATTCAGATCAGCATATATGTTAGCTAAGGTTAACTATTTTAGGAGCTGTACTCCTGAATTACTTGTTCAGCTTCATAGCGCATAAGATAATTATGCAAGTAATTGTATATAAACGAGTTGTATTTTCTTGAGTTACAGACTTGCCAAGAGGGGAGGAAGTGGCTCTTGCTGCTGCAGTAGTAAGTGCATTTTCAAATTTTGTCTCAGCTTACAGAATGGAAGTCTTCTCTCCCTGCTGTAAATGTTTCGGGCAAATTATTTTGCTTGGCTGTCTGTTTACATAGAAGATGGTATGAAAAGGCTTGACAGACAGCCATGGTGTGGTTCTGAACATCACCTAAAGCTTTAGTGTCATCTGCTAGAAGAAATCCAGAGGGTTCTGAAAAAATAAACTGGTATTTAGCCAATCTCATTTCTGTCACTTGCTTTTATGCCCACTTAGTTCACTGCCTTTTGTAGGATAATATACATTTACTGGGCAAAACCTGCTGACTTTCCCTTGTTGGATAAATTTTTTTAGACTGATTGCTCTCTAGGAGACATACCAAATCCAAAACTGGTGAGGACTAACAGCAAAAAAGGCAAGTCAATCTATTAATAATCTAGCTTGTTTGTTAAATGTTCTTTTTTTTTTTTTTTTTTCCACTGGTTTGGACTGAGCATTTATAAAGTGAGTGTTAAGCCTGAAGTATACAAGAGGGAAAAGTGTATAGCTAGAAGTGCAAGACACAGGTCTGCCCAGCATTCAGGGTGGAGGATGATGAGCTATGCTATTGTAGAGGTACTTTAAAACATGAGATGAGTTCCTGGCCTTTGGTTTATCACTGAAAATGCTGAGAAGAGACAGATTTAAGTGACTTGTTAGTGCTTTACGGTATAGCAGGAGAGCTATGAAGTTCACAGGAAACCTCCTGCACACTGAGGTTTCTTAGGAAAATACTGTTTCTCTTCATACACCAAAGTATGCAGTAAGAAGGACACTTCCACTGAAATGTCATTCTGTTTTGTCTGGGTGTTGAGGGGTTATGTGGTGGCTTTTAACGTGTGTCACAGTGTCTGTGACGAACACACGTAATTTGCTTTGAACCCTGTCCCAGGTGAATGACCGTCAGATAGCAGAACTGCTACATAGCTGTCGGGGTAAACAGGCTTCAACCATATCCATTGGAAGCAGTGTTTTGTGTTCTTCATGAGATTTTTATTTTCCTTGTCTTTCTAATCTCTATTTCTAGTTAAGGTAACTACAATTGTTGAATATGAAGATGACAAGCATATTTCTGCAAAGAAAATCCCTAAAAAAGTAAGTTTTTTCAGAACAAAGTAATGTTTAATCTGTTTTGACCTGCTGTGAACCCTGCTAGGTCCATGAGCAGATGGGCTGGTGGCCTGCTGTTCCTTTGAAAAATCAGTTGGTTTAAAGTCAACATATTTTAAGTTAAGCAAGGCTAAACTTTATAGTAAATCAATTTCATAATGAAACATAATATTTGTGCTTCTGGTAACTAATTCACATAGACTTGCATATGCTGGCATAGTCATTCTGCCTTGACTTGCCAGTAAGTCTTAATGGTTTGTGGAACCATGTTTTGTTGACTACTTTTTTTTTTTTTAAAAAAAAAAAAAAACCAACCCTCAAATTCATGTTTTACTACATGCTTTTCTATATTTGAATGACTTGTGTGTTCTTGTCCACCTTGATCCCTAACCAAATAGCACAAGTGTATTAATTTTATCACCTCCTTCCATCTGTGCAACAAAGTGCCTCAGCCAGACACGGAAGTATGTAGCAATATGACAACAAAGACAAAAAGATTATATGTGGAGTCACAGGCATTAATTATAAAAGGGCTTAAAAGCTGGAGGGGTGTATATTAGGAAGGTGGTTGTTCACACAGGACTTCAGTATAGACAAAAACATTCTGACATCATGGAACTTTTGTTTGGAATGTATATTTGCCATTTTATGTATGTGTAGAACTATAGAAAAGGCAGCACTATGGGGCTTAACTGTTGTTTTTCATCTGGGAATTCTTACAGTATAGTTCCCTGGAAATATATTATCATTTTGCCTTAAAATGCCTCTTCTTCTAACTGTGGTCTTATATCTACGTTTTCAGACTTCCAAAACAAAGTCGTTGGTTTCATTGGCCTCTGGTTTAAGTAGTAAACTGAACCATCTTTCTAGGTAAGTCTGACCTTGATAGCTTATTTAACTCACCTGAATTTGTGAATGCTGAATAAAATGCTTTTCAAATAAAGTAGCTGAGACTTGAGCCCAATAGGAATACAGCTGATAAAGATGCCTTCCATAACGTGAATCAGATGTACTGTGGTGATGTTCCCTGAACAAAAAAGCACCCCTAGCTGAGGAAGGGATGTAGCTGTATCTTGCACTCACTGAATGGTGCATGGTTCTGAATAGATGTAATCAGTAGAAAAATCCAAACAATACTTAATGGAAGACTGTATGTCAGGTAAACATCTTTGTTGCTGTATTAGGACTAATGAATTATTCTGCAACTTTTCCCCCTCGTACGTAGCTGAAAGGGAGGTGTCATTAGCAGGAAAATACACACTTGCAAAAATGCCTTTAAACTAATTACAGTCACGATGGACCAAATTCAAGTCTCCCTATAAGACCTAATGACTTAAAAAATTGGTGGATATCTGCATGAAAAATTTTTTGAGAAGCTCCTGCTACGCCTACAGCTCCAGTGTACATACATGTACCACTGGCACTTACTTTGATACATTCAGTTTGTCTTCAGGGAAATGCAATTTAAATAACGTATGTTTAAAGTGCTTGAAAGAAATAAAAAAGGATCTTAGCTAGGTTTAGTTACTTTATTGAATTGGGATTACAAAATTATTGGCTCAACAAAAGCCAACTGGAGAAGGCTGCTTTGCCGGGGGAAGTTTAACTTTCCAGGTTTTAAAGGTTGCTTTTATTCCAGTACATGAGCACTGGGCCAGAAATGCATGCCCTTACATTATCTCCAAAATGTGTGTGGGAAGGGGGGGATGAGATAAGAATGAGGTAAACTTCTGTCATCAAGATAACTGTGAACTGAGTTAAAATCCAAAACTGGAAAAAATTTCTCTGGATTCAGGTCAACCACACGGGACAAATATTATCAGAACTAATCTAGAAAAATGAATACTTGCTGGAAAAGGTACTTCCCAAGAAACTTTTTGCACATTCAGGTAGACAGCTGTGGATGTTCCCTTAATTATACCCAACTTTGGTATTGCAACCCTCCCTCACCTACTAACTTAATCATTCTTTCCTTCTGCTACAGGTTAGGAGGGTTTCACATGTGTATATATACTAGATCTGTCATGGAGCACTTTAGCATTCTCTAGTCCATCATCTGCCTGTCTTCATCCTAGCTAAACTTTACAGTAGAAGTAGATGAGGAGGAAACGGGGAAAAAAAAACCCCAAACCACACAAAAACCCCCAACAAACAAACCCAATAACCAAACTATGTTATTATTTTTTTTTATGCCTGTTCACTCTTCTGCAAATGTGACTGGGGCCATTAAGTCTCTTCTGATTGCAGTGCTTCAGATTTCAAAGCTACAACGAAGGTATCCAAAAGGTAAGGGGTTTTTGGCTTGTTCTTAAGAACTAAATTTGTTAAATACCAAGACACTATATATCTACATTAATACCGATCTAGATAGTAATTAATCATCAATCTAGATTTAATGGATCTTCTTGGTCTGCCACTAAATTTGGTTGTGAGGATATGAACCAGTCACACCACCTGCTTTGAGTGTTTACTTATGTTCTCATGGAGGTACAGGACTTGATGTCATAACTAAGCCAGTTTAAAAAAACAAACAAACCAACAGATTTGGAGTATAAGTTCTATTCCCACTCACTTGTTTTTTTAAAGGTTTACAGCTTAAACTAATACTCGGAGCTCAAGCCTGATTAAAATGTCATACTGCTGTGTACTGAAAACAAAACAAAACAAAAAAAAACCTAAAAAACACCCTTACCCCCTAAAAAACACCCTTACCCCCCAAAAAACCCAACTAAAAAAATTGAGTCATTATCATTTCTTTGCATGTTGAACAGTTAAGTTTTTCAGTTATTATCGTCTTCTGTATTCCTACAGAGTCTGGTTTTGGCAGAAGTCATCAGCTGAAATGAGGGGTTAAAAAAAGTAGCAACAAATGGGTCAGGAAACCAGCAAATGGCTTAGTTTCACCTTGGTCTGTTATCCATGTCAGAGGCTTGTTTTCATGTAGAACATACCCAAATTTTTATTTTTTTTAAGTGGAATAAGAACAATTGTACCATGAAAGCAGCTTAGGAATTCTGTATGGCATTAAGGTATGCCCTGTACCTCTGAGAGCCAGCAGCTTTGGTAATTCTTGTATCTCCCTCTGTAGTAGACAGACAGAGCACACATCTTATCTTAAGCCCTGAGGCATGAAGTTTCCTCTTTCCAAAACTATAAGAATTCACCGTTGATATTGGAGAGTGGATATTATTATTACCGAGTGGTCCAAATGTCAGCTTGCTCGCTGGCCCATAACACAGGCTTATGAGGCTACTATAGTGTTTCAGGGTCATAAAATGTTACTCAGTGGTGCTAGTAAAAGCTGCTGGTCCTTGGATTTCATGTGGTCTTCTGGTAGAACTGGAAAAATTTAAACATTTAAAAATTGAAACAAATGCCTTTCTATTAGGTGCATTTGCTTCATGCTTGAAAATTTGCTGCAGAGTAACACAAAGTTAACTGCAGAGCAACTTTTTTATTGTATTCTAGTGCTGGATTACAACAGACAGTTTCAAGAACTGTACCTACCAGTGGAAGAGCTCAAGGAATGTTACCAAGAAGTAAATCAGTACCCCAAGATAAAACTGTTCCATTTGTAAACATTCCCCTGGCTGATGGAAAGGTATCAAACTTACTTTGTTAAAAAACCCCCACCACTTTCAACTTGCAGTAGTTGACAAACTGTGAATAGTCTGGTAGTGATAGCTCTTGCTATCCCTAAATGAGTTGCTGTTAAACAAAAAATGGTTGCTAAAGTTCTGCAGTGTAGCAGGGAAGCACATGATTTATAGAAAAGCTGGCCATGCAAGTAAAAACTTTCAGTATAGCTTTGGTTTTAAAATTGTTTCTTTTCATGTTTAGACGCTTTGTATGGCTGGTGGAGACCTCCGTAATATTGACGTGCAACTACTAAATCAAGATACAGTACAGCATATTCATAACTTAGTGGTAAGCTTAAAACTAGTAGGGTTAAATTTTCAGACACCTAGTCTCAGGTTTTCATCTGAGGTACTGTCACGAATGCAAATTCTAAGTGCTTTTAGCTCTTCTGATGTTAAGCCTAAATTGATTGGCATAAATTGGAGGGAATAGGGCAAGGGAGGAACAGGGAGGGGAGAACTGCTGCACACAGATAGTGTGTAAAAGTTAACACGCTTAAATAAGCTTGTGCAGTTTGGTGATGGCCTGGGAGACAACAAAACCATGAACTCTTCCTTCTAGATGGCTCTGGTGTCTTTCCTACCATGTCAGCTAACTGCCATTCTCTATCTCATATTCACGAATGCTTACAAAGCTGCAGCTAAGTTTCGATTCTTGTTATAATCTCACTATTAGTGTGTGTCCCTTGCTGAGTGAGAACTATACTCCTGTTAATTCTCTGGTGCAGTTGAATAGAACTGCCTTACCTTTGGTTCAGGGAAGTAAATTGTTTGGAAGCGAAGTTGAACAGAACTTTGGAGCACATAGTGCCCAATTCTTCTTAAGAACAGTGTACCTGGGCTTCTGGTGAAGTAATGTGCAGCACTAGCAATCTGGCTAGACTTAAATATTAATCAGTTTACAGTCTTTTAGTCTTTAATGCAGCTATTAGAGTTAAGCTAAAGGTCTGAAAGGTGTTTTGGATTTTGTAACATGGACTTGCCTCTGTAGGTAGACAGTGGGGGGAAGGGAGCGCTTGCTCACTGCTTGCTTTAACAGTAGTGACTTTTTCTTCCAATTTCTGTTGCGTGGCTTAAACTAAAATGAGTTTTCCTCCCTTAGAGTGAGCTGACTGTACTGTGTGGAAAGGCAACGGCTAAACAAAGTTGATGGAACTGCCTGGTGACTTCAGAATATTCAGGCAAGGTCTTGCCTGCTGCCTCTCAAGTGTTTAGAGAATGTCTATAACATCTTAATAAAGTTGTATACTGCCCAGTAAGTGGTTTTATATAAAAAGGTTACAATGTGATGTGTGTTATTAAATTCCTGTTATCTCTGTGAAGGATACAAAACCAGAAGAAAATTCTACTTTTCCAGTTTCTTTTTAAAAGGCTTAGTTAACATTTAACCTTGGTTCACAGTAAAATGAACAGTAATAGGTTGTGTGTAGGCAGTAAGTTTTAACTGATGTTCTTAACAGGACACTCTGGGTTTCTTTAATTAATCATAAGTATAGAGCTATTAATATCATTCTTCCATGCATGCCAAAGCAGAATGTAATGTTGGTTTATTACTCATGTTTAGTCTTCCCAGTATCGATCTCGAATCTTAACTCTGGAATTAAGCTGAAATGCACATTTCTAAATTCTTGAATAGCATTTTAAGGCATGCAACTTCAGTTCCCTGTGGTATATATGGATCTAACACAGAAATAAAACTTCCTGTGCTGTGACATGACAGCAATGTGCAAAATGACAGGTCGTAACCCAGACTTACTGTAATTTGTGGTAGTGTCAACCTGCTTTTTCTAGTAGTGATGTACTTTTGAGTACTTTGTAGGAAAGGCAACATCCTTCCAGGTAATTATGTCAGTCCAGCAGTCACTCTGCTGTGGGTGCCATTATGATATACGTGTAGTATTTTCAGGACTTCAGGATGCACTTGGATTTTACTCTGCCAGTGGTGGCTTCAATTAAAGCGTTTTCACTGTGGTCAAGGATGGTATGAAAGACTCCTACATTCTTAAAACTAAAACATTAGTTTAAGAATGAAGTGTAGATTAGGTTTTTTTTCTGTTCTGCTTCCACCCTTGCTTGCTTGAAGAAACAAAGGTCCCAAGTATGACACAAGGGAAAAAGAAAGCTTTCCAAGGCACGGGAGATGACTGGTAAAGAATGTGAAGTTAAAACACTATTAAACCTAGATTAAAACATGCTCTCACTTGGTAACCAGAAAATACAGGAATAAACCTCTCATTTGGATTATACATGGTATTTACAGAACATTCATGAGTCCTTTAACTCAGTAGTTCAACTTGAATTAACATCCATTTTCCATTAAATTAATAAGCATATCATACCAATATGGTATCAGCTTTTGGTTACTGCAGGCAAAAGAACATTTCAACATGAATGATTTAAAATATTCACTCTTCATGCTATGCTCAGGTAGTAGCCAAATTGCAATGCAGTACTAAAACCTGCAGTTTTCCCAGTTTTTGGAAAAGTTATAGTGTTAGGCACGTGTTGTGGGACAGGCCAACACACCTTTGTTGTGCATCTCACTTGGGGTTTAGGTATGGTGGTAGTCATACTAGGAAAATAGCTGCTAGTGTTTAATCCAGTCTGCTCTTAGAATTTTCTGAGTTGCAATTTTGAGATCAGGTTTTTTGTGACTGAAGGCTACTATTAGAAGCTAGAGAAAGGATGCAACAGGCAAATCCCCAGGACAGAGACTGCCATGAAGAATCCTTGTGGTTCAATTGACTGAAAGTCATGCCTATGAATTGTCACCAAACTAAGAAGGCTCTGAAACTCCTTTTATTTCTACAATGTTCCTTTAAAATTTCTTGAGACATACAATTAAATGCCTCACACCTTCACAGTGACTGAACTTCACCCTTCTGTCAGACTAAGGCTAGAGTGGAAGGTTATGGGTTAACAAATGACAGTTTTTCTATTGCATCCTATTTAGAAGGCTGAGAAATGCTGCATATTAACAGGTCTTTGACATGTTTCTTATGTTTTCATACAGCAGTAGTCTTCCACTGTTTCATTCGAATTTCTTTGCAAACCTGTTTTTCTGAAGAACGTAGCCTCATCTTTTATGTGAAAAAGCTGCACCACTGTCTGTGTCTTATTTATAAGAACACTGTGAACACCTTGTAGATTAAATGCAAGCAAGAGGACAGAGATGACTTTCTATGAATGTCTAGGTCAGTTTTACTTGCTGCATATACAGAAGCAGCTATGTCAAAAAATAACCTAGAGAGGTCATCTTGCATTTTTTTCCTTTCAGCTTCTCAAGGCCAATAGTGAAGACAGAAAAAAGTGGCAATTAAAAATTATTCCAGTACATTTTCTCCTTGCCCCAACATACAAAATATAATTTGGTTATAGTTCCACCTTTAACAGAAGTACTTAAGTTGCAGCTGTTTATTACTGAGAACACTCGACTGTTGTTTATCTGGTTATTCACAGGACAAGTCACATTGGCCCACTTAAAGAATTAATAGCCATGTTAAGCATTAAGCTTCATCAGTAAACTACTGAAGAATTAGTAACTGTAGTAGTATGTTACTTGCAACTTAAATATTGAAACAGAGACAGTAGAGACTGAATTATGTGAAGTTTTTCTACACTACAACTTTGTGAAGGGATACCCTCTTAGTAAAGCTGAAGACACACAAGGGCAACTCTCAGGAAGCAACTGCTCATTGAAAGATGCTGCTGGCTGGAGCCTAAATTAATGCAATCTAAATTAACGCAATTAATGCTAGACTAATTCACACTACAGTGTGCTCAGCTTCCCCTCCACCCATCCATCCTTCAGTGTGCTATCCAAATCATTACCATGAGTCCCTTCCTTTATCCCCCTGAATAAAGGCAATCTGAAATTAAGGAGATAAAACATGCAGAGGACCTATTCTTTTTTCCAAGGAGGTAAATTCTAAGGCTACTACTTAAAAGCAGAAGACAAATGTTCCAATTCTTTAAGCATTAGGTTAAGATAACTGACTTCTTGGAGAAATTAATCAGGAGAAAGGATCAGTATGTAACCATGCCTTCAGGTTGCTTTTCATGAAGTTTTAATAAATGAAAATAAAGACTCACTAGATGAGAATGCCACAGCATAAGTCATCAATACTGAAATAAAGGTCAAACAGTATTTATTCTTCAGTTTTAGAGTCTGTAACAAGGATGTTCAGCAACAGTCAAATGCCAGTGCCTACCCAAGTACACAGAAACCCTTGGAGTTTGTCCCTCCAACCTCATTGGTAAAGCATCAACAACTATCTGAACAATAATTAAACAAGTCACACTTCAGATTTGTAAATAAAAAGCAGAGGCATCTTTCAACTTTCTCACTTCAATAGGGAGAAAAACCTCACTATAGAGAAGCAGCTTACCAACCAGAGTTCATGCACAGTTGCTTAACATCGTAACAGAATGCTTAGATAACTGTACCTGATAGTTATTTAAGGTCACATTTGTGCTTTGTTGTGTTACTTTTTACCAATTAAAAGTATTTAAAAAGGAATAGAAGTGTAGAACTTAAATGTCTTGATAGTCAAAGTGAAAACTACTGTAAAAGTAACAAAACCATCTACACTTAGTATGTTTCCAGGTAAAAAAACTTTTGTCAAGTACAATACTCATCTCATTGTCTTTACAAACTTTGTTAATGCAACCACAAGTTGCCAGGCATAACGTTCATTTTTACAAAGGTTTTTTTTTAAAACTGGAAACATTTCTCTAGGACATCAGACTGAATCAGGCTTTGAACTGAATTCAAAAGCCAAGAGAAAGACACCATTGTTTTGGGATTTAATCATCTTCCTTTAAAAGGTTTTGTTATCTTCTGATTGAAAGCAGATACCCTTATGTTTTCTTTATATAAAAGGGACATGGCTGCAGCCTTCCCCATGCCCATTTAGGCATATTTTATTTAAAGAAAAACTTTTATTTGTGGCACACAATTGTTACCTAACTGCTACCTAGTCTCAAAGCAGCTCCAGCCTCACTGTTTATAAAATGTCTACCATCTACATGATCTCTTCATACACAGAATAGTTAAAGCCACTGGAAAATTAAGAGTTACAAGGCAAAAGAAATATATTATACACCAACTGCTTTTATTTAATTTCAGAAACCGTTCACAAGATGGTAGAAAAAACTTACAACCACTTCTAATTCAGTCTTCCATTGTTCCCAGTCAGCTCTAAACCCATTATGTGCAAAGCCCATTTACCATGCATCTAGATGATAGATACAGGCTATGAAATTCTTTATTCTACTTGTAGCAGCTTATGCAGGTGCAGCCAAATACCAAGCCTCAGGACAAATTGTACACAAACTTTACAATGTAGAATTTGAATTTAAAATATGAAACTTAAAATCTACACAAAACTGGTAAAAATCAAGCACAGATACGAGGACAAACTTAAAACCCATGTGAAAAGGATTCTTGTCTTCCTTTCAAGTGCTTTATTCTGCTACACAGTCAAAATGAAGATGTAAGCTTGTGGTTAGTTTAAATTACACTCTGTAGATACTATAGACCAATTTAAAAGTTACACATACAGCAATAGATGTCCATTGGTTCATCTGGATTACTTATACAATCCAGCTGGATTGCTGAAAACAAGTCAGGCAAAATTTGAAAGAAAATCCTTGTGCAACTTTTTAGACAAATGTTTACTGATGGGCACACTGTACCCCAGGTCCATGATGGCTGCTTTCTTCATCAGAACTATCATTATAAGCTTCACGTCTCTGGCCACCACCTGAACCACGAGTGGTATCAAATTCCTGAAGATCCACCTCTTCTGCATCACCAATTACATTGGGAAATTCTGGTCTAGCTGGCAGAAGATCTTCAAGTTCCTGCCCCAAAAAAAGAACTGTATTCAGTACTGCATCTACAACTGCTAAATGAAGTGACCGTTTTCTGACAATATCAAGACTTCCTCTCAGGGCAGGTCTGGTTTAGAAGTCTAAGATGATGTAAACCTTGAACTGCACACTCATTCCAAAGTATCCCAAAATATTTTTATCAACTGGAAGACAGCACTTAAAGAAAGCCAACAGCTCCACATACCATCGACCAGAAGTGCAATCAGTAAATACAGTTGCACCCTGAAAACTTATCACACAGCAGCAGGAAGATGCTTCCTCCTGCCCTCACCTGCCAAACAACTGCATAGCTCTTACATACACGTTCCATAAATTCATATTCAGTATTTTCAAGTCACATATTGCCCATAAACAATGTTAAAAAAACAAATAAGACTTGCACCTAAATTTAAGTACTGAAAGCAAGCATGACGTACAACACGCACCCCTTGCACACGTTGTTAAATAAGACCACCATACTTATCCTTGAAAAACTACTTACTGAAAGCTTTTCTGGGCTAATCCAGTTATTTTCAGGAAACTGAACATCAAATTTAATGTAGAGATCCCCCTTCTCAAAAGGATTGCGATACTGTGGCATTCCTTCACCTCTGACTACACGAACGCAACCTGTAATTCAAAAAGAAGCAAGCTGGAGAGTGCTGCTTCAGAACAATTCTTTCTCTAATACAATTCTTTTCATTTCTCTAGCCTAAGTTCAATTCAAAGGACAACAAGAACGGGATTAAGTGTTTAAAAAAAAAAAAAAAAAAAAAAAAAAAAAAACACAAAACCATGGTAAAAGTAGTCCTTATCAGGTCAAGCTTACCTGGTTCAATTACTTTTCCAGGAGGATATTTAACCACAATTTGACGTCCATCAAGGTGCTTAAAGGTGAACTGAAATCCACACAGTGCTTCAACAAGTCCAATCTTGTGCGTCATATGCAAGTCATTCCCATCCCGCTGGAACACCTATAGAATAGAAACAGGAGATGTCTTTTCTATTGTCTCTCCACCAGATTAATTATTTACACTTCACTATTATTTATTCTTAAAATTCAGTGTTAAAGCAACAGCCTTTATACGAAATTTACTTGATTCTGTTAATTCAAATAGCTTAATATGCTTGGAAAGTTTGTGCATGATGCGTGTCATCTAAGTTAAGGCAAACCACATCACCTCATAGTATGTAAAGTTCAAATTTAAACAAAAAGGCCTGCATTAACAGCAGTGCTGTCTTACTCCCAAGATCTTCCACACAAGTGCCATGGTTTAACCCCAGCCAGAAACCAAGCACCACGCAGCTGCTTGCTCACCCCCCCATTCCCAAGGGATGGGGAAGTAGAATTGGAAAGGACTGTAAAACTTGAGGGTTGATATAAGAAGAATTTTATAATTCAAATAAACCAGGATGAACAAAACACAAAACAGTAAAACAATGATGACAACAATTATAATGAAAAGGCAGAAGGGGAGGGGAATAAAATCCAAAAGGAAAACAAACCAAACCAACAAGTGATGCACAACACAATTGCTCACCACCCACTGACAGATGCCCAGCCAGTCCCCAGGCAGCTATCTCCAGGTCCCAGCCAACCCACCCACCCGCCCACCCCCCGTTTATACACTCAGCACAACATTCTATGGCATGGAATATCCCTTTGGCCACTTTGGGTCAGCTGTCCTGGCTATACTCCCTCCCAATTTCTTGTGCCCCACTCAGACTTTTCCCTGGCAGGGCCTAAGAAACTAAGTTGTCCTTGAGTCGGTATAAACATTACTCAGCAACAACTAAAGACATCAGTGTGTTATCAACATTGTTCTCATACTAAATCCAAAACGCAGCATTGTACCAGCTACTGAAAAGATCCCAGCTGAAACCAAGGCAACAAGCAACCTATAAACAAAACTTACAACACTTTGACACTACTTCCCCTGCACTGGAGTACAAAAACCCCCACATCTTTGCTCCTCAACATTAAACTCGTTAGCTGAAGCAGATATGCGTGATGGCTTTACCTACAGCAGGGCTTTGATCAATTAGTCCACAGCTGTCGTA
This sequence comes from Microhierax caerulescens, assembly GCA_035590215.1. NCBI lineage: Eukaryota > Metazoa > Chordata > Aves > Falconiformes > Falconidae > Microhierax > Microhierax caerulescens. Next base: position 8,624,794 of record JAVJGJ010000033.1, on the reverse strand, counting down.
AGTGATCTTTAAGCCCTATCATTCAGGATTCTTAAACAGTAAATGTTAGCTTTATCCACTGGCAGAACCATGACTCCCACCTCAATGGAAATTTTAAGAACACTAAAAGTTTCACTAAAAGTCAGTCTAGTTTTACTCACAACACAAGGTACAGTATTTTTCAGCATTGTTAATACTGTAAAACTCAATGTAGTTCATTAGAAGACTAAGAAGTGGCATTCACCATCTGGAATTTGACGCTGTCATGCATCTGACTGTTCTGCATGCTTAAGGACTGCTTCTCCATTATCACTGTCAAAATCAGCTGCGATGCCACATTTCAACCAGTATTACAGAATAAAGAAGAAAGTGTAAAAAGCTACGCAAAACTGATCAACTAGCAGTCCTTGACACAGCTTTGAAAAACTTACAAAGTACCTAATTTTCAGATAACCAACACTGTATTTTTAATGTATCACTGTAATTTAAGTATGTACCCAATGTTATTCTTTGTCACAACAGAATTTCTCCCCCCCACCTCCATTCCATTCAACATTTTTTGCAGAATATAACACACAAACTATTTCTTACTTAATCATAGTAATACCTGTCCTTTCCAAACAAAAGCATTCAAAAATAAAGTCACCTCAATTGTCCTGAGTTTTAAATACAGAAAAAGATTAATTGCAGTATTTAATTCACAAGTGCAATGTATATACTCCAGAATATACTAAGCATAAGCCTTAACCTAGTATAAAATAATAACGCTCCTTTGTTAAGTCAATCAGTAACATCACCATTCTGTTTTATTTCCAGAACCACAGTAGCAGAAACAGAAAGCACCATCTGGGAATTTTAATAAGAATTCCCTGCCATGTCACAATACATTAGGGGGATTAAAAAAAAAAAAAAAAAAGGAAAAAAAAAAAAGAGAACACCAACACTTAGCATTTTGTTAGCATCACAAGAAGCAAAGTAGACTGAAGTTAACATCCTGAATGACTCTTTACCGTCTGCTGTACCGAAGTCAGCCTGAGATTATCTGAGAAAGCTACCATTAGTATTAGGAAGCACCAGAATCTGCACATCCTCTGGCTACAGACTTGAAAAGTTTTTTCTGGCTCACCATGAAAGCCATGTTACCGGCTATAAATCTATTGAAAGCTATTCACCATCTCTCCCAGAGCTGCAACTATATGAATTACTTTAAAATGAACAGCCATCCTATCACTTAAATATTAAAGACTAGGATAAAAGGCATTAAAAATATAAACTCAAAACCATTACCTCGTTCTCCTTTTCTTGGAGTAAGAGGACAATATCACCTGGTTCCACACCTGGAGCCTGATCTGCTTCACCACTGAATGTAATTCTTTGCCCATGCTTCATGCCTTTGTCTACATGGACTTCAAGTATTTTTACCTCTTTGATCACCTTCTTCCCTTCACATTTTTTACAGCGGTCTTTTTCATTAATTACTTCACCTGGAGAAAGACACAAATTTTGAGTTCAGAGATTTCCATATCTGATTCTGAAGAAAAACTATTTTGAAGCAAGCTGAAGAATTCATGCAACACAACTAGTAATTCAGATGTTGCTTTATGAATTCCTCACAAGAGAAAGCCGGGCTCAATTTGCCCTGCCTGGGAGAGGGGGAAGTAAAAAACAAACAGGAGCTGGGGTGGGAATACCAAGATAGGCATAACCTTCAGAGCTGTCTTATCAAGAACTCTGAAAAGTCAAGAGTGCTTTAGAGAAAGGCAAAACAAGACTTTGTCTACAGCTTCTAGTGTTTCTTAAGTCTTGAAGTGGCTCCAGTATCCTTACCACTCACTTTTCCATTCCTTGTTATGCTGGAGGACAGCAGCCGTAAGAGAAAGGATGAAGCTAAAACAAACTAAACCATCTCCCCTCCCTTAAAAGTCAGAACACAAATTTCAAACTATTTAAATTAATTGTGAAAGTTTAGTTCCACTTATTAACAACAGTGAAAATAGGATTAAGGTTCTGTTCACCGACAGCCACATTTTCCAGTATACCACAACAAAGTACTATGTAAATGCAGCCAGTAGAACCAGAGTCTTGCATACAAAATGCAGGGGGGTGGGGTGGGAGTGGAGAAGACAGCTGGTCAAATTACAGTTTCATTCAAGAGCAATAAATAGTTTTTTTCATAGAAAGGATCTAACATTTTCTGGCACATCAGGCATTTCACTTTTATACTCTGAAACTGAATATTTTTTCACACTGTCCATCACCTCCAGCAAGGCAACTACTTTTTTGAGCAAACTGAATGATGACTATCCAAACCGGCTTCAATTCTCTCTTCTACCTCACAGTTGTTTGTTTGTTTTTTTTCAAGATATTGTCTTTGTACACAGTAACTAAAATATTAGGCCACATGCACTGTACAATTTCAGTACTTATTTCCAATGTTGGTCTAAGTGCCACAAGCAGATGGACTTGACTTAAAATTTTAAACTTGCCAGCTTAAACCACCTTTCAGTGAAACAAAGCATAACATTATGATGCAGTTGAAACTACTAAATATGTAGGTTATGTAAACTGAACACAAGACATTCAAAGGCAATACGTATGGAATGTTTTGACTAGTCAAAAAATACAACTCTAATTTCCAAGTACTGTGAAGAGTAAAATCATCCACAAGGTGACGTTACTGCTGTGCAAACTGCAGAGGATCTGGAAAGGAATCACATGAAGTGCAGATCACATGCTGAACTTGTTCCCTCAAACACAACCAATTCAGCAAAAGCTATCTTCTTAATTTGAAAAGTTAAAATCCAACTTTAGGTTTCCATTCTTAACCTAAACCTGTCTTTGGATATTAGAGGACTGCAAAAAGACTAACATCACCTAAACCACAAAATCTTTCGTTTTACTTTTAACACAAGCGTAATAGCAATAAGCAATATTCACATTTCAATTTTAAAAAAAAACAATCAATCCCTACTCTTCAGGCTCCCAGGGTGCTTTTCAGTACATTAAACACTGTAAATCTTGCTGCTGTTCTTAGTGAAATGATTCCTCCACACTGACACAAGATTGAAACCCAACTGACTAGATGGGAGCAAAACAGTCCTGGCTAAGTCCCTCCTAAGCTTTAACTAGGAAGTTACACCCAACTAAACACATTTAGTAACACAGAATAGCTTGGCCTACCTTCTCCATTGCAGTCAGAGCATACAGACTGCATCTGCTGAACCATTCCAGGAGCCAGCTGTCTGATCACGATACGTACACCTCTACCCCGGCAAACATTACATTTCTGAACAGCTCCAGCCTTCCCTCCCTGCCTAGAATAGAAAGCACGAGTTGCACGAAAAGTAAGGTTTTCAGAAACATATGACAAAAAAACTCCCTACATCAGTAGGTTAACATGCCTAACTGCACTGCCAATTATAATTAGCTTCTCCTCCCCCCTTCCCCCCTAAACAAAGCCCGTGAATAGTTCCAGTTCCATCAACAGTATCATTCAAGTTCAACAATTTTCTAGTCTGAAAGCAGGCTCCAGTAAGTCAAATACTGATAAAAATCTGACATAGGAGATGCTTCATTACACTATACACCAACAAAGCAACCAGAGAACTCAAAAAATATAAACTTACCCATTACATGCACTACAAAGGACATTCTTGCTAAGCTGTAGTTTAGTTGTCTTTCCATTATACAGATCTTCTAAAGAGACTCTAAAAAATAAAGCATTTCTCCTGGGTTATCATCTGACAACTTATTTTCCCTCTGTAACTAAAATACTTGCCTAGGACAAATTAAATAAAACCAAATCTTCATAAACCCCCTACATCTGCTATTAAAATAAGATTTTAAAGCACCATTTTAACTTCCAGAGTCATTAAAAACTATTCCATACATATGAATATACACACATAATCCTGAACATAAACCAGAAAGGATTGCTTGCATTTCTCAATAGGAAATAAGCTGATCCAGCATGTTAGCTTTTATTATATAGTGATAGTTGATTTTTTTTTTCCCCAGTTGTACCAGGCAGATGAAAAACAAACCTCTCTAGACAGTCCTGACAATATTTACATCATGCATACCTTAAAATAAATACAGAATACTTACTACTCTATCTACTGTGTTGGGCTTTCCTCATGAAATAGTTTAGTGGGGAGGAAATAGCCACTTAATCCTTTACATTTGTTCGTGTTTCAATTTTTTTTTTAGAACCTCTAGAATACACTATCAAACTCCAGTAACTTTGATACACTGAAACAAGTTCATGAACACATTTAGTGTTTCTCCTAAAAGCATGTTAGTAGATAGATATTTCAATTCAATGTATTGAAAAAACCAGTTGCCTGGCATCAGTGTTTACAAATAAAAACAAAACCAAAGCTAATTAATAATACAGCATGCAGTACTAGCTACTAAACTAAGCAAGCATGTAAAAGTAAACAGACTTCACTAAGCAGTTCGCCAGCCCCAGGGAAGATACGCCTTAAGGACTCTGAAAGGACCTGCTCAGCAGGCAGAAAGCCAGTCACAATTGCGAGCAAACATGTATAAAACAATCAGATGTTATATCCAAGCATTGCTTAAAAAAATCACTAGCAAAACCAAACCCGCCACTTTTCCATTAATTATGCAGTTCCAACTTTAATTCCAGCTGGTGTTACACTATAAATCCAAGTCAACTTAAGTCTTTCCAGAGCCTTAGTACCTCTGCTTCCCTGAGAATCCAGCTGATGAGCAACACTTGGTTATTAAACCTGTTTCCAGATTAGAAATTCCAAACATAATTAAGGAGCAAACCCAAGGAAAATAATGCTAACGAAGTATATATGGGCTAATAACCAGGCAAAGCAAAGTATTAGGTAGTCTGCAAGACAAGCCAATCATAAGATGTAACTCAAGATGACGGCCTTCTGGGCTACATGCTACATGCAAGCTGTGGAATATCTCAAGTGAGAAGCATATAAAGAACATAAGCCACCAGAGTAAGGTACTGATCAGGAAAGCTTGAAAGTACAAATTGTAGTATCAAGATACTCACTTGAGTGGATGCATCATATCTTCTCCTCTTCTTCTACCATTACGACTTCTACTCTGACCACCCATGAAATTGAACAATCCACCACCAAAGATATGGGAGAAGATATCATCCATTCCACTGCTTCCACCACTACCTTCTCGAAGACCCTGTTCTCCATATCTATCATATAACTCACGTTTCTCTGGATTTGACAATACTTCATAGGCAAAGCTTATTTCTTTGAACTAGAAAAGGAACAGAGTCAAAACAGTGCATGATAATTTAGAACTTCATGGGAGCATTTTACTACTGTTTCTTGCCCAGCACGAACAACCATTTTAGAAAGTACGGCTTTCCAGCCTTATTCTAAAACGCAAGACTTTAAAGTCAGGCTTGGGTTTCATTGTACTACCTCTTAAAATGAAATGACATTTTATTGCAAAACTTCATTGACTTTGTTTTTTACTGTGCCTAGCATAAGACAGTTTTCTTACAAACAAACAAAATCCAACCAAAGAAGAACCCCCCCAACTATGCAATACTGCAGTAGCCGACAAGCAACCGCCCCCCAGTTACTGATGGTAAAGACTGTGAGATACATTAGTGTACTTTAAGTGCCTAACAATTGAGCAACTTACTAAAATACATATTAATATGGTTGTCCTCATAACAAATTCATATATTTTCATAGTCATTCCTACTCGCCTCTTAAGCAACCATCAGAACTTCAGTTCTGTTACAGAGAACCAGCTGAGTCAATTTAAATGACTTTTTAAATTGCTATTAGCATAGCAAATCAAATTCAACTTTCCCAGATATTAATTTGTTCTATGCTGCAGCAGTTTCAAGAACCTCCACACATACATTTTTCCCATTTGGAAAAAGTTGGAAGACTATCTTTTTCAAATACCTACATCGATGCCAATGCCAGCTGACATCATCTGAACAGATGAAGAGATGCAGTTCTTCCCTCAGCATTACCTTCTCAACCAATTTGACTCAGCCAGCTGCTGCATTTTTTCCACAAGGTACAGCGGTAGCTTTGAGATTGGGAAGAAGTAGACAAGACAGGGTTCCCTCTCACAGCTGTTTTTTTAACAACTTGTAACAGCAAGCCCTTAACACCTGTGTTTGGTTCCTTGGATGCTACCATAATAGCAAAATTCAGGAATTTAAAAGAAAAAAAATTTTCTTACTTTGTCACCTGCATTTGGATTCTTATCAGGATGGTATTCCTTGGCCAGCTTTCTGTATGCCTAGTTGAGAAAGGTAAAGAAATTAGTTTAGATTTTGATTAATCAGTTATTTTCTGAGAAACTCAAGTAGCATCTTCAGGAAGAAAGAAAAACCATAATAAAGCAAAGTGAGAAAATCAGTGGTTTTAAATCACCCGTACATTGAAGTGATACATAAAAAATTCTGACACTGCTATATGCATAAATTAACTACACTTGGACTCAAACACAACTATAGCACACAATAGCTAGAACTAGTTTTCCTGCTTATCTTCATTAACTCACAGGAAGAATCACACTGGACCTTCATTAAAACGACTTACTCTATAGAACCCACTCAAAACCTACAGTGTGACAATTTAAGTTTCAACCCATTTGTCTTTCACCTCAATCACAGCAATACATAAACAACAAAATGGCTGCCTCAGCTTCTCATTCAACCTTATCAGTCAATCCTCACAAAAATAATTTTATTCTTCCTACCTATCAATAATAGGAGATTTCATCTCACTTTGAACTAAGTATATGAGTAACGTGTAGAAATGTACAGATAATAGGTTTTACTTAAATTCATTAATCTAAAACTGTACTAGGAGTAAATACAGCCGGATATCCAGAAAAGATTTTTCAGAATGCTTTTTTTGGACTACTACCTTGACTCTCAGGACCACTTTTTCTACAGCATTTTTCTTCATCTGTTTTGCTTATACTTTAGAGGATCAAAGCACATAACATGACAGGCAGAGACTTTTCCTACAGTGTGTTTTTGACAGGAAAGACCTCAACTCTTCCCCCACTCCACCTCAACACTCTCCATTACAATCAGGGGACAGACAGTAATAAATTACATGGCACACAGTCTTTTATTTTTTCAATTATACATATAAAAAGCTACAGTGATGCAACTGCAAACAACTGAAACATTGGTTTTCAAGAGTGGATTTTTCAAAAGCTCTGTTTCTGTAGAACTGAGCATCTAAACTAGCTCTTTAGAACTACAACATTTAAGAGAGCTTTACACACAAAGCTTTATAGAGATCACAATTTTCCATTTTGTACTGGAACAAGGAAGATTCCATTTTTGTATCTGCACAGTTACTCCTCTTCACCGGTTATCTGGAAACACTCCATATTTCTGCATGCAATCAAGAAATAAAGTTTGGTAAGGAACTAACAAAACGAAACCAGAACACTGATATTACAAGCTGAATATATGCTGAACCACAGCATGCGTTAAGAACATACACCACAGGTCTGGTAGGACAAACCACCCATCAGTAACAAAGCATAATATTCCACAAACCTACACATTCTGTAATTATGATGACAGATTTCCCCCTACATATTTCAAGAAGTGTAACCAAGTAAAACACCGAACAGAACACTGAACTGTAAACCTATGTAACATTATCTAATCAGGAAAAAAGAAGCCTGCATGGCGTTCTTTAAAAAGAGAAAACGGTCATGTCTTTGCTGATAACAGCATTCCAGTTTTGCACAATTCTTAGGGACTATCCAGGGCCCAAAACAAAGCTACTACTATTTATGTAATCAGAAACAGATCCAGATTCAAGGCCTACACTGGCACCATATTTTAACTTCAGTAAAAGTTAATTTAACTAATCAGCGATAAAGCCTGTTCTCTTGGCCCGTTTTGACTAAGCTATTACCTATTTGTTTTCACTTTCCTGCACTACTGTATAGGCTAAAACATGAGACTAATAAAGCATCCGTGTAACCTCTCAGTGACAATAAGATATAGATGAACTTCTTTCCGTTGCAGACAGTTGAAAACTCTACATTCCAGGGTAAATCTAACCTATAACTATTAATATTGAGCAACACAGGTTATCCGAATAGGAAAACAGTGTCAGTTCTTCATTCTCGCAGGACACAGAAAACTTTAAAAAAATGCAGTAAGAAAAAAAAATATTCTAGTTGATCGCATTTGGTATACAGCACTATCTTCTCACCGCACGCCTTCCACCTATTTCGACACTGCAATTGCCTATTCCTGCACAAATTAGGCTACCGCATGCGTGATGGGTAACTCCGAGCTGCTAATACCAGCACCACCCATCAGCGGAAGCAGGTCACTGCTAGTAAACTGGCTAGTTAATTATCCCCCCCTCACGTGTAAATGGGCATCAAGCGCTTTGAGAAAAACGTGGTTGATGCACGACGGAACGAAACGGACAGAGACTTGTCGTACCGATGACCCGGCTCCAAGTTTTCACCTTGCTCCTTTGTTTACCTTACCTGGCGGCTGCGGGCCCGGGGGGATCGCGCACACGGGCAAAGCGAAACCTCGCTGAGGCCCACACGTGGGGCAGACAATGGCACTGCTTAGAACCTGCTGGTCCCTCACGAGGGTGTCTACCCCCAAAAAGCCTTTCACAGGCCGCAGCGACCGCTCTGCGGCTGCGGGGGCGAGCCGAGCCCCCCCGGCG
>JAVJGJ010000033.1:8602525-8615461 GCA_035590215.1 Microhierax caerulescens | reverse complement strand
GGCTTGTTGCGCAGCTTGAAGGAGGCGTTCTTGCCTCCCCCTGAGCCGCCCTTCTCTTCGGTGTAGCGCGGATATTCGGAGTGGACGCCCACCAGCGCTATGCCGGAGTCCTCGCCCTCCACGCTGCGCCCGCCTCCGCCGCCTGCGAGCGCCGCGCTCGGGAGGCGGGAAGGGGCTGTGAGGGGAGAGGCGGGATGGGTGCCTGCGGGCGCGGAGGCGCCGGGCTGTCTTCCCCGGGCACGGGGAAGGTAGATCCCGTTCTGACTTTTATACCATCGTTCCGGCAAAGGGGAACGTCGCACGTCAAAACAATATCCTCAGCTTTCCTCTCTGCCATTTCAAAGCCCAAAATTCCACCGCCTGTGTGCGTGCATCCCCAGAGGCCTCTGTCTGCTGCGTTTCTCCTTGCTCCTGATGTACGGCACTGAAGTTTATGGGGCAAGGGGCACCCACCTGCTGTCTAACCTCAAGAACCAATGTATGTTTCTTTAGGGACATATTGCTAAGGCTTCAGTGGTTCTAAACAGTATTGGTACCCATCTACTCCGTTTTTGTATTTTGCTTCACTTCTAGTATCTTAAACACTAGTTGCTATGCTAGGCCTAAAGTGACTCACAAGAGCAAAGTGTACTTGAGTGGCACGGTGACCCTGAGGGCCTAGCTAGACACCACTTTCAGCAGGCAAATAAAAAGCCAGTTTGTGTCTAATAAGAAGTTTTATCTCTTAAAGCCTAGCCAAGAGATTAGCTACTGAGCTTCTCCTCAGGTGTAGTCTACTTTGTCATTAGTCCCTTGTTAGGCAGGGGGTGCCGGGAGGCTTGAAAAGCTGTGGCAGGTATCTGGCTGAGGAAGGTGGGATGGGGTCTCTGTAAGAGCAGAAAACAAGAAAGAGCTTCTTGGTTTCCCTGTGGGTAAGTCTAGAGCATGCTTTGGAGAGGGTGATTTCTGTGAAGGGTGAGCAAGGCTGAGCCTGGAGGAGAGTCTCCTGGGAGCAGATTAGCAACTTGGCATGTGAGAAAGAGTAGAAAAGGCCCTTTGAAGTGATTAATGGATTTGCGGGGTAGAAATTTTAATAGGCCTCTTGCCTGAGGAGAGCAGATCTGAGTGCTTGAAGGCTTCTTCCCTCATCGTCTGTAGGGGAATTCTTCATCTTCAGTTCCTTGACATAGCTTATGGTTGCGATGGCTGTCTTGGGAAATGTGGTGGTGGTGATTTCTCTGTGCCTTCTTAGGTTGGTGTGTATGGGGCCTTAAATTACATTGTTGTGTTTATTCAGTCTGGCATAATCTGATTCAGTAGGTGATTGAAATACCTACCTCTAGTGTTGTAAGTATGGCAGTAGTCAGTAGCTCAGAAAATGCAGACTAGTTTTGGAAGGAGAAAAATAGCGGCAGGGTAGATAATAGCTACTGGAAGGACAGTCACATGGACTGTAGTTTTTAGCCTGGCTGAGAGATGTACAGAAAGAAAAAACAACTTGTAAGGAGAGGTATGTTTTTGGAGGCTGTGTGTACAGCCTTTGGTAACTATGGTTTAACATGTAGCTAAACCCAATAAGGCTTCACAATTTGATTCACCTGTGTTTTGCACTACTTGGCTTCATCTTTTATTTTGGCAATGCTAAGTTCAGCTACTTCTAAGAACTGTTTGGCGTGCATACTTGGCTTAACTATATTGGATTGTGCTCACTTGCAGATTGATACATTTCTAGAAAATATTTTATTTTTCTTTGTCATACAGGATTTTCTTTTTAGCTGGCAGTTGGGTAGGAAGAAAAGTTAGGAGTGTGTGGAGGAGTGCTTCTTTGCCCTACAAGTCAGACTTATAATTTTAGGCGTTAAACAGAATCAACAGGACTGATATAAGCAGTATTTAAAATACCATAGGATACCATTTATACGTGTCTTTGTATTTTAAAAAAAAAAATCATCTGAAAGGTAAGCTAACTCTAATCAGTGGGGTGCCATTCATCTCTGTGCCTGTAGGGATGGAGTTCACCAAGAATATGATTCAGCCCAGACTTACCTGTCCTGTGGTTGGAGTGGCTTGTTTGCAACTCAAGCCAGAATGTGGGCCAGAGGATTGATGGATAGTAGGAAGGGTAGGTGAACTTGATGTGTCAGCTTGAGCCCAAGCTAAGGAGGCAATTTAGAACCAGAGTTTGTGTGCTTTCTTCTCCCTTGCCAAAACATCCTTGTCACTACAGGTCTGTTCTGTATCTTATACGACCAAAACATGCACTAGATAATAAGAAAACTCCTCTGGGATGAAACTTTAAATTTTCTCCTCAAGTGGAGCTTAAGAATCACAGGCTTGGATGATTAACTTCTTATTAAAATGCAAATGAATAGCAGAGTTTTGTCTTCCTGCATACTGCTTGTACCATTGACTTGTGAGTTGTACTGACAGAACATGTTAGTCATGCAGCTGAAATGTTGTGTCCTCCCCCACTTTTTTTAATGCTTACACATTGTCTTTGTTTTCTTTGTAATTTTTTCCCATATTTTTTATTATTTCCCTCTTCCTCCAGATAAGAGGTTTTTCATTTAGTTTCTAATGTTATTATCATACAATGTAATGAAAAGCCGTTGCTGTATGAAGTTTTGTTTTTAAATAGACTGCATAATTTTTAGCTTTTCAGGGTCATGTTTTGGCTTTACGTAGGCAGTAAAAGGGACCATTCAAATTCAGTTCTTGTTTCAGACCTTTTTTGCATTCTTTATATGAAACAAATTTAATTTTTTTTTTAAGATGAAGCTTTGTAAAATGCTTCTGTAGAAGTCAAGTAAGTATCGATTATGTTTATCACTGGATAATTATGTTTATCACTGGAAGAAATAAGTTTCAAGATACTGCAAAAGAAAAATTCTGCTGCACATTCTATGAAAAAATAATAGCTATGTAAGAAAAAATCTTCATTTTAAAACAGGTCATGAGAATTTTGTCTACTTTAAAATAATCATTAAGTGGTTTTTGTGTCTTTGGAAACATTAAAAAAAATTGTCTAGCACTAGAAGCTGCCTTAGCCCTGCTGTACACATGCATGTGTGACATCACAGACTGACAATTTAAAATCAAAATAAATCTAAGCCAGTAATTTCTGTAGGTATAAATCTAAATTAAATAGTCTATATACAGAAATGGAGAACACAGAGCCTTGAATTTTACAAGGCCTTCAAGTGTATTTATCAAACTATATGTTTAACATGGTCTTAACATGAAAATATGAGCAGACATTGCTGACTTCTGCTTAAATCTAATGCTATACAGTCAAATTGAAATACTCCTGAAGAATGCAGTTGTGCTGTGAAAAAAAATTACAGAGCCTACGTGGCCATTGCTTTGAACCTTTCTGGTATCAACTTTCATCAGATAAAGCAGTTGATGTATTGTGCGCACCTTCTGTCTGATTTCTAGAACTTCTCAACTATGGAAAGAGAGCAGGCCAGTAAAGAGCAAAGCAACAACCTGAAACTTGTAGAGAATTTTGAGACTCACCCACCAAAGAGCCTGTTGGGAAGTGGGCAGCTGCCCATGCTGGCAGGTGCAGAAGACACAACAGCCAGGGCTCTTGTGCCAGCCAGCGGTTCCCTTCCTGGTCAGGAAGAGAGCGCCTTGCCTGCCTCTGCCCCAGTTGTCCTGACCAGGGAAGCAGGCTTGAGTTTTGTGATATGGTCAGAACAACAGGTTTGGTTTGTTGTCCTGCCCCAGCTGTGGTGATGAAACCCAGGGCTGCCTGACAGGTACCTCTCTGTGTAGCACCAGTAGTATGAGTTGCACACTTTATTCATTTTGCCCTTTCCTCGCCCTCATTTTTGCGGTCCTCACACCTCTTGTTTTTCCATCCCAGTCTCCTCCTAAATAAACAACCAATCCCTAATTACTTATTCCCCATTGGTCACAGTTTTGCTACATCTGTACTCAGATTTGGGTTGTTTGGATACTGTTACTTAGATAATCTCTGCTTTTTATGGAATTGCTGATATGGTTACCTAGGTGCTGTTGGTCTTGTGTGACTTTACACCCTAGAAGGTCCCTAGTAGTCCTTTCCAATTATTTTTGATGTCTGGCAATTTATTCTGTAACTCTGCCTTAAGCACCTGTGGGATCCAGCCACTCGCACAGCACTATCTGTAACTTTCCTCACTGTCTCAGTGTTATTTTAATTCCTAGTGATACTTCTTTGTTATGTCCAATAGTTTTCCACATTTTGTTCAGTAAATGGAATCTCATGCCAAAACCTAGACAGTGGCCTGTCATTTGCCTGCAACCCTAATTAAACATAGCTGATGGAAAGTCAGAATATTAAATACTTTTATGAGCACTATGCATTATTTTTTCCATTACAAAATGAAAGTAGACATCAGCAAAGAGGGGAACAGTGGCAGGTAGTGTGCTAATGAGCTCAGAGTCTACTGTGAGAATCTGTTAAGAGGGAGGGAGATAGCTTAAGGGATTTTCCTTCTGAATTAGCAAGAACAGCTTAGGAGTTCCATGCTTTTAAATGGCAAGTTATCCAGGCAGTTGGGCTCTGCTAGATTTTTCCATCTTCATGAAGGGTATGTGACAAATTTTTTTTTCTTGCAAGAAAGCGGAGTGTTTTGAGTTTGGATTTAGTTTTTTCTATGCACTGTCAGAGATTACAGAGCAACGTGGGCAGGGTGGGAAGAGGTTTAATTTCCTCCTCACTGAAAGAGACTTCTGTGTAATGAATAAATAGTGTTTGGTGTTATGTATAGACCTTTTTGAAGATTGGGAGGGGACTGGAAGAAATGTACAGAGAAAATTAATCAACTTCATCTTTTTTCTTCCCAATAAACTCTTGGTCAGGCACCTTCCTCTTTAAGCCAGAATGAGATAAATCGAAAGTTTCAACACTAGTTTGGCATACAGTTTCTGAGAGAAAGTTATGAAGTACTGTTAGATTATCAGGCTAAATTTGCAATGGTCTTTAGCAAGATGGAAAGGCTTTTTTTTTTTTCTAAGCTCAGGAGAAAGCTCAAAAGGATTGTTATTTTATCCTATACTAAGAGCTGGATGAATAAAGAATGCCCCCACTCCACATGTGTGTGTGTATAAAAAGCAAAAAAGCGTGTGTGGGTATGTGTGTTGAAAAATTGATATTGCAAGAAGTTTCCCTCTCCATTTGAGTTGCAGCTACTTGGAACTGTATCACTGATTTCTTTGTAGACATTGTACTAAGCAATGTCTTGCAACAGCCGGTGTATTTGCATCTGTACCAATGTCTTCACAGTGGATAAGCATTTAACATACTAAGATTCTAGCTCATTATTCTAAACATAACTTTTGTTATTATTTGATACTTTCATTACTTTGAGTTTTTGCTTGGTTTTTCTTAGGTGCTCATGTTGTTCTGCATGTGCTACAATGGTGCTTTAGGGGGGATTTTTATGGATTGTAGAGCTCATTGCAATATGAGCATGATACAAGTATGTTAGATGAATGTCAATACTAAGCAAAGGTGTTGTGAAAACCAGTTTGGTTAAGGAATCAAAGTTTTAGCTTTGAAATGAAGTGATATTTATCTTTGAAATGAAGTTTAGAAATTTTTATTAATACCTTTTAAAGAGTTTCATTTAAGACTTGAGAATGTCTATGGGAAGTCTTCAGTTGGAAAAACAACCTAAACTTGAAAAAAAGCTAAATTAGTGGGAGAGAAATGCCACTGCAAAGAGATCAAGGGGTGAATAGTACTAAAATTTATTCACAACTTAAATATACACTTAATCTTTGACAAAAGAATTTCTAAACTTGAAAATCATAGTTTGAATTAAAAAAAAACCCAACAACATAAAACAAGCTAAAACAAAACACCTTTGCTCAAATACAATTTTGGAGAAAAAGGAAAAACTTCTCAAAACCAATGCTGAAAAAAATTAGCTAGTCCTGTTGTGTTGTCTCTGTTATTTAAATACCTGAATGAGGTCCAGCTTTCTTCTTTTTCTAATGTAAAGATCTATGTGTTACTAGACAAAATGGTTTTTATTAAGGTTTGTCTTTGGAAGAAGTTTTGGTTGAGTAGGGTGTATAGTGCATGTAACAACTGAGATAAAACTCCTTGACATGGTATGAAGTGGCTTTGCCAACTTTTAGTTATCATGGGGTTTAGTTATCATGTTTTGTAATATAACTGAGTATATAATAAGTACCTATTATAACTGCTTGCGTTCACTATTTTTATGTAAGAATTTATCTTTTTTCCAGTGTGCAGCAAGTCCAGTAGTATTCAATACAAAATGAGTGCTTGAACTGTAAGTATCTGATTTTTAATTTTACTAACAATTTCAGTTCACTTAAACTAAGAACTCTTGATGTGTATTACTTAGAAGTCCTGCTGGTTGAGTGAACTTTTGCCCTTAACTCTGTGTGGAGTGGGAACCAAAGGCATTCTTAAGATAAGGGCTATAATTTTGTACAACATGTGCAAAACCACAATCTCTGTATGCAAAGACAGAACTACCAGGTGTTATTTTCATGCTTAAAATTTGGATGCAACTCTAGTTTACATATTCTTGAATTATATGCTTTTAACAAGCTGTCCTTTTAGGTCCTGTTTTCTGTAATATGTGCAAACATTGTGAAGAAAAATATACTCTGTCTATTCTTTAATTGAAAGCCTGTTCTCAGCAAATGGCTTCATTTCAAAGGAGAGTAACAATGTTTTCTTGTTGCATAAATGTAAAGATACTGTTGTTATACTCCTATATGTTGCGCTGTAACAGAATAGACTAGGCCCTGTAATTGTAGGGTGAGAAGGTAACAGCTGTGAAGCTAGGTGGTGCTGAGAAGACTGTACAAAGATTTAAGTGTGGGTGAAAGGAACCATTGGAGAAGGTAACGGGGAAGAAACAGCAGTTGTTTAATGTTTTCTTAGAAAAGAAGACTTACTTCAGAGAATCATTTGTACATAATCCCTAAGCAGTCATATGGGATTTAATTCTCTCCAGATGCAGTTAAAATACAGACAAATAATGACTTGCTTCTCAGCCACAGAACTTAGGGTAGTATGCAGCAGGCTTCTTTATAGTGCTGGAGCTACATTGTACTATCATGGGGTTTTTGAAGGAAAGGGTGACAGTGTGTGTGTGTGAATGCTGAAGAAGGAAGTACTCACATGGGTGGGGGAAACAAGGCAGAACGGGAACTGGGGGATGAGGAGATAAAGTACAGTTTTATGACTGCTTTAGCGAAAAAAACCCAACAAAGTAATATGGCTTCTTGAGGTAATAAGCTGCTGCTGAATGTGTCCATATGCAGGAGTCTATGTCTTTCTAGAAGAAAGGAGGCAGCAAAGGTGCAGATAATGAGCTTTTTATAATATTTTAAGGCTAGGATGTGTAAAATGCAATGAAAATATTCTGTAGAAGTGATCAGCTATTCACTCAATAAACCACTTTATTTATTCTATAGAAGAAACCACAATTGTTCATTAGCCTACCAATAATCCATTAGTCAGTGGCTGTCTTAAAAGAAGCTGGTCTAGTTTTTTACAGAATCTTGAACAAAATAAATGCATTCCTGAAAGCTGTTACTGAACTCCAGCCTGATGACTAACAGTTTCCTCTATGCTTTGAGCTTATATTTGTAATTAATCTTACTACAGCCAAGAGTCAAATTATTGCTAGATCAACACTTTTATAGTAAGTGTTTAGGAAACACATAAGGAATTTATCAGAAACTGTTGAATATCAGCTTTTTGTAAATATTTTCCATTGCACATGCTGTCTTCAGTTATATTGTCTCATATAAAATAGTTTACATGAAATATTTCAATGCAGTTATTTCCATGAGTGTGAAGACTGCAAACAACTGAGAATAATGCTTCACCTTTAGTTATGAAAGTATCTCCATTTCCTTCCTTTATATAGCCAAAATTTTGATGTCTAGAGTTATGTGTAATTTTGGAGAGACATCATCTGATAAAAGTTAGATTTTTGTGTTTATATAAATGTAGAGGATTGTCACATCTGGAGCTTTCCAAAATGAATCAATTTTACAAGCTGGGACGGTATTTCTTGACCCATTTAAGAGTGCTGTTTCAAAGTTGCACACTAAAGGGCACGTCTGTCCTCATATATAGATTTTTATGAGTTTGTTTAACGGTCCACCAGTATCTATGACACTATTTGTTTTAGTTCTAAAGGTTACTTCATAACTTTAGGTTCAGTCTTGCTCCAGTTGATCTGTTTTACTGTTGATTTCAACAGAAGTGAAAGTCTGGAACCTTACCAAATGTCTGTCTAAGCTTTGCCAATTTGAAACATGTTTGAAGAACAAGTTAAAATGGGAATAGCTTTTTATCTATCACTGAATTACTAATGTGGACAGAGTACCTGAAAGTATGAGGTCTGCCTTTCAGCTACCAGCAAACTCTTTAGCCTTTGGGAACAATATGTGACTTAGTGGAGAGAAATATTAAAACTGTCTTGCAGATCCTCTCTACTATTAAAAGCATGAGTTGTTTATTCATGTATCTATTACCTCTGTACTCCGGGAAAATGTAAAAAATAACTGTGTTAACTTGTCATCATAGTCCTTCACTCAAATAATGACTCATTTCTAACTCCTTGTGACAGGTTTGGGAAGGGGGAAAGGTGAGGAGATAGAATCTTTTCCTGTGTTAATTAACAACCTTTTTTTTTGTAATTCAAAGTGGGGGAGAAAATAAGGCCTGAATAAAAAACGAAATTATTTGTGAGAAACAGTAATACCTAAGATTTTCAGACTTACAGTCCTCAAAGATGGCTCTGACTAATTTGGTCACATGGTTCATGTAGATCAGGGGTCCTCGACACCCACCTACCAGGGGCTGGGGGGGAAACCAAGCAGCTGCAGATGACTGCCTGCCACTTAATCTGTGTGCCGGCCCCTGTTTAAAAAGTTTGAGGACCCCTGATGTAGATGATTGGGAGATTTAAGATCATCTAATTAAACTTTCCCTGAAGTAGAGACTAGCTTCCCTCATTCTCATCTAAGACTATTTGTGGTATTGAGCTGCTGCTTTAAAGAATTTGCCCCACTTATGTGTTTTGGTTAGTGCTTTAACAGAGCACAGTAGTTGTCCCTTTCGTGAGATAACTTGTGGTTTAACCCCAGTTGGCAATGAATACCATGCAGCTGTTTGCTCACACTCCCTGCAGGATGGGGAGGGGAACTGGGGAAAAACCCACTGTTTGAGATAAGAACAATTTAATAATTGAAATAAAATAGTAATATTGTAAAGAAAAGGAGAGAGGAATAAAACCCCCCAAAAAAAACAAGTGATGGACAATACAATTGCTCACCACCCACTGACCAATGCCCAGCCAGTCCCTGAGCAGCGATCAGCTCCTCCTGGCCAACTGCCCCTCAGTTTATATACAGCCCATGAAGTTCTATGGTATGGGGTATCCCTTCTGGCCACTTTGGGTCAACTGTCCTGGCTGTGCTCCCTCCTGATTTCTTGTGCCCCTCTAGCCTTCTCACTGGCAGGGCCTAAGAAACTAAGTTGTCCTTGACTTGTTGCTAAGTAATGTTTATACCAACTAAAACCATCAGTGTGTTATCAACATTATTCTCACACTAAACCCAAAACCTAGCACTACATTCTCAGCTACTGAGAAGAAAGTTAACTCTATCTCAGCCAAAATCAGGACATAACTGCAGTGTCTTCAGCTGAAATGTGAATTGCAAATGAAACAGGAAGGGGGAGGAGTCCAGACAAAAGGGGACTGCCAAGAGACTCTGGCTTTTTTGTGTGCAACATTTCTGTCTTTTAAATGTCATTTAAATAATCAATATTTTGTTGGACATGCAACCTAGCATAACAGCAAGGTATTGGAGATTGCTTCCTCTTTTTTCTTTTTTTTTTTTCTTTCTTATCTCATGTCTGTAAGGAATAAAGGAATTTTTGCATCAGATTCCCCAGTGAAGAAAACAGCAAGAGACAATACAGAAATGACTAGGGCTACATGGTTTATTTCTGCAGATAGATAGATAACCTGTCACCCCCCGCCCCCTGCAAGTTTGCACCAACATCCTGGCTCTGTTTCCTTGAGCCTAGCTGTCTCTAGGCAAGCACCTGCAAACAGTTTTTTTGTACCTGAGCCCTTTTGAACTGGAGATGGGGGTCATTTACAAAATATCTTTTGTCTACTAGAGGTCTGAGGCTTGAGAAAGGTAGATTTTTCTCAAGGCCAGAGCTCTTCCTGGAATGCTTTCTCACGGTCTCTGATTAAAGCCAAGAACGGTTCTTTAAGGTCACGTGCCAAAAAGACTGCCATCATCGGGGGTGTGCTTTGTGTTACGTAGCATGCTAGTGGCTCCCTTTATGAAAAATCTGTGGTAAAAGGCTTTAACTCTCGTCTTTGGCTGCTTATTGAAGAACTTTTTTTCTAGATTTCAGAAATCTGCCATGTGGAAGTTCAGCCGAAGCAAACTGGCTGTGTGTTGAGAAATGCAGATATTCAGAGTACTGTGTCAGATGAGGTAAAGTACTGCTGAAAATAGCGTAGGGTGGCTGTGCTGTCTTGCGGAAATCTTCCTGTTCAGCTTTGGTTATCAGAGCAGCAGTCATCCTAGTAAAAGAACAGTTATTGCGGTTCATCTTGGGTATCGTCAGATAAACTTCTGAACTTTGAAATCTGTTATTTATATCAGGAAAGAAATTAATCCCCCTAAAGCAAGAAGAAATGGGCATACTTACTTTCTGAATAAAGCTGAAGCATGTGGTTCAAAGAATATTTTTGTCCTTTCTTATGTTTATCGGCAAATCTGGAAGAAAAAAAAAAAAGCCTGGTATTTAAAGTGTTGCACTTTTTCAAAACTAGGTGATTTTTGTTGTTGGTTTGTTGATTGGTTGGTTGGGGTTTTTTTATTACTATTATTATTATTGTATGTGTTGTGATGGTTTGGGATGTTGCTAACCTCCGAGTTAAATTCAGTTGCCTGAAGGTTACGAACTTCCTAATCTTCTGCTTACTGTTTTGCTCCTCTTAATTCTTGTTCCCTTTCATTAAAGTAATTATTTTTCCTCAGTGTCTGTGTTCGGGTAACTGGCCGGAGAGAGAGCGGCAGCAGGGGACGGAACGGGGCTTAACTCGGAGCGCCGTGAGCGCGCCCCCGCTGCCGCCCCACCGCGCCGCCGTTCCGCCGCCAGAGGGCGCTCCTGCGCGGTAAATGGGGTTGCCCTGCTCACAATTTTTCCTAAAAACCAAAACCACCCCAAAACCTGCACTTAATCAAACTGAACAGTTTTCATTAAATTACTCATCTGAAATTGTCTGTCAGTTATGATAGAAATATCAGGATGTTGATTTTTTTCCATAACAACTTGAAAATAAGATGCTTAGGAACACAACCTATTAAAGCTGACAGTAAATTACGTTGGGAATAATGTTGGTAATCATAGTGAGTTTGGTGGGACTTCTGTGAATTCTGTAGTGTTTGAGCAAAATCTGCTCCATACTGCCTGATCAGACAGCTCTGGTGGTTGGCTATGTTGTACTATGTGGGAAACCTGACCACAACCCAGTGCTTTAAAAAAAAAAAAAAAATAATTGTAAATGCTAGACGTTTAAATCGGAGGCTGACTTACATTTGCTGTCTATCTTGTGGTAACAGGGAAGTTTAGGTAAGTGCCATGTTATGAAGAGTGGCAGCCAAAGCTACTTTGGTTTTATTTAATGCCAAGCATAACCATTATTTTTATCTCATAAACATAGCTAGTACTTGTAACACTCTGCCTTATCTTTTTAGTAGAGAGCACAGCTTCACATGTTAAGGGATTTCTTCCTGATCCATCACTGAGGAAACAAAGAAAAGCTTACTCCTTTAAGAAGTATAGAGATTATCATCTAGGGAACAAAAAATAAGTTCATGAAGAGGCCTGTATATCCCAATTTCCTCAGCTGCTCCTCATAAGACTTGTTCTCCAGACCCTTCACCAGCTTTGTTGCCCTTCTCTGGACACACTCTAATAGTAGTAGTCCCTAAGAGGGACTACATCCCTCTTCAAGTGAGGTGCCCAAAATTGAATGCAGTATTCAAGGTGTGGCCTTGCCAGTGCTGAGTATAGGAGGACAAGCACTGCTCTTGTCCTGCTGGCCAAGCTATGTTGGATACCAGCCAGGTTGCTCTCGGCCTTCTTGGCCACCTGGGCACACTGCTGCCTCATGTTTATCCGGCTGTCAGCTGGCACCCTCAGGTCTGTTTCTGCCAGGCATCTTTCCAGCAGCTCTTCCCCAAGCCTGTAGCACTGCATGGGGTTGTTGTGACCCAAGTGCAGGACTCGGAACTTCTCCTTGTTGAACCTCATACAGTTGACCCATCAGTCCAGCCTGCCCAGATCCCTCTGCAGTGCTTGACTACCCTCAAGCAGATCAATGCTCCCACCCTGCTTGGTGCCATCTGCAAACTTACTGAGGGTGCACTCAATTCCCTCATCCAGATTGTTGATAAAGGTATTAAACAGAACTGGCCCCAGTACTGAGCCCTGGGGAACACCACTTGTGACTGGTCACCAGCAGGCTGTAACTCCATTCACTACCACTCGTTGGACTTGGCCACCCCAGTTTGTACCCAGCACAGAGTACACCTGTCCAAGCCATGAGCAGCCGGTTTCTCCAGGAGATGCTGTGGGAGACTGTGTCAAGGCTTTACTAGGTTCACGTAGACAACATGCACAGCCTGTCCTTCACCCACTAGGCAGATCACCTTGTTGTAGAAGGAGATCGGTTTTATCAAGGAGGACCTGCCTTTCATAGCCTGATGCTGGCTGGACCTGATGCCCTAGTTGTCCTCCATGTGCCACATGATGGCACTCAGGACAATCCGCTCCATAATTTCCTCTAGCGCTGAGGTCAGGCTGACAGGCCTGTAGTTCCTCAGATCCTCCTTCCTGCCCTTCTTGTAGACAGATATCACACTGGCTAATCT
>JAVJGJ010000033.1:8560560-8599657 GCA_035590215.1 Microhierax caerulescens | reverse complement strand
GCAAAAATTTGCACTTATGCATCTTATTAATATTCATCAGTGAAGTCTTAAAATATTGTAATAAATTAAGCAACAAATAATTTTTCCTGTTTCATGCATGAGTAGAGTGAGACAAAGAAACCATCTTAAGATTTTTTTTGAAGATCACGCAGAAAGTCTTTGTGAGAGAAAGGAACTTGGTGAATATTTCTTGTTTCTAGTCCTGTTCCTCTGAACACTTACCCATGCTAGCTCTTTGTCCTAGCTGGTGAGAATATATACATACATTGAAGTGTGGCCTCTTGGCTGCTTCAAGAAAAATTAATAAATCTGATACATGTACTCTTTAGAACACACACAGAGCCCAAAACTGTCCTGTTGCTTCCAAAAGGTTCTGAATGAACCAAGCTTATAATGAAAATATTGGCTAGAACTCCTTTTGCTAGTTACTTTCAGTCTTGGGGTTGTGATGGGTACAAATGGGATTGTAAACCCAAAGAGAATTTATGCTAGTTTTTTGGGGCAATCAGGGCCACTATAACCACAAAATTAGGGGGTTGTAACTTGGGCCAAAAGCCAAAAAGAGGGCTGCTGCCTTTGATGGCATTATGTAGCTGTAGGAATCGAGGGGAGAACACTTTTGAATGTGGTGTTTTTCTAGTTTATTAGTAGACTCCAAATTCTGTGCAGAACCTTAAGGTTTTATTTCAATGTTAACATGTAAATCAAGCTTGGTAGTCTTTTAAATATTGAATTTTTAAAACCTCAATGTGTTTAATGAGAAGGAGTGATGTTATACAGATCAGAAAATATCAAGTGTGGTGCAGGAAACTCGCTTGGTAAATATCACAGTTACATTGCAAAACTGCACAAAGCTAGAATCTAAATTTATTCTCCTTAAATCCAAACCACAATTTTATATAATCTTTTATATGTGTAATACAAAACCTAGCTAGTGCCAACTCAATCATGAGTTTCATGTAAAGTAGCTCATCATCTGGTTGATTCTTGGCCTTCATGTCATATTGAGCTTGACCAATGGAAAAATATCAAGTCTTACGGTTGTTGAAGACCCTAGTGGCATGGAGCCTTTGGGAAGGGGGTTGGGAATAAGATTGTTCTAGAATATTTTTATCTTTTTCTTTTTTCTCCGTACAACAAATAAAAGTAGTATATGATCTGGGAAGGTATTTAGAACTTCTTTATGTAGAAAATTTGAATTTTATATAAAAATAAGTGTAATTGTTTGCCTGTTTTTCATGTATTATACAGATTGCTCTTGACTGGGCTAATAGCTGTCCTATTCATTTTTAGTTTAGTGAAGAGGTGAAGACTATAGAGATTATGATGATATTTACTTTTTTCCTGAATGTCATATTTTCTTTTAAATACTGTGCAATAACCTTTCTTTCACTGTAGTTTGCTTTGTATGTTAAGGCAAAATTGATCCCTGAGCAGGACTTTTGTGCAAGAGTTACATGCTTCTTAAATTCTATGTAAACTCCACCAGATGCATGGGATTTATACTGATATTTTGCAAAGAGTTGAACTTCACCTTTAAAACCTGGCTAAGACATTCTTAACTTGGTATCAGTAGGCCACTTGTGAGGAGAGACATCGCTTAATAAGAGTTGAATCAAGCTTCACTTTTTTTCATGCTGAATTTCTTGAAATCTTGAATAGCATTTGTAAACAGTAATCCCTATTTTCTCATTGTCACAATACTTTGTTCTCAACATCTGTTACCTTATATCTACCTACTGAAAGAAAATAAGAAGGCATCATCTTTATTTCCAAGACTATTACCAATCAGACTACCATTCTGTCCCTATGTCCTGTTTGATGACATGCCTATAAATGAAGAAACTCCTGAAAAATGTGTATCCTTAAAGACTGAGTTCAACTATATAACATTTTGGAATTTAATTAAAAATGGAATTTTTCATATAATTTGCAATCCACTTACGTTGATGCGTATTTTAACTTGGACTCTTATATGTGCTGTCAGTCAGACATGCTTGATCTGCTTAACTGTTGGTCTTACTAATAAAGTTCCACAGCCAAACTATCATGTGTTCATCTGAATATAAGGTCAATTCTTAAATGGTTGAAGGAGCTTCTCAGTTTTTGTGTGTACTTCTACAATGATAAAATGGGACACATTTTTCTGCTGTTGCATTTGCTTTTATTTTTTGGGATGGGGATCTTTGGTTTCATTTTTATGTTAGTTCTTGTACCTGAGGCCAGAATTCAGTCCAAAGCTGTATTAATTCCAGATAAAAACAGTCTGGAACAAAGTCATGGTTTAGTTCACTTGAAGATTCCAAGTTTCACAGTAATATTTGTTATTTTATAGTACTGTCATTATTCGGTGCAGGAAATAAATTTTGTATTATTCTTAAAAAAGCTAGAACAATCAATCATATTACAGTGGAGAAACCATAATAGCCATTTGGTCTTGGGTTCTCCTAAAACATACAAGAATTTCTTACTAATTTTGTTCTTCTGCAATCATGAACCAGTGTAAACATTGAAAGAAAGGAGCATGTTTCTTTTATCCTCTCTGTAAGCTCCAGGAAACACCAGAGAAAGTAAACTGTTAGCTAATACAGAATGCAGAGCACTGATAACTGGGGAAGAGTCGTAGTTTTGCAGGCAAGAAATTTAGTTAGGACTCAGTTTCAGAAGTTTAGACATGTGCTTGAACATAGGTATACTTAATGTGTCTCACATGTCATTATAAACAAAATTGCCTTTAATAGATTTAATAAAAGCTAAACTAGCAGTGATGATGACTGCTTTGGTAAATTTGGACAAATGCATAAGTATTTTTGAGTATTTGTAAAACCAGTTCTTTGAAAAAATAACCAAATTTGTGGTTCTTATGATGCTTCTAAACCAGCATTTTTGTGAGTCTGCACTCTCAGATCTAACATTGTCTAAACCACAAACAGTTTTTTCAGTCTTCCTTGTTCAACATTGTTTCAGGGCAACCTCATTGCTACTTCTCTGACTTTTGTCTACAACTTAGTTCTGAGATAATGTCCTGGAAGGCTTTGTGGCTAATAATTCTTTCTGATTTAACAGGATTCCTTTGGTGTTCCAGGCTTTTTGTTTTTCCTCCGAGCTATCCCAGTAACATGTGTACGCCAGCACAGCACTCTTCTAGTTGTGTACCCAGATATCCTAAACATTCTTCTTTCTTCTGCCTATTTACTGTAGAGAAAAAATATTTGTCTGATACACATGGCTTTGTTATTAGGCTCAGTCTGTACAATCAGCAGCCTTGATCTCTTAGAATTCCAGTTCAAGAATAAAATAGATCATATAGACCAGAACTGAAATGTGTGCACAGAATTTGATGATGAAACTCGTATAGCACCCATCAGGAATTTGCCTGCTTTGAAAATGTCACTACGTTCATTAGTGCTGAAACTATCCTCCAGATCTGATAGTTGAACAACTGAAGTAAAAATTATGATGAAGGAACAGTCATCCTCTCAAACTTTCTGTAAAAAACTAGCACAGGAAGTGCATCACTGATTTGTATCTACGTCCTTTTAAGACTGTATTGACAACATAGAAGAGTTGTTTTTCTGAGAAAACCATGTTGGTGATTATAGAAATAGCTTCAGATTATAATTAAATATAATCAGAAATTGATTAATACTTTATAAATCTCTATTGTCTTGACAACTTTATATGCTAAAATGTAAATGTTATTTGTATAAATATTAGTGGTTTAGAATTCAATCTTTTTGAAGTAACTGCTTCAGGGGAACAGCAAGATACAATGTGTAGTAGAGGCCTTTTATTTTAGCAGAGGTTAAAAAACCCCAAACCTATTGAAAACTACTCATTGTATTTCATCATTCAAGCCTGAGGTATCTATAGATAAATGGTACAATTATCTTCTAGTATATTTATTTTCTGTCTGTTCCAAATCTGAATACATATCCTATAGGAGGAAAACAGCTTGACCCAAAAACCTGTGATGCATTAATTTCTATGGCGCTGTCAGTCACTGCACAGGGCTGCTAGGTCATCTGGGAAAGATAGGACACAGAGGTCTACTGTGAGCTTACTTTGCAGTCCTGTCTCTTCTCACAGCATACTTTTGAGTAGCTTTCTCCAGCTGAGTTGCAGAGATAATGACTGTTCATATCTTTCTGCCCCTATGTGGACTTTGGTAACTGTCACATTCTTCCTGAGTCTGCTTCAAAGCTTTAAAGTGTATTTTTCCAGCATCCTCTAAATTCTAGATCTCCTTTAACTTGGAGAGGCAGAGGATACAGCTATTGCTGCTAAGCTGTTTACTGTCTTATGCTTTGCTAGTTCAGCTTCCTTTTTGTGTATTGTTTGTAGCTTATCTGTAAATAATGCTGAATCAAGAAAAAGAAAACAGAGACAAATAGCAAAAGGACTGGTTTTATCCACTTTTGCTTTAAAACATTATATATATTTGTGGTTGCTGGTGCTTAGGATACATTGTTTCACAGTGCACAACTTGAACAGATGTGATATATGGTGCTTTGCCAGAACAAAGACTGTAAAATTCAACTATCATCTCTAAAGCTTATGTTTGAAGGTTGGATAAAGTAGCATTGAGACTTGTTTTGTCAGCGTTGTCTGGAAGGAAGATTTTCAAAGTAATAGGGATGGGGAGTGTTATATTCTAACTATATTAAAGCAGCATTGGCAAAATTTGCTAGAAATGGCTCATAGTAGTCCATACTTTGTTTTCCTTTAATACAGTAGAATTAAGAGGCATTCTTTTTACAGGAAAAAAAGCAGATTCATGTCTAGCACCCAGTTTTATGGGAACAAAGAGTTCAGGGAGGTAAAAGGGAGGTAGATGGTGTCTTTTTTGAATTTCATTGAGCTATTTATGTAGTTTTGTTAAGTAGTACTGAATGAAAAGAAAAGGAGACCCCACGATGTTTACAAATGATTTTTTTAAATTTTTAATGTGCAATTAGCAGTAACTATTTTGTTACATTAATCATGCATGGGATGGTACAACAGAATTTATAAACTCCATGAGGAAGCAACAAACTCCTATGACAAAACCAGTCATATGAGAAAGGCATCACTGATACTGCTCAGAAAGACCTCTTACTTGGAGATGTGGATGAGAATAGAACAGGGCAATGTGCCTACTGACAAGCGAAGAAAGCCTTGTTCTGTGCCATTCTTCCTCCTGTTTTCTGTAGAAGATCCTTCCCACTAGGTCTTGCAGAAGCTGACCAATATGAGTAGAAAGTTTCAATTTTTGTTTTGTTTTTGTAATACGCTTTTGTCTAAGGGAGCTACATTATTCCATGATCTCATGGAAAATAAGTAAGCAGATTCTTTCAGGAGGCATATTTTCCTTGTGGAGGTTGAGGCATTCTATAGAATTACTGTGTAGAATCTCTCACTTTTAAGGATGAGACATTGGGAGGGAGAGTGAAAAACCTCTGAGCTATAAAAAACCCCACAAAATCACCTGTCAGGATCTCTGTGTAGAGTTTACCACTCGTAGATATAGCAGATGGCAGCACCGTTGCAGGTTTGCTGCCTCTGACAGTCTCTGTGTTAGTTAGCCACGCATTTTCCCCATGCCTAGAGCTATCCCTGCTCTTTGATTAGAACATGGAGTTATTTTATGAGCACCTGAAAATAAGAGTTTCATTTATTATAAAAACTGTACTTGTTTTTACACAGCTGTTACTTATGCGACTAGATTAATCAAAGACAGTAGACTGCTTATACAAGTAACTGCTCAGCAAACTTGTAATATATCCCTTATCTTTTCTCAAACAGTTGGTGTCTTCAATTGAAAACTACTGTAGAAACTTAATTACCATAATTAATTGAGACATTCATTATTACACTGTCTTGTATTTGAATGTTCTCTCACTAGCAATACATGTAGAAGGAAGGCTTGAGAATTATTAGAGGATTATTTATACTAGATTTGATATGCTGCTTAGATTGCTTTTAAAAATAACAATCCTCAAATGTTTTCAATAGTAAACCAGTTTAAAATCTATTATATATTTAGTTTGTTCATCTGTCCTTTTGATACTTAGTTTTAAAAAAATCCATTGTTGAGCCATGTTTTGAAAGGATAGGGATCATGTATGGAGTTTAGAATTTCTATTCTAGTCTTCTCTTTCCCTGTGAGAGCAAAAATGTGCGTGTAGCCTTTTGAGCCTTTTGTGGCTCAGGATATGCCACAGTGGAACTTGCAGCCTTT
Source organism: Microhierax caerulescens (assembly GCA_035590215.1). NCBI lineage: Eukaryota > Metazoa > Chordata > Aves > Falconiformes > Falconidae > Microhierax > Microhierax caerulescens. The sequence continues at coordinate 8,593,437 of JAVJGJ010000033.1, read as the reverse complement.
CATCTTCTCTTTTTAATCTGCTTTCATAGCCACAGGTACAAATAAAATCTTTGTTTCCATTTTCTCTAATTTTCTGCTTAGTTTGCATCAAAGCAGGCTCTTTTGGAGGCTTTAAATAATCCATTGCTGTGATGCTTTTTTCTTGAAGTGTTATGGGCTTTGTTTCAGCTGGGAATAGACTGTATGTTTTGTTAAGTTTTTGTAGCCTATAAATTACCTTCTTGCTGGAACTGCTTCTTTTACTTTCTAACGAGAAGTGACTAAACCCTAGATATAGACAAGCATTTCCTGCCTCATAATGGATGGTTTCAAACCAGCAGGCACCCATAAGCAAGCTTGTGGTTCAGGCTTTTTCTACTCAGCCTGCCATACACCTGCTGAACATGGTGCGTAGCTGGGAACAACATACACAGTTCTGTGCCGAGTGCTGCCCTGGGGTCCTCTCCTATGCAGAGGCATTGGCACATGGCTGTCCGGCAATAGTTTGTATGGAGCAGTTATAAAGAAATATTTCACTCCAAAGTAAACATTTTTGTAGATGTTATCCTCATCTAAAGTCAGTATTAGGTATGGGGGAGAGAAGGGAGCAAGAAGGTTTGTATGGGAAAGATCCCAATTAAAATTTTGTAATGAGTTTCATGTGTAGTTACATGCATTTAGTAACCAATTAAATCTTCCCAGTGTTCCGGTGCATTAGTTACTTTGACCAGAGATGAGCTGAATCTGAGCAGAAGTTAAAAATATAATTAAGCTGAATAGATCTAAGGCAGAAAAGAGATAAACTTCAACTTGAATATCAAGTATAGTAACAGCCTTGCTGCCATTCTCTGTGGCCATTTCAGCCTTTATGGAATTGTATTGATTTATATTGAATCAAAATTCAGTTACTACACAGCCTGGACTTTTGATGATGCTATAAAGAAGATGAGTTTGTTCCCCTCCACACCCTTCTCTATTTCTTGGTGGGTTTATTTTGCTTCTGAAAGACAAAGGAAACACAATTCACCTAGCTTTACTAACTGCCTCTGCTCCAGAACAGATTCTTGTCATTACTGTTATCCTCCTTTCTGTGTCAAAACAGTTTAATCTACCTTGTGACTACTTTCTTCTTTGGTATTTCTAGTATCATCCCCATTAGAAGTGGGAGGAACTGTGCCCGAGACCAGATTACATGAGTACTCTTGGCCAGGAAATGGCAGTTTAAACAGTAATTTGTTTACAAATTTTTACTGTAGAAGAACATGACCTGAATAGTGAACATCATCTGTTCATATGCTGCCAAAAAACTACTGTCAGCATAATCCCTATAGCAATGACAATGCCAGTATTCTGGTTGTGGACAACTTGAAAAGATCTGTCACCAATATACTAATTTTGTGTGGATAGTTGCCTTTAATTTTTTTTTAGATCTAAATTTCATCTGAGTATGAGGAAAAACTTCTTTACTTTGAGGGTGACTCAGCACTGGAACAGGCTGCCCAGAGAGGCTGTGGAGTCTCCTCTGGAGACATTCAAAACCTGCCCGGATGCGTTTTCATGCAACCTGTTGTAGGTGACCCTGCTTTAGCAGGGGCTGGGACTAGATGATCTCCAGAGATCCCTTCCAACCCTGACCATTCTGTGATTCTATGAGACATAATTTACTTACTAAGTACACCCCGATTTTGCATATTTCAGGACCTTGGTAAAAAGTAGAAAGAACTTAGAAAAGATATGATACCTATGTAGTCAGGATCCTGTTAATGGCTTCAGAACCCTTAACATTTCTACAAAAAAGTTAATTTACCTCCTTGATGTTGTGGTTGTTGACTTTGGACAGTTTGAAATCTAATTTTAAAAAGATCTTTTGTTAATTACTTTCCCCATTGACTTTTTTGTGTTTTTAAATTGTAAATTTCATACTTCCTACCTGTGCTGGAGACTTCTTAAAAGCATCATGAAAGAGTCATTGTGGTCAGATTATTTTCTATTCTTTATTTTTTATATGACACAATTTATTTTTTTTCCCCAGCACAAATCAGAGTAGTGGTTGCACTACTACAGGAAGCAATCATATGTATTAAGTGGAAGTTGGTTATCTGTTTGGTAACTTGATAACTTTTGTGTGTTGGTAGTTTTTTTCTTCCCTTCCCTGTAGTCTAGATAAAACAGTTATTTGTATATGGATTTTTAATACTCCTCTTTCTTTGCTGGGTTTTTTTTTTTTTTTTTTTGGTTGGTTGGTTTGGTTTGTTTTTCTCCATGCTGGAAAAGTAGCTCTGGTAAGTTGCCAGAATCTTGTTTTGGAGGAAAATATAATGAGGAAAAATGGGGGTTCTTTTCAGTGATGTGCATGCTGTCTTGTTTCAGGAGCACAATGCAGTCTAAAGTTGAAAAGCCTAAGGAGAATCTTTCATGCCTGCTGTAACATTTTGAATTAAAACTGAATTTTATAGGAAACTAGTATTGTCATGCCAGTGGTAATGTTCAGGGCAGACAGTTAACATTTTATTACTGCATCTGTGAAATTAATAGACAAATTGGATCACTTGATCTCAAATGACTAAACCAAGAAAACACAGTGAACAATGGCAGAATTGAGAAGAAAATCCATGACTCCTGACAGAAAAGTTCATGCTCTAACTTTTGAATCTTGACTACATTGGTATGCTTTTCCAATCAGTATTATTTTGTGATTTGATTGTAGTACAGTTGTGTGCTTAAAATTACAGTCCACAACTGCAGAGAAAAAGCAACTTGAAATTGTTGAAATAGTTGATGTAGAAAGGCACATACATAAATGCACCTTTATTCATGACCTTTACTAACTAATTTCCAAGTCTGTTAATGTAATGGGTGCAGGAATTAGGTATTTGACTGATGAGACTCTTCTTTTATGTTAATGCTATGACTTAGTACCAGTTATTACTGGAATGTCACATCACTGCCGATAAATTTTCCCTGTCTGTTCTTTGCTTATTTATTTTGCCCTCAGTGTGCTTTAGCTGGCATTAATGGAGGAACATAAGCCTTTCATTTGCTTATCAGGATGGATATCTATCATATGCTTATCAGGATGTAAGGAGAGTTCTGCTCTGACTTTGACCACTAGAAGTTGTGACCAGTCTGATGAAATTTGAGCTATGCAACTTCTGTAAATGAAGGAAGAAATATTTATCTTTTTTTCTCCACAGTGTTAGTAGAATGAGAAACTTAGATACAGTACATAACTTTTCCACAGTCAGAGATAGGAAAAAATTATTAATGTAATTGTGAAGGGGGCATGGCATGCCTTTTTTCTTGATTCATTTCTGCCTTGTCCCCCTGACTTAAAAGCCTGAATTGTACATTGCTGTAGCAATTCAGTGAACTACTGGCTAATGGAAGAATTTTCTAAAAGCCTCTGTTTTCGTAGGGGTGTAATTGAGGCATCATTCGTTCTTCCAGAGTAAGTCAGAAGTTATAGGATTTTTTTTTTTTTTATGTTCTCTTTCCCTTTGTATGAGCTGTGTATCCAACTTGAAGGATTTATTAAGAAGCCTTCTCACTTGTTTGTGTTCAGGAGGGGGGAAAAAGTTATTTCTTTGATGTTCCCAAGTCTTTCCACATAACCAGATTAAACCCTGAAACATGTTAAGCAAAAGCTGTGACAGTAAAATGTACCCTGATTTGTTTTCCTGTGATGGGTTATTCAAGCTGACCTTCTTCAATTGTTTGAACATCTTTTAATTTCTAGATATCCTTACATTTTTAATTTTTAATACTGATAGTAAGCTGCTAATAAAACAGGAAATACTTAACTCCTGTGTTAGATTTTCCACAATATCATTTTTTTCTCTCCTGTATGCATACTTTTAAAATTTAGGTTTACCAAGATGAAAATATCCATATTTTAAATTGTTTGTGTAGATTCTTTCTTTGGGTAAGATCCAGGGTTGCTGAATAACTGTTTAGTGGATTGTATCCCCTATTATATATTATAATATCTATATTATATATAGATATTAATGGGTTAGTATTGTAAATAATTGCTACTGGAACATAATATCATACTGATGTTTGAGTTTCAATATGAATTGTTATCTGCATGAAGACAGAAGAGAGCAGTAGTTTCTGAGCTTTTGGTCAGATGCAATGAAGGACAAGTATAGAAAGTAATTTCACAATCCACAGCTTTAATGGATGTTAATGTTGTAGGAAAAAAGCAGAGCTGGCAGGCTTTGGCAGCATATTCAGTCTGAGGTTTGTTCTGTTATTGTTTGAGTTAACACTGACATGAAACAAATGAAAATGTAACATTTGTTTAGACATGCTGTGTGTAGAAATTACTGGACTCAGGGCCCCATTTGATGAGGAAATAGGTTTAGCTACTTTTTAAAATGTTTGCTTTTGTAGCAGGCTAAAGAGGACAATATTCTTGAATAATCAGATTTGTCTGTGCTTAAGAGACATTTTGCACTATAAGCAAAGCACTAGGTCTTTGATATACTTCATGCATCATCAGGATCATGAACAATGTGAATATCTCTGCAGCCTACTATTACAGCGTAAAACCCTCGGTGGTGTCAGTATAGGAAAATTAGATCATTAGATGGGTGATAAAAGTCACTGGTAGTAAAGCAGACAAATCTTGCAGTAGAAGAGTGCAGTGTTTCAATAATGCTGTAGTTTTTTTGAGCTCTAGAAAAGTAAACCTATTTCCAATTTTCAGCTTTGTATTGGTGTTAGAGAGACATATGAGTTATGCCTTGGGTTATATATACAATTGAATTTTTCACCCATTTGTAGACTGGGGTTGTGTAGTATCTGTTCTGATACTTTTGTAACTTAACCTTTCTTTTTTTATACTTTCCTACCTGCTTTTCCCTTTCTGAAAGGGTTTACGACAAAGATTTTCTTTCAAAATCTTTTAAAAAAATAGTAAAAATAAGGATTAGAGCAGGTGTGATGTTTTGCTTATATAGCTTGGCTGCTGGCAACAGAGAGAACCTGGCTAAATTTAATTTGCTAAATTGTCTTTCAATTCTTCGATTCTAGGCATTGGCCATTAATATTCATACAAAGTCTTCCTTAAAAAGGAAGAAAAATCAATAAGCACATCTGACCTTAATAACAGGGTTTTGCTGTTAATCAATAGGATCACTAACATAATGTATTACCCTTCAAAATAGCACTCTAGATGTCTGAATCTGTTTTGAAATCTTTCAGCTTGAATGTGGTTTAGTGTTGAAAAGTATTTCAGTATGTTCAGTGAAGCTAATGTCTATTGTTCACAGGGAATCCAGTTCTAGTTCCTTAAGAGACTGTATGATTTTTTGGTTGTTTATCCACTGAATATGGTGGGATTTATAAACCCTAAAATTTGACTCCTGTCAGAGAGAGAATCAAAGCCATATATTTTTAATTTCCCCTTGACATATCCTATTGGGTATTTCTGTTATGATTGACTTGTGGCCCACAGGCAAGATTGCCATTCATTTCAGATATTCTCCCATCACTACTTAAAGTGCTTCCATGATGAAAGAGGAGAAGGTAACCTCATGGTTAGGCAAGCAGAAGACTAGTTATTACATTTTCAAATATAAGGCAGACAAATTCTTTTGCTTGGCTTCCCTCTGGTTTCTTCAGTCATTTTAATCTGCAGTTTGTAACTCAACAAGGCAACCAAACAGTCGGCATTTTCTTGCGAATTTACATAAATAATTTTTAATCATACTGCAAATCTGAAGTGACTGTTCCTTATCTTTCATTTTTTCAGCAATATTAATTTCTCTGTAGTCCTATAGTAAAGACATGACCTTCAGTTCTGATTCAAATAAAACTGATTTCAATTATGTATTTTTCCCTTGGTAGTCCTTGTTTGATCATCCTGGGTGTTTTTGTTTTTAAATGATGCACAAACTTTTTAGGAATAGGAAAAAATAATGTAGAAATATCTGCTACACTCTTTCTACATTAATTTCTGTTTCTCATTAATGTTCCCCTAAGCCATGATGGGTGGTGGTGGTGTACAGTACCTGTTTGGTGCTATTGCTAAGGAACAGTTAGTAGCCTTTGTTTGTGTTCCTGACGGGAGGATAGTGTACTGAAAAAGAAGTGGGTTTGTGCTTTTTATTTCTCTTGATGAGCATTAGTATTTTTCAACTGTACTGCAGTAGCATTGTAAGTGGTGCTGAAATGCTGTCATTAAATCCTGATGTTACGCATCTGGTAACTTGTAAACTATTCCATGAATGTATGTAATGCAGCTTTTGATACTTTTCTAAATTGACATCAAACCCAGGTATTTAATAATTTTAAACACAGTAATGTAATACTTAAAAGTACCTATTATAGCTCTTTGTGGGCAAGAAATCCACATGCTTGCTTTAGAGAACATTTTATCTTATGGTGCTAATAATTAAAGGAAAGTTGTAATTACAATAAAAAAAACTGAGACAAACTTAATGTATGTGTTCTAGCAGTAAGAAATAACTCATGTTTGGATTCTGCTAGTTTAAGAAAAGGATGTGTTTGCCTTATGGTAATGTCTGTCCTTGCTCCTACTCTGATGTGGGAAGTGCAGTACAGAAAAGCTTTCCAAGTTTGTAGCTTTATTAGTTCTGGATCTTAAATGCAAATAACTTAGTTTTCTGCTATTACTGCTTCTCTTGCATGGATTTAATGTTTGAGTGCTTGTATTCAAATTTGTCAAACCAGATATAAATACAGAAACATCTGGGAGAATATGATAACCTTAGGAGTCATACAGAGCTCTAAGATTTATCTAATGTATGAGATTATTTTAAATATCCATTACTTTTTGATTTGTTCACTATACACTTGAATTTTACATAGATATTTTGTACTGTTCTTGTATATTCTAGAATTCCCTTCACTGTTAAGGATAAAACTTAATGATGACAGAAGATAAAATGGTCTGTGCAGAATCTTTTGCCTCTGGTAAGTGCAAAGCAAATATCTTCACTCTACTAGATCTTTGCTTTTTGTTGTTACAGAAAAATTAAAATTATTTGGCTTTGCCTCAGGCCTTCAATTGCTCTGTTGGGTTATTAAAAATACAGTGGAGAGCCAGTAATGTGTGGTATTGCTTATGTACATTCTCTGTTTGTTCTTTACAAACAGAAGATTCATTACAATGTTTAAGAGGCTTGGGATTTATTGACCTGCCTTTCCAAGAATCTCTTATTCTCCTAATTGCTTTCAAGGGTATTTTCCTGCTTTTCTCACCCCTATTAATCAGTGAATCATCTTTTTATACAATGAACAGTAGTAACTGAGAACGCTATCCAATAAACTCAGTACTAACAGCTGGCTTCTTCCAAAATATTAGTAGTATTGAGGCTGTTTACTGAAGTGAGCGAACACAACATAATGGTTAAATAGAATTATATGTTTTATTACCTTGAGAATAATTTGAGTGTGTTGAAGGGTGAGTTAAACATTGTATCAGAAATGATTGGTGATTAGTATTTTATTGTCTCCCATTTTGTATTTTAAACAAAGGATTCTTTAATTTTTAACTCCTCTCCTGTCTCTGCAAACAGCTTTTTAAAATTTTGGTAAAAATTGATGTGCTTTGCTAGTGGAACTGAAAGGAAGCTTAAGCTCTGAATTCCTGTGTTATTCACAGGTGACTGTAGTAGTTATTAAAGACAAGTGTTATGAGAGTGTGATAACCAGGGGCAAAATAAACCCTCTCACATAAAATATACATACCCTTTTAATTCTGATATTACTTCCCCATTAGATACTAAACCTTGAGTATTAGAACACTGATGCACTCTGTTCCAGTTTAGCCATATTTGTTTGAGGTTAAGGAGATAATCCTGTGAGCTTTGCATTTTCCTTGTAGTCTCTTACATTTTAGGTGAAAAATAAGCTGCATTATACAATCAGAAACTAACATAATGCTTGAACTCTGAAATATCATTTAATGATAAATACTTCTACAATGTAATTCTTGCTTCTACATCTGGAAGGAAGACAGAATCAACTTTTATGTAGGTGATAATACACTTTGAGGCTAATTATAAGATGTAAATAACATGCTTATATTTCTATATTTAAATTAATAAAATAGTGAAGTAAGATTTAACACTTTAAAGATGTCTAGGAAATCTCTGTTTGGGAGGAGTAGTTATTCAGAGAAGATAGTATGATGCACAATATTTAAGACACTCAATTCCCCTCCTTTTATTCCCCCCGCCCCCCGCCTTAAACTTCTTACATTCTAAGCATGTATAAAAAAATTTTCTTTGTCATTCTAATGAAAATCTGAGAAAACAGCTGTTCATCTTTTATTTTTAAGAGAAGATTTTTCAGTTTCTAGGGTCGTATATTAAGATTATAAATCCTTTTTTTTTTTCTGTACTACAGTCAGCACAACAAACATTATGGTTTTACATACATTTGTAAATAAAGGATATGCCCAGTGCGAGCTGGTAGGTCAACTGTAGTAAAAGGTTTCCTGTAAACAAAATACCAGAATAAATCCAAACAAACCAGGGAATAAAATGTAGGCTAATGTGGAAGTCATATTAAGTATTCTTGGCAAACTGCAATGTACGCAGCAGCCACTGCATGTTATTCCCAGCTGCTAATAGGGACACTGAAACAAGCCTGCTGTACAGGTGCTAGATTTTGATTTAATAAATAGTCTGTACAGTATCAAACTATATAAAAAGTTTAAAAACCACAATGAGGATTATTATATTTAAAAAATTTTTTATATTGTAAAAATTTTAAAATTAGGTCCAAACCACCATTAAAAAAGGTATGAAATGTGCAATTTTGCAAGTGGAAACAAGAAGCACAAGAAGGGGTTCCATAAGGATTAATAAGAGTTGCTTTGTGATTTCTCTTTGTTTCTAGTATCTTCATATACCTGGTAATCAAACAGACCTCAGAGCAGTTCTCTTCAGGTAAGCAGGACATGAGCTAAAGGTATCATCACTGATTTCAGTAGGGAAGATTGGCTGCAATAAGGAGTAAAAGGCTATTTTAAGAGACAAATGCACAGTACAGTCTATTTATGTAAGTACTTTGAAAATGCAGGAACAAAATTGTTTTCTAACTACAGAGCTGTGAAATCAGTGAGCCATATGGATCTATAATATATAGCAGAATATTTTAAAATCTTAAACCTTCTTGAAAGAAAACTGTTGTAAAGTCTGCATCTAGAGTAACATGAGTACTTGTGTTTTAACCAAAAGCTCCAAAGATTATATATTTCCAAATGTACTAAAATTAATATAACTCATTATTTTTAAAAGGCAATAATCCTTTTCACTTATTTCGCACAAATCATAGACTGAGGAACTGATAATTAAAGGCAATACAAATGGTAGGCAGGATGAAACAGATGGCTGTAACATAATTCTTGAGTCTTAACTGGCACTTAACACTAACTCTACTTTCAATTTGACAAATACAATAAGACACCTATGTTGATATACACTTGGTGCACTTTAACTACTTTTATTTATGTAACTGAGGTATTAAAATTGTCTTGAAAAGCAGACATCTAAAGGAGAGAAGATGATACGAGGAAGAGAACAGTAGTCATTGTTTTCAGTGTTCATTGATTAGTAGCTGTTTTTTTCTTCCATTATCTTAATTTATAATTTCCATGCAAAGTCTCTGTCTTACTCCTCCACTAGATAGGTAGCTTGGGAAGATGGGAGGAAATCCACCATTTTTCAGCAAGAATTAGTTATGAAGACTGTGTTTTTTTTAATGAAGTATAATAAGCTAAAAGTGTGTGCAGCTCACGCTGCATATAGTACACTTTTAATATATACACTGTCATTGTACACAAGCATCTTGTATATACACTGATACCACCTTCACTAGGAAATTAGAAGTCAATAGATAATGAACCTTGTGTCGTATCTTCTCTTCCTCTAACATAAATTTCACATGGAATCTCCTCCATCACCCTGTCTTCTATGACTTGCTCAGGGCAGTCATGTGCTTGTTTGAAAGTGTAACTACTTTTCTTGAATGTGCTATTAAATGTTTTCATTGGCTGAGGCTGCGCAAAATCATTGCGAAAGGGAAGTTCCATGGAGCTGAGGTTTGTCCTGCTTTGTTTTATATTAGAGGCCTGGGAGCCACAGTGGTGGTCGTGAATGCATCTGGAAGCTGTTGAAGGGCGTCTCATTTTCTGGTAGTTTTCCAGTTCTTCTGATAAATCTGCCAAATCTGCAGAAATTTCTTTGTCTCTTAGTGAAAACAGTTCATAATGTGGAGGATCAAATACTTCCTGGAAACCAGTTTTATTGAAAGCAGTCTTGCAAGCCATAACCTTTTTGCGAGGTTGTTTTACTTGTACTAGAATTGAAATGATGAGAAGAACCAAAACTATCCCTGATGTGATGCCAATGATTGTTCCATGAGTTCTGGTGATTTGTTCAAACAATCCATTTTTTTTCTTTTCTGCAAAGAAAAAAAATACAGATTATGATAAGGCTTTTACTATTTTCCATGCTTTTGATCATGTATTAAAACAAAGTAAGCTGTATTGTGATTGCCATGGAAGTGCCATATTAAAGAAGTGGCTTAATGGCACTAGAGAGTAGACCTGTATGTTGGTGGGATTTATCATACGGGATCTGTGCATTTGTTCAGCAAGTCTAATTCCCTGTCTGCATTAGTGGCTACCATATGCTAATTCAGTGGCAGGTGGAACTCTGTGGCTGGTGCATGCTGACTCAGCTGGGATGTGGCTTCAATCCTGAACCTATACTGATCAGTTCATATTCCAAAATCCGTAAGATAAATAGGTTTAAATTAACCTTAAATAGGTATAATACAGCTACAAATGATGCTTCTCTTACCATGTTTGCTCCTGCTGGTAACATTCCCATTGATGTCAGTAGAAGGAAACCTAGATTTAAAATGGTCTAGTTCTTCTTTAAAGGTGAAATACATCATAGTGATGATGTAAGAGTGATGTACTATTTATTTTCACATCTTTTGTAAATTTAAGGACTGCGTGTGTTGTGTAAGTCTGTTATACCTATTTCAGCACGGGGAACTTTAGCATAGATATATTGCAGTTTTAACAGCCCCATAATCAAGTCAGCTGGAAAAAAAGGGGGGGAGGATGGACACACCAACCAACTCAAATCACATGGCACTTTTGGCTAGTACTTCATATGAAAACACACAAGATGGCAGCATCAGAACAAGATGGTTTTCCATACCTAAAATTCTTGCTTGAAGATTAAAATTTTACAGTTGGATTTCTGTTCTGTAAACATACTTGTCCTAGGAGACTAAAAGAATTCTACACTGAGACTGCAACATCTGCTAGTGGGGGAGAAAAGCATTTAAACCTATGTAGAAGAAAATGTAATAGCCTAAATGTTGCACATTGTTTTAAGATATCTGCCTTCTGCCATCTGGACCATAGTTACGCACCTGAGTACTCCACACAGCATGGAGAGAGCTATATACCATCACACGCTATTTGAAACAATCCGTATACTTAAAAGAGACTCCCAAGGAGTTGGCTAATAAGAAGTTATGACTGAAATACAGTTTTACTTCAGAGCTTAGCCTGCTTACTCTGAGTTACCTACAATATGAAGGAGGGTATCTCCCCTTACCCTGCCCTTAGATCTTAGTGTTACCATACTTTGTGGGAGGCCTGAACTTCAGTGCTATGGCAGTTCTCTCATCTGCATCTAGGTTTCTTAACTCTTGGAAGATACTCTAATCAAGAAGTTGTTATGAAAAAGGTGATGTGTTCTCCAGTCTCTTAAAACGGATTGCATACAACTGACTTATCTATCAATTTTTGTGCCATGTGGCTTAGGCATAAGGTAGATCACAATAGGCTCAGATTTAGGTAGCTATTGATAAAGACTAGATGAGAACTCTGGGTGCCTGTAGGAACTGAGCACAATTGTGAGCAAACTTTCTTTTTAAGGCTAGATATTGTTGATGTGGTTCAATCAGTCTCTCTTCAGTCTACATTTGCTGACAATATGGATCCAGTCTTCAGCTGTCTCTTAATTATCTGCTGTGGAAGTATAACAGCAGAATTTAGATTGTATTCAACATAAAATGTGGTAGGTTATACAGCACAAGATACAGCAATTTAAAAATATTGTGAAAGACACTTTCTTCGTATTACAGTATGGTTTTCATGGAATTCATTTTTTTAAATACTGCAGTATGTAAGTGACGTGTGGATTCTAGGCAAGATTCTAGAAAGCAGTTGGTAAAGATGGGAAAGAGATCTAGAAATTGCACTTAAGAGAGAATGTTAAATATTATCAAACCTAAGGATTGTTTAGAGGAAGCTTACTCTGAAAACTTGGGCGTTATAGATCAGTTTTGTCAACTGGCAAGTTTCCATCATATATTTTGCAATAGAGTATTTTAGTGGTGTGAATTTTTTTGTTTGCCCGAAGTGCAATTTCAAAGTAGGTTTTTTTTAATATTTATTTACTAAAGATTTAAGCAGGATTTGTGTGTTGAAAAGCCATTTTATTCCAAGATTTTATGGAGAGAAGGTTTTGACTCTTCTTCCAGAGTAAATTTACCTTTGAAATGGAGCACATATTTAAATCTTTCTGGAGTTTTGTATTCAGACCTATTTATATCATTCTATTTGTCAAAAAAAGCCCAAGCTCAAGTTTGTTGTTTTATTCTTTTAAAGAAAACTGTTGACCTGTTGGTTTTATTCCAACTCTGAAAATTCAGTCGCTGTTAAAGCACAGGTGAATGTATTGGTGCTTTAGCAGAATGACAGTTTCCCCAAATCATGAGAATTTTTCCTAAAAAAACCTGATATTGAAACAAGTCTTTACTGTAGATGTGATGGTTTAAGCAATATTCCCCTGCTTCATGTTCTAGAAGCAGTGATTTACATGTGTCCTTTTTCCATAAGCGATGACTTCTTGCTTCCTAACAAGTCCTCCTTCCTCCCACCCTTTCTCACAGAATATCCAGCAGCTGCATTTACTTGGACATAGTCTGTGATTAACTGAAAATAAATGTTTTAAAATGGCATTTGTCTTTGAAGATTGTTGCTTTTATTTCAGCCCTGAGAAAGGCTTTTTGGGCTTGAAGGCTTGTCTTTTTCCAGCTCTCTATTTTTTCTCTAAAAGGTATTACCTATTACCTGTCCCTGTGATCCTTGCTTCATTTAAAGTTTAGAAATGGATAGGATGCAACATGGCAAATGGTAGATTCTATTTCCTATTAAGCTGACATCCTTTTAAGATAGAGAGTATATGCTGAGGAGGAAGAAATTTAATTATAAAGCAGTAATATCAATATTCATGCTTACATGTTCCCTGAGTTTAAATAAAAATTTGGAACACCTTCCTGAGATTAGTAGAATAGCTGTCTTCAGCATATTTCCAGGAAAAAGACATTTCATGACTTTCTTGAAAGGCAAACTGACCAGCCTAGCTTATAAAGGCTCTATACTTTGAACTGTATTCACCTCTGCAGTGATTTTCATCCCAAGGGTAAGCACAGTTTTGAATGCCATTGCAGACTAAAGAATTATTGATGCACATGTTGCTATGGCAGAAGTAAGTGTTGCCTGAGCAGGGAGCTGCAGGAGAGAAGAGAAAGAAAACGTTAGGAATATTTAGTAATTGATGCGTTGTAATAAAACTAGTGAATTTCTGTTATTTTTTAACATGAGTACTCATTCTTTACCCTGTTTCAAACATGCTTACTTTTCTTGTGCATCACTAACTATCAGATGATTTAATCTCTGTTCCTGTGGTTGCTTTCAGCCGTACTATCAATGCAACAAAAAAATTATTGTTGCTTAAAATGGGTAGCAGATAGTCACACAACACAGATAATGGAAGAAGGATTTTAATACTTGTCTTTAAAAACTTAATACTTACAAATTGCATGCTCACCATCAATTATATATTTATTCAGTCTGCTATGCATCTGTTAGGTAGATGTTGTGAAGCAGTTCCTGAACATCTGCATTTAAGAGCCCATTAACATCTTAAGGCAAATCAGATTTCAGCTTGTGGAGGACTGTTTCAATAATTGCAAGAGATTTCAGTAACTGGAGGCATCTAAGTCATTCCTGCTTGTGAATCAAAGCTCTTAGATCCTCCTATTAGGGCTAATGCAGGGATTGAGAGAGTACAGTTTAGCTTTTTAGCTATCTGTCTATATATATTTAGAAATCTGAAGAAATAAATTAACTATAAAGTTGCCCTGAAGATTTTGTTTCTGTGAGTGATTGTTATAGCTCCTTGACATTAGAAAAATATATTTAAAAAGTATATTGTATAATATACATAGGGAATTCTTTATGAATTCAGGGCACTGGACAAGAAATTGATTTTCCCTTTCTCTGTCTCAGTAATGTGGTATTTTTATGATGGAAATGTCTCTTATTAGTGGAGTCAGTTATGTATTAAACAGCAAAGATGTGTGATAGACATTTTACTATTTGGTTTCATAGAAAGAATTTATTCTTGAGCAGTCTGGATTCTCTGACACAATGCGAAGCCCAAAGGGTACAGCAGAGGAGGGTGGCTAGTCCTGAATACAGCATGTTTTTTACTTATTCCTTCCGTTGGGCTTCAGAGTCTCAATGATAAAAAGAGAAGTTATGCCTAAGAGAAAATGCAAACCTTTAATTCTGAATTTGCATTCTCTAAACCTCATTTATATTGTCTCCCCATTTCTCGCTCCACTGAATATTGGTAACCTTCGTTCATTGGTTATAAGCTTTTGTATTAGCTTCCTCTTATTGCTTAACCGCTGGCAAGAAGTTCCATATAGGAAGTTTGTGCTTTAATTGTAGCACAAGTGCTGTAGTACTTTCACGTAATAGAGCATGTATTTAGGGAGTATTTGCAAGAATTTATCTATGTAATTTTAGTGTTTAAAAATGTTGTGGTAGCTATCACATGTATCTTCCTTGCTCAGCTGAGTTGAAAATTTGATTGTTTGGGAAGTAGATTTAGTCTGAAGAATGCTGCTTTATAATATGATCAATATTTAGGAAGGTATAGATCATACCCACTGTATCAGTTATGAATGAAATGTCATGTTAAGTGCAAGCAGAGTCAGGTGCACAGGGAGGAATACAGACACAGTGATTGTGCAGGGATGGGGCTGGGAAAACCAAAGTCTACCTGGAGTTGAATATGGTGAGTGACATGAAGAGGCACCAAGAAGGGCTTCCTCAAGTGTATCATCAACAAAAGGAAGGCCAAGGGAAATATGGGCCTAGTGCTGAATGGGACAGAGTGGAGCCTCCCTTGATACCTGAGATGGTGATGGAACATACAGTCCTGGAACCCATTTCCAAATGTACATGGGATAAGAACTGGAAGTAGTCAGCATGATGAGGAATCATGTTTGACCAACCTGATTGCCTTCTATGATGAAATTACTAGCTTAGATGAGCAGAGCAGTGGATGTTGTATATCCTGACTTTAACAAGGCTTTCAAAACTGTATCCCATAATATACTTGTAGAGAAACTCATGGAAGTGCAGACTACATAGGAGGACAGTGAAGTGGACTGAAAAATGACTGAACTGCCAGGCTTAAAGGGTTGTGATCAGAGACATGAAGTTCAGATGGAAGCTGTCACTACTGGTGTACCCCAGGGGTCAACAGTGAGGCCAACACTGTTTAACCTCTTCATTAATGACCTGGATGTTGGGACAGACTGCACCCTCAGCAAGTCTGTAGATCATACAAAACTGGGAAGAGTGGCTGACAGACTGGACACTTGTGCTGTCATTTGAGACAGGCTGGAGAAATGGGTTAACAAGAACCTCAAGAAGTTCAACAAAAGGAAACACAAAGTCCTGCTATTGCAAAGGACTAGCTCCACATATGTATACAGGCTGACGGCCAGGGAGCTGGAAATCAGCTCTGTGAAAGAACGCTTGGAAGTCCTGGTGAAGGAAAAAGTGAAACATGAGGCAGTGATGCACTCTTGTAGCAAAAAAAGCCAGCAGCATCCTGAGCTGCATTAGGAAGAGCATTGCCACTTGGTCAAGGGAGGTGCTTCTTTCCCTCTGCTTAGCACTGGTGAGACCACACCTGAAGTGCTATGCTCAGTGTTGCAGTTACCAGTGCAAGAGAGATATGGGGGGATCTAGGGAAATGGCATGAAGATAAGGATTTGGAGCATCTGACATGACTGGTATGGGTTGCCCTGAGTGGTTGTGGAGTCCCCATCCTTGGAGATGTTCAGCAACTGACTGCACATGGTCCTGGGAAACCTGCTCTCCTTGATCCTCTCTGACCAGAGAGACTTCCTATTGAGGCTTCAAAATCATCACCCTTTTTTCAAAAATGTTTTATGCCCACTTGGTTCAAGGGCCCTTAAGTTCAACCATACAATTACCTGCAAGAATAAAATCAAACATTTCCCTACATTTAGACTTAACTATGTCTTTAACTGTTTCACCAATTGCTACTGTTTAGGAAAGAAAATATATAAAGGAACCTGACTGTTGTTTTGCTGTGCCAAACTATCACCTGTGACGTATCAAGGGTGGATGCTAAGGCAGTTCACGTCATCAACGGTTTAAGGCACAAGCATCACATGAAATCATGATGTAAGCATTGTCTGAAAGTATGCTGCAATTAAATTCCAAAGGAATTCACACCTGCTTCCTGAAGGACTAAATAATGATAGGCTAGAACTTACACAAGAATATTAATCTAAATATGAAAACAGGTATCCCAGACAACCAAAGCAATTCACAGAAAGGAAGATGTAGTCAACATTTCTAACCATTATACATATATAAAAGGTTAATAGAACTGAAATGTTTACAATGCAGACTACAAAATAAAAGGCTCTTGGCCTTATTAGCATGTGGGGAGGGTAGTTTTTCTTTATGAATTTGGGAAGAAAGATTGCGCAAGCTTTACTTTATCAAGGATCAATAGGATCACCATTTAAACAGAATAGCTGAGAAAAGGCTATGTACTTAACAGGCTACAATATCTACTAAAACATTTCTAAATGTGAGATAAAAGAGGATCTATGAAATTCCTGTCCAGAGTGGTTGTCATGGATCCATGTGCATCTGCTGGTGTTTCAGTATGGATCTGTATGGAGCTGTAATTCTTTTGGAGGCACAGTGGAAGAATTATGATGTAAGACACATTCCCTTTCTTATTCCTCTGAACAGGGGAATTTTTTCATGTTTCTGAATTTTTGGATGGTGCATTCTGCTGCTGCCTCTCCATCTGCCAGCACAGTTTCTACTTTACATTCCTGTGTAGTCTCTTTAACATTTGGGGGGGATGGCTTCTGTTCACAAGTTCATAAAGATGGGACAAATGGCTTCATTTTCCTTTTGTGTGTTTCTTGGGGAGTACTAAGTCTAAAAGTCACAATGATTGATTGGTTCCAGTCCAGGACTTCAAGGACATAGCTGGACTTTCCTCATAACAGCTGCCTAAGACTGGTGCAATGTTCACAGTGTTCTTTATATCCAGCATTATTCATGTATTGAATCACGCCTGAAATCAAATACATTGATTTTTAACATTGCTGTTAGCTGAATTGCTTAGTCAAATCTGCAAGCAGCACTAGGTGTGTGCAAGGTGACTGTCATGCACGATTAGTTCATTTATGTAAATCTTTTCAGAAATATTGATTGTTTTCATGGTTGGTTTCATATAATTACAAATCATTAGTAAGGTAGAAGAGAAAAATAGCTTAATAATATGAAAATAAGGTAAGTATGGATTCACTTTTTTCAGTTAGAAAAATTCTTATCAACAGATTATTTAAAAATATATGAAACATTTTCAGACACATTCTTTTCAACTACACTATCCAAGAAAGACAGGTAGAAGATAAATAAGAATAACCACATACTTTTGCAGATTTTCTTCTGCTAATGACTTTTGAGTTGCTTTAAAATCATAAGTTTGGCAAGTTATCTAGCTTTAGGAGTAGTTGCTGTTTCAATCTCTTGCAATCAAAAAAATACCACAAAAAATCCCTGAAAAACCCTAAACCAAACCAAACCACTCCAGTATTTATAAAAAAATAGATAATTTCCCTGGCAAAGTTCATATCATTTTCTAGATTGAAACCTGGAATAACTTGCACTATCACTAATATTAATAATTTTATTGAAATAAAAGCTACTGGAAAACAGTTATCAATTTTGCAAGTTGTGCTTAAAAATTATATTTACTGAAAATCTCAGTATCTAAAATTTATTAAAAGCCTACTGTAGGTTAAACAATAGACTAGTTTGAAACATTCAATTGTTTATTACTACCATGTGTGCAAAGTAAGCAATAAGCTATTTCTCTTTTAAGTCTATTACTTTAGAAAGATGGTTTTACAGAAAGTAGCTTTTCTCCCATGTTAAACTCCACTGTTTTGTGAAAGAGAATAAAAAATCAACTTGTTACTGGTAACCTGAAATTTTTTGCAAGGTGGTGACCAGCATCCCTTTCAGGACTGGCTATAGACATGTTAGTTCTGTCAGAAAATTTATTTTTTTGACAGAAATCTGTACTATTTAATCTTCAAACTGAACTTTATGAAAACTTTTAGCAAAAATATAGATCTGATTCCCTGAAGTGGCAGATATGTTTTATTCAGCTCTCCCCACGTACCTTAGATCTGCTCTGCAGTTCTAAATGTAAGTCTACTTTAGTGCTGAAGATGACACTTATTTTCAGGTTCTACAATGTGGACAATGTGATCCTTTGTAAATATGTGAGGCAACAAAATTCCATTAAGTTCAGGAGCAAACACTTAGAAGAAAACCTCACAAAATGCGTGCTTTCAAGAAACGTCTTAATTTACAATGAGAATAAAGACTATCTCTAACCCAAGCTACAGAATCCAAACAGAAATCCAGATTGCATTTACAGCTCTGCTTTTAATATAACATTCTTAAATATATTTGAATTTAACTCTTATCCATGGTTGCACAACACAATGGGCCTTTGCTAAGGCAGCATGTGTAGGTAGGATCATTCAGAGCCCCATCCAGCTAAGGAAGAGGTAGCAGCTTAGGTGGGAGTGGGTGTAGTTTCAGGTCCAAAATTGAAGGTAGAGCTGTGGATACGAAGAAGATCCAGACTCTGCAGGGTCAAACATGTTTTCTAGCCTTCTGATCAACTAGGGCGGGCTTGAGAAGAGCCTGTTGTGGTGTCTGGCAGGGAACTGAAAGATGGGGGCTAGTGGGACAGCACACTTCAGTCCCATTGCTGTCTCT
This sequence comes from Microhierax caerulescens, assembly GCA_035590215.1. Lineage (NCBI taxonomy): Eukaryota > Metazoa > Chordata > Aves > Falconiformes > Falconidae > Microhierax > Microhierax caerulescens. The sequence continues at coordinate 8,574,236 of JAVJGJ010000033.1, read as the reverse complement.
TTTAAGTAAGTCTGTGCTCAATTGAAGAACTCTTTTTGAGAAGGACATAGCCTAAGGATGTATTAGTACAGAATTCAAATGAAAAATAAACCTTTTAAAAATGGAGGAAAGCCTTTCTTCAGGAACTATGCTTATAACTGTAATAAAGCAAATGTTTAATTTACCTGCTACTGTGTGAAGGAAACAGAAACAACCTTTTTTGTGTGTTCCTGATGCATAATATATAGCTGATGCTTTCTCTAAAATACCTGAAGTACTGTGATACCACGAGAACAGGCATTTTAAAATCTACTTACGATCCACAAATGAAGTGAACAGCATTCTGAATCTGCTTAGTCTACTGCCTTCATCTGCCCACATTCGTACCACACCTGTCCCCGTCTGCAGCATGACATCATTTGCTACGGTGCTGCAAAACTTTGCCTTCAGGTTTTCAATAGAGCTACTTCCATCATATACAGCAACAAAGTTTCTTTTGCATTCGTTTGAATGCTCCATTTGATAGTCGAGAAATCGCAAATAAATCTGTCAGAAAAGAGAAATTAATGTCTCTAGGAAAAGTAATACAGAGAAGACCGTTTTCTTTCTTAGCAAATCTTGAATAAGATGTTTTGTCCCCTTACACATATACGTAGCTCCCAATTCACAACACTTTAAACTTCCATTTTCTCATTAAATGGCAATGTTGAGTATTACTGGAAATTTGTCTAAGTATCTGTTTCACTTCTACACCCTCCCCAAAACAATCAATAATTTACTCTGATATACTTCTGCTCCCCTTGGAAAAAAACATAAAAAGCAACACACTTGCTGAAGAAAGCCCTAAGCAGCTTTGCTAAATATGCAGTCTGTTACTCTAGAAGAGATACAAGAAATCCATAAATGTGCTGAAAGAATTTTAATGGTATTTTGTCTGTCCTCTTTTCTTTCTTTTTAATTCAGAAAAAACAATGTCAAAATATAAGGAAAGAAGCCTAGTCAGAAAAGCTCTGAAATAGAAATTAAAATGTATTGCTTCAGAATAAAAGCTAATTACTGAACCACAGCAGTGTTACAGAAGACATAAACCATGACATCAGGAGTAATTTGAATAAAAATGGAAGTAGGAGAAAAGTAAGCTGGCTATCTAGGAAGAGTTAATAAGTTTAAGCCAATCTTATTTCCTCCAAAACCAAAAATCTAATCCCAGAGAAGGCAGTGCATGTGTATAGAACATTGCAGTAAGGAAACTAGAAGACCAAGATGGCACTTGAAGAGTAAGCAAATAATTTATTTTGCTGGAGCAGGAAACTTGTGCAAGATGGCAATTCAGTTACAATTACATGAAAAGATCATAGGGCTTTTTAATCTCTTGAATGGTTGCATTTGCATTCTCAAAATTCTAGTGAGAAAATTCTAGGTGAGGTATGTAACGAAGTCACCTAAGCATGCTGCAAAGTCCATCTTTAAACTTTAAAAATTCCTCATATAGCCATTATTTTGACAGAGAAGAAATCTGTCCACATGGAGGCTAATGTCTCCAGCTCTGTGGCAGAAGAGGTGCTAGTCCAATCTCCACGAGATCTTCAGTATGTTCCTCAGATAAGCTTGGGTCTAGACTATATGAGTTTTGAGCACAATTTACAATTACTTCTCTGGCTGGTACTATGAATGATAAAGACCTATTGCACAGTGTGGTTTTTCATGCATCTGCCCAGTGACAAGAATCTCAATCTCCTGTTTAGTTTGTGAAGCAGGGAAGACACAGTAGATGAATACTGTGCTTACTGCTGCTGTTTCGTGTTCTTCTGCCCTTTTGCTGCATCTTACTTTTAACCTCAGCTAGCGCCAAAGCCTTTTAAAACTGAATTTTAAAGAGTTCACTAAAATAAAACCAACCATCCTTCTAGGGGAAAAAAAGATACCCCCCACGTGCACTTAACAGGCTCTATTGAAAACTTGGTAAAAGAGGACAGGAAAAGACAGGTGGCACTTGTACACCCTGGCTTTTCCAGTGTTTTCCAGAGGCAGGTTGCCAAAACTGTTTCCCCTTGCACATTCTGTGAAAAGGTGCAATCTATGCCATATTATCTCATGCTTCATCTCACTGTTTTTCTGATTTTCAGTATATTTTCCTTTTTTTTCTTCTCTTTTTTTCTGCTTTCTTTGTTAGATTTACTGCTGGAAATTCTCAACTACATTTGAGAACCTGTCTTCCACTGATGTCTTATCTCACAAACATAGCTGTGAGCTGTAAGTCCTAGTATTTGGGCTGAGAGATGGTATTTTTGTTTAATGATTGACTTTATATATCTGCTGTGAAATTACAACGGAAGCTAAAAATAAATTAGCACGCTTTTAGTAGAGCTATTCTGTGTATGAAAACAAAGGAATAATTCCATTAAAAGTGCTCATCTCTGCAAAAGCTCTTTCTGGTTAGTGTGCTAGGAAAGCAAATATAAAAGGTCCTCACTCTTAGGTTATATTCATTATTCTAGTAATTTTCTGAAATCTGGAGACAATTTATTAAATATCTGTTATGCAGATTTTAAAAGTCCTTTCATTACTGCAATTGTGTCATTGTTAAAAGTTTATTTTTATTACAAAATCAAATTGAGGAAATTAAAAACGTCTATGCTTATTTTTCTCAAGAGACTACCATATCAGATCTAATGAATTTTATCATCATAATTTGGCCAGAATTGAAACCTGAGAAACCACTGCCAGAATACTAAGAATTATTTTTCTGTAATGTTTTAACTCAATAATTTAGGATGATGATCTAATCTCAGGATGGACCCAACTATAACTCTGCCTCCTGGCAACATTCAATAATTTATTAAAATACTTAAGCATAAGACCTGGTGCACTCAAGTGGCAATGGAGAGAGAAAATGGTTTTATTATTGTATCTGGAAGAACTATTACTATTACTTATACCAGTATAGAGCTCTTGGGAGTTGAGTCACTTCCTCAAAGGCTCAAATATATTAATGGAGTTTTAGTTTCTTTCTTGTCTTATCCTCTTATTACCATCTTTTAGGTTGCTGTTTTAGAACTAGGTTAGAAGTTGGTTAATAGGGTTGGTTAGTTAACTATTAGGAATGTGTAAGAAGGCATAGAGTAGGTTTGTCATATTGGCAGCTACTGCTTAAAATATTTTTAAATTTTTATGTACATGCAAGCAGTGGGATGTGCTTTAATATACATACAGAAGCAAAATTAAATATGTGTATGCTATATTGCGAAAAAATATGTATTCTTCAGTGCAACTCATAAGTAATTAACAAGTATATGATTTGAAAAAATATACTCTGAAACACATAGCTGTTGGATTTTTTTTAAAAAAACAGGTTGTAGGTATAGTATTTTTGAATTATGAATAGGATTTTATCCTTCTTCTGCCCTACAATGAAGCTCAAGTTGTTTTTAATGAGCATAAGATAGTGATGTTTTCATAGGCAGTCTCTAGTTCTGCAGGCGCAGTCATAAATATCAGGTACCTAGGTAACTAATGCTGATTTTTGGCTCAAGCAGCTAATATGCCCCTTTAGGGCTTGGGCAGAAAAGCTCTAGAAAATTTTATTGTGGCACTTAAGAGGTTGTGATCCTATAGTTAATTCAGAAGAGAAAGTGTGGCACTTTAAGAGGTTGTGATCCTATAGTTAATTCAGAAGAGAAAGTGTGATCATTCCTCAGCTTTTTCCAGGTAAAGTCTTTCACTTGAGCTCAGACTTCTGATGAAAGTGGGGTTTAGGGTGTTGGATTGTGAATCAGACTGGGGAGGAGCAGGTACATGTTCTGTTGACTTTGAACAGAACTGACTTAATAAAACCACTGGAGGCAAAATTTTAAACCATGGCAGCAAGATTTGCTAGAATTTATCAAAGCTGTTAGCTGGTATTTTTGCCTGTGATCTTCCAATAAAACCAGAGTCCAAGTCAAATGCCCTTAAAAATTGTTGCTTAAACAGTTTTCACAGTTATTTTGTATTTTGAGTTTCAAATAATAGGAAGACAACACTGTGGACTTGCTGTATAGGTTTTATTTCAGAAACAGTCCTCTATCTGGATTTCCTAAGCCACTGATACATAACTCATTTCAGTGAAAGACATTACGCAAATCACAGCTTGTGACTATTACCTGTTACTAATAAGTTGGAAACGCATTATATGCTGAATGATATAAATGAAACCTACCTTAGCATTTGGAGTAGCTTTAATTGTCCATATGCAGTCAACTGCTTGTCCTGGTTTTGTTTTTCCTTCTTGTTCTACTTGACTGGAACGTACTATTCCATCAGCTCCTGAGAGCTCAAATTGGCAGTCTAGGGAGAAGATATACCTTGCTGTCAAATGCAATATGGTATTAATTTAAAATTTCATGTATAAAGAAATTGTTATTGTAATACTAGACCTGGGATGGGATTTAAAATACCTCCTAGGTAAGTGAAGTCAGGATCTGTAATAGAAAGAAATAATGAATCACAGGGGCTATCAGTGCTTGAGAATCACTTCATGGTTTAGTATAATCTGAAGATTATGTCCATTTTTTATTATGTCACAATAAAAATTGCCAGAAAGTTTACTGAATCAATTGGAGGCTACAGAGACCGTTTTTTGTTTTTTTTTTTTTTTTTGATGATAACATTATTCTGCAAAGGTTGACCTTATCTGAATAAGGTAATTCTATGCTGACAGCTCAGATTTCCAGCATAACACCAAAAATTACTATTCGGTATTTTGTTCCTACATTACATTCTGAATTTAATCATGCCAATTTTTGCTGAAATAATTTGAGCTCCAAAGGAGTACAGGGGATCTTTCAGTGTGCATCATTTTTATCAGATTGCTGTCTGTCTAGTTCTGAACAATCTGAACTGGAGTAGTTTAGTACAATATATTAACAGTTTGAAATTACTAATTGCTATTAATAAAGAAGGACAGTTCAATACTAAAGATGCTTGTCCCTTGGGTACCCATGTCTCTTCTGTTAGGCCAGGTAGCACAGTTCTAGACATAATTTATGAAGGTAGAATTTCACCTTTAATTGCTTCTCTACTTCCTCTCTTCTAAATGTGATTTACGGTAGTGTTATGTATCTGTAGTGTATATATATACACTTTGGTAGTATACTGTATGCATACTAATAATGAAGAATATACTTTTTCATAATGGTTATCTGATGCACTTGACTTTACTGGGTCTAGGGCCTGGCTAAAAATGAGCCTGTAATGGGCTGGGATGTCCAAGGTTTACATTTCAGTGATCAGGTTAGTGTTTCCCCTCAAATCAGCATAGAAACTTCATTCACATAGAAATGTCCATTCATAGCTGTGGCATAGAAAATCATAATGTGTGCATGTGTGTGAAGTGTTAGTCTATGAAAAGAAAGCACTGGTTAATCCTGTTGCCTGCCTGTTCCATACTAAATTATCTTCTGAGTGAAAATCCAGAATTTGGTTCTTTCTGTGATCCTCTAAATGTTTTTCTGTATAGCAAGTTTATCACTTCCCCCAAAGTACTCAGTCCTGAGCTTGACTCAGTACAGTTGAGAAAATGCCTTCTTTACCTTCCTTTGTTTTAGTTACCTGTACTGAAATCTATGATCACTATATGCAAAATTCTGCAAGATTTTCAACCTTCTTTGTGAACTGATTTTTTTTTTTTTAATGAATTGGGGTGTATGTGCATGTGCATGTCTTCTTCCATTTTCACAATCCCAAGATGTTTTACCACACTCTATGTAAATGTAGAAGAAAGAAAAGGAAAGAAAAATACGTCTTTCAGTTGCTGCAATCTATTGTGAAAATAATACTTTAAATGTATATTTAAAGTTCCAGCCTGGAACTAGGCTAAGTTAGTTTTGAAACTGATGTTAATGACTCGACTTTGGAAATGGATTTAGCAAAATGTAGAAGTACTGTTCCTATGAAAACATTTTAGCATGTTCTTCACAGTGGACTGGTCACCATGTTAATCTGAAGAGATTCCAAGTCTAAATCCCTAGCAAGGTATACAGTTCTCTAAGCTGTAATACATAATCAGGTAGAGTGTTTTCATGTGCTGTAGGGGTAAAGACCAGTTGGGTAAAGATGACATAATAAAGTTATGTCTGTGCATACCACGTGTAGTAGTAGTAGAGCTGACATTTGTACATTGTCTTTTGTCCCAAAGGACAATAAAATGCTGATAGCTATACATACAGTACCTATGGAAGTACAGCAGTCAAGCTTTACACAAGAACATCAGGTCAAATTTTCTTGTAAAAAGAATGCCCTGCCAGTTTTAAGTGGCCCCACAGAGCAGATGTACTTTTTGTTTGTCAAAAGGCACTGTCAGCACATTGTCCTTTCCTTCATACCCTGTAAATTACATAGTAGTACTTCGAGCAAAGAACAATTCTGTTGCCTGAGCCTGTGGTTTCAGGGAAACTAGTTACACTAAGAGCTGATGCTTGGACTGTATAGATATTTCTTCTGGCTTTTCAGAATGAAGATTTAAAATGTTTTGCATCTGGCTGGAAGTGCTATTGTAAATATGCTTCAAGTGTTTTTGTCATAGTGTCTCACATTCCTAGAAGACAGGCTGTTGAAAATGCCAGCTATTTGTCTACATAACTGTTCTTTCCATTCCTACCACCTGTGAAACTGGTACAAGTTAAGAGTAACAGGGAAGCTGATGAAACCTTCAGCATGAACAAGATCAACTGACTTCTTCACAAGCAAACTAGAGACCTGTAATTTCCTTCAGTCAATTTGCCAAAGTGGTTTTAGTCAAGTACACTGTAAGATTAGCAGGACTGACACTGTAACTATCACGTTGTCACTTTGCCTTTGTAAGAAGTTATGCTGAAATACATCTCTAGGTTGCCTGCATAAATACATCCAGAGTTCAAAGAGAGCAGATGGTCATTAACCTGATCAGGATTTTAGATATCTTTACCTGGTATAAATGAGTACTTTGCTTGAAATCCCTTTCCTTCCAGTTCCTCATCAGAAGTAAACTTGATCCACATAAATCTTCCTGTTGATCTAATTAGTGCAGGACTTTTCAGACCACAGTAACGATTAATGAGAGGGGAGAAACCAAAAGGTCCATCTCGAACTTCCAGATGGTCAAACCGACATTCAAATGAGGGTTCTATGTAATAAGGTTCATCAAAGGTCAACTCGATTCTTTGTCGTGGAGCAGCTAGACAGAAAAAATCAAGCAAAAGATTAAATGAAGATCTATATAAAAAGCATGTGAAGACATGAAATAATGAAAAGACAGGCCTCCAAAACAGCAAGATAAAAAAGAGACTTCTCAAAATACATCTGGTAGTCTGCTACAAAAACTCTGATACACTGGAATAACAATTTTACAAATGACTGTTTCAAAGATACTTTTTCATGGGATTTTATGGATTATTTTTTTTTTTGCTCGCTGTTCTTTATTGTTGAAAATTCAGGAATGACATAAATTTAATGCAGTACCTGTAACAGATATTAGCATACATGCAAAGGTATTCAAACAAGGTTTAATATTAAGATATAAAGTAAAACCAGTGTTCTGTGAAAGCAAAGTACCTAAAAAAGGACAAAATATTGAGGGATGCAGAAAAGAATGGAAAATAAAAAGATACAAAGAACTAGTCAAGGGTATATTTCCTAAACATTAAGCCCAAATTTGAAGATCCTTTGGCAGGAGAGATCTTTTATTAGAATATTCAGAGAAGTGTAAATGCTTCATATATTTATTACTAATATGCAGGTGTCTACAGATGTTGGTAAGTCTGAACCGGTGACAGCCTAACATCAGAATTTGGACGAGATCCCTAAACCCTGATGAGATGCAGCTATGGCTACTTTGTGACTAGACTTTCACATGTGCAGTTTGGAACCCTGACTTTATATTGCATGAATAGCTTCAGCGTTTCTTGTTCTTGTCATCTATTGAGCTACATGAACTTTCAGATACTGCTTGGTATCTGAAATGACAAGCATTAAAGAATCCCATGCTGTCTGCTTCTTCTGAATGCAAAAAATGATTTACTTACATGTTTCCAACATTCTGTTTAGACCTTATACCTTACTTATTACATGAGTTAAAAAAAATTGGGTTTTTATGTTTGCACATATTGGCAATGGTCTGCAGGAAGGACTACGCCTTAGCTAGAAGGTGTGGAGGACCTTGGTCTCACTCAGGTACCCGTAATGTTTCTGTATAAGGACTGTGAGGACAGAGTCATGAAAACCGATTCTGTGCCCCATGGAAACTTTTTTGCACAAGGGAGATCCAGCAATGGATCTGGTATGTGTGAACCCTGAGCTGGACAGGATGGAACTTCCCAGTGCCTTCACTGGTAGGGAAGATGCAAAACTTCAGATATGCATGCGTACAAGCAAAAATGAGGGTGTCTATGAACCAGTACTATACAAATAAAAACTCACTGAAACATATTACTTGGAATATTTCAATTAATTGATATGAATCTGATGATTAAGATGACTAAGGTTTTCAGCTGATTCCAGTGGGTTTTGGGTGCATTCTTATAAGAGGAAAAAATAATTAGTATGTCCCAAGTCTTGCAGCCTTTATCCAAGACATCCTCATTGGAATGTGGTTGTATTTTACTTAATTTTTTTTTGTCCTCATCACATTATTTTAATAGTGACCTCAGCAGTGTTAACAAATCTCTATACTTTTAGTACACTGCTATAGCATTCAGATGTGTCTTTTTCTTATTAATAAAGGACAGCATAAAGATTTTCTGCTTGTGAGATAGACTTGGAATAACACGGTATGGTCTGATTAATGCCAGAGAGTCTTCAACCATCATTTGCAGTTTATTATTAGCAATATTGGAAGTGATTTTTTTTTAAATTTTTATCTTAATAGTTTTTGCATCTTAATAGTTTTGTGCCTTCATAGATTATAGTAGATCTGATGCTGCTTTTTCTGGCTGTGAGGGTATGTCTTATGCCATATAGCTAATTCCTGAATGTTTGCGTTTTCTATTGATTTGTTATTATTACTTCAGAGAGCAAATTTAGCTTGTTGTTCAACCAGATGACTGCAGAATTGATTATATTACCAGTATGGCTATACAATACCTGACAGTATAGCAAAATGACACAGTTTTTACAGTTCACAATTACCCATTTAACAGTAAGATTACAACACAACAAAACAGAAATACACCATGTACCTTCTAAGATATAGATGCACTCTTGATTTGGTGGGTACACGTTAGGGTAGTTTGGTGAAGCAAAATGTCCTCCATTACTTGTCCGTACCCAGTTGTCACACTGGGTAGGAGGAATGCGATTCACTCCAATATTTTGTCCACCTTAAGTGAAGAAGTGATCAAATAAATTTCTCTTGCAAGCATGCAAATTTGATCTTGCAAAAGTAAAACACTGACATAACACATGTACTATAAAAGAACAAAGTAATTTATTTTGGTTGAAACCCCTCTTCTATGCACTTGTTTAACATCTAGCTAGGAAGATCTTACATTTAATTTAGTGACATGGTATATCCGAGAGATCACAGGTTTTGAATATCAAGTATGTCCAGTAATCCTTGGGAAGGGAAGAGAGGGAATAATTTTTTTACCCAAGTCAGTTTAGATTTTTTGATATTCTTCTAAGTCAGATAGTCACAGTGGCTGCCAATACAGCAGCATTATATTAAAGCTTAATACTTCTCCATTCCTATGCAAATATAATCCAAAATATTTGTTAGGTTTTACTATTTTTGCCTCTGATTCCAGAGTATACTGAAGTACACGGCCCTTAGGTTGAATATCTATTTACAATAATTTGTTGTAATACAGAATGCTTATAACAGAATGGATTATAATACGTAAATACACTAAATACAGCAATGGTAGTTAATAAAATTACTAGCAATAGGTAGATTGCAGTGGTACCTAAGGGTCTGATTTAAGATCAAAGCTTTTCTTCTGGAAGTATGGGAAAATATAATCCTTGACTGAGATTATGCAGTTTACTAAGGTAGTACACCATGCTGGACCATTCATAGCAGCTTTGTTAGTTATCCCAGGAGAAAATGAGTTGGGAATAGTATGAGCTCTCTCGCATTCTTCTTAAGTACCTTTGCTTTGCTCCTTGGTATCAGCAGAACCAGAGAGAACAAGATATCGGAGATGTGGTTTCTGCTAGATTTTTCCTAAATGTCATAGGGTGCTCTCATAAAGCTATTTATATTTATGTAGTTTTTCTTTGCAGACCTTCAGAGGGTGTCCATACTGATACAGGTCTTAGCTGCCTCCTGTAAATTTCATCACCTTCCACTGGTATCTTGGCAGCTTTTTGACTTATGGGGGTGAAAACTTGGTCTCTCCTGCAGAAATGGTTCCAGAAAATTCTGTAGGTGTCAGTTCAAGGAATTCTTCTCTCCTAAGTGTAGGTTAATCCCACACATGAGAAAATAAGGTTTGCGAAACTGATGCTTTCCCCACTCAGCAGCCTTCAAAAATGTTTATGGGTGGACTATTTGAAAAGCTTTGTCAGGTACAGAAAACATGAATTTCCTTTTTTTCCCCCCACCTCTAAGGTCTGAAGCCATGGAATATTAACTGGGTAAGTGAACTTCCATGTTCTTTGTGACTGGATGGCTTTGTTCAATTGGAAAAAAATGTGGTAAACAGGGAAATGGAAAATCCTGGAATTCATACTGGTAATTCAAGAGCTATTAATACCTGAACACAAACACTCTCTTTCATTTATATTGCTTTTTTAATAAATGTAAAACTGTTAACATTTTTTAAAAGAATATCATCAAACCAAAATTGTACCTTGTGTCTTCTGTGCAACGGCAATCCCTTCCACTACAAGGATTGTTACTAGCAACACTGATGAGAGAAATTGGACAGGAGAAACATCAGTAATTCATAAAAATTATAGACCATTTTCTGCAGTCCTGATTCATGCAAATCCTAGAATCATTAACCAAAACAACCCAGAACATACAAAAATACATAATTAATTATGAGCTTTCTTAAAATTTCAACTTTAGGAAACCAGTGCAGTCTAAGTGCACTGTCTGCTCTTCTTCCAGGTTCCTTAAGAAAGCGTATATAAGAATAGCTATTTTTTTGTATTTGAGGGGACTTCAAGAATGTTTTCTAAAGTATCTACTAATTTGAAAGCATTTTATAAAGTTACATGCTATCTAGCTTCTATATAACTTTTATATCCTGAAACAAGATGTTTCACTGCTATATCGAACCCTATTTATCCTAAACCTCCACTTACCTAATATGTACAGAAGACTTTTCCAGCTTCCAAGAAATTAATCAGGACCACAGGAGACGTTGTGTGGTCTTATCCCTACATGGATTTCAGGAGCACTATAGAACAGTTCTTGCAAGACTGGTTGTTGTGATACTGCCACAATACCACTGATTTCTGCAAACGAAGTGGCAGTAGAAAACAGGCAGATACAAGTTCTAACAATGGGGAGAGCCCTTGAGCAGTGACAACAGCTAGGATGTGGGCACTGTTAGGATGTGCACTGCTGCAAGCACTCTGGTTTGCTGGAGTTTTGTGTTAGTTTCGGGTGTTGATATATGCTGCTGTTTTCCAGACCTGATTTGACTGAATATTGAACCTGTTAAAGATTCTGCTATCCTCTCTCCTTCAACCCGCTTCTCCCTCCTGCCTTCCTTCCTCCATTTCCTTCCCTTCCTTCTTCCCTTCCCTTCCTTCCTCCCTCCCTCCCTCCCTAAAATGAAGCTGTCTAGATGGTTTTGCTTTTGGCCTTTTCCTTACATTTACATTTTCAAAGTGTCAGTCTGAACAGCACATATTCCACTATTCATCAATAGTTTTAAAGCAGGCTTAATGTCCAGATTTTCATAAAATGCTTTGTCTCCTCAGATTGTTAGGGATTACCAGGAAAGGAAGAGAGAATGAGAGTATATAATCATGTTACTCTTCAAATCTTTCATTTGCTTCCACCTTGAGTACCTCTACAAATCTGGACACATACCTTTGAGAACTAGCTAAGTTAGCTAGGACTCTTTGCCCTGGACAGCAGCTGCCTGAGGGGAGATAGGATACAAGGCATAACATCACCAAATGTCATTCAGATGGTGAACAGAGAGTAACTACTTGTTTTCTCTTCCAGTACAGGAACCAGAAGATATCAGACAAGGCTAGCAGGTAGCATGTTCAAAGTAAACAAAGATTATTATTATTTTTTTTTAATGCACATAATTCATAATGCATCCTTGAAATAGAAAATTATTTCAGAACCCCCTTAAGCTGTAAGGTCTTGAAAGTCTGGGATAGTATTTGGGGCAAATATAATTTGCTCTACTTTTATGCTCTTTCTGCTTTTATATCTGTGAAAGAAGATACCAGGTTAAACGGACCTTTGATTTGACATGGTATGGCCTTTCCCATGTTCTTAATCTACTTGTTAATACTAAGACAGGCATGGCCTTACCACTGCAGGGAAAAAAAAGATTTCAACATGAATTTTATTGTCACATTCAAGAAGTTAATTTTATTTTCTCACTTTTCCTGTCTCATTGCTCAGGCATTTTAGTGGCTTGTGCTGAAGCAGCATTTCCCCTGTCTGTGATTTTCCCTGTGTTGCTGTTAGACTTTCAGCCCTTTAGAGAGTTCCACAGTGAGCATGCACTGACTGTGAACTACGGTGATCTTGACTGAACTTATCTAGATGCTACTGTAATGTTGGCATAGATATATTATCTTGGGGAAAGACAAAAGGAATCAAAGTCTGCCCCTGAAAGTGTCCACCTAGCATTTGTGTTTTATTATGCACGTTTCTGCTGCCCTTTCTTCTCTCTACCCATATTAAAACTGTATATCATTATCAGACTTTCTTCACCAACAACCACTTTTCCCCTTGTAAGTCAAGTTCACAACTGTGGGTATTCTAAAATACCATATGGGTCTTGCAAACAAATGTTATGTTCCTAGAAGCTTATTTGATTTTTAAGGATAGATTACGAGCTAGTAGGTTAAGACTTAGGTAGTTTTGCAACTTCCATCTTAACAATAATTCTGCATTTTCATCAGTATTAATATACTGAAAAATATACTTCCTAACTATCATTATCCCAACACAAAGTATCAATTGTTAATCATTGCTGACTCACCCTAAATTTAAAATGCATCCTTCAGAAGGAAGTATCTAGTACCCTTACTGGTTTTTCAGTTATGGATGTTCACTAGTCTTTAAAACAAATCAAATATACCACTTTTATTGACAGTTTTCAGATATTTTTAGGTGTTAGTATTTCTTATATAGATGCTACTATTTCAAAATGATTTGCAGTTCATTTTTGTGGCTTCTGTGCTTAAACTGTGCACTCAAAGATCTGAGTTTAAGTACATGAACTTACAATGCATTTGTACTCCTGAGATCACTTGTCCCTAACAGACAATCTTGATAGTGGTTGTAAAGTTCTCTATGTATTTTCTTTGGCTTTTTCTACACTGGTTTTGGAGAAACACTTAAAAGCTGGCTTTTTATTATTAAAGTAAATGCAGTTTCCACAATCCTATGTAAATTATGTGCCTGTATGTTCACCTGTTGAATTAACCTTTTGTGAAGATGTGCTATGCCCACCCTCTATTTTGCAAGTAGATAGCAACCTCTTTGTAACTTGTTACAAACTTGTTGTTACAACTTGTTGTTGTAACAGTGAAACATC
>JAVJGJ010000033.1:8531377-8550726 GCA_035590215.1 Microhierax caerulescens | reverse complement strand
CGGTCCTCCCCTCCGTGTTCTTTTCCTCCCCTTCTCCCCCTCGCTGGTGGCAGAGGGCCCGCGCGGCTCCAGCAGTGCGGCGTGCCCAGCTGCCTGCCTGGTTGCAGCGTGCTGCCTGCAGCTCAGGCGCCGGGAAGAGCCCATCACAGCTATTGTGCGGCTGTTGTCTGACAAGAGTGACAGCTAAAATGGAGCTATTACTTTACAAGAAGTTAATAAAAAGGCGCACTTAGCCTGCTGCCTGCCCTGGCTGCCGTCCCTCTGGTTATCCATCACATCGTGTTACCTTCTGAGGGGAGATGTTACATAGGGAAAAGGGCCCGAGGTGGGGGCAGGTGGCGATGTCGGGGGAAGGGCTGACTAACCCCCGGGAGAAGGGCTTTCCGCCGGGCGGGGCGGGGAGGGAGAGCCGCCGGACAGCAGATCACGCCGCGGCGGGCACCCTGTGGCGGCCGGGGATCCGCGTCCGCCCGGACACCTCCGAGCTGGCGATGGAGGTGCGGAACGGCGAGAGCCGTGCTGTTCCGGACAGCCGGGAGCATGGCCGCGAACGGTTGCCGTACCGGTAGGCTACGTGTAAAATCATAGCGACACATGTAAGCCCATCGGAGATTTCTTTTTTATCAAATTTCCCGTAGGCAACACGGGTTGAAGCATATCTGAGGGTGTTTCATATCGGATGTCTTTTCCCTAGAATCGCCCATTAGGCTGGGCTGAGAGCCGTTACTGAGAACCCCGAAATATTGAACCAAGCTGTTTCGATCTGTGCGCGGAGCACGCTGCAAAGCCTTGCGCAGCTGGCAGGAGCGCTCCGAGCCCTCCCGGCCCGGCCCCCGCGGGGGCTGCGGTGCCCGGCGCCGCGGCCGCGGGTCTCCAGCAGGTGCCGGAGAGCGGGCTCCAGCCCCTCTCGCAGGACGCAGGAGGTCACGTTCGCAACTTAACTCAGGTCTTCTCCCCATCGCGGTCGTGCACAATGGTGCAAGTCTGAACCTGCAGGAACCCCACGCGGAACTCCGCTGTCCGAGCTCAGGCACTTTATGGAAGCAATTTTGAACCCAGCCGACATACAAAATATATTCTGCAAACTATAAATTAGTTGCGTAATTGCAACATGCAGTTCCGTCTGCTTAAGGAGTAGGGCCGCTCACTACAGTCTCGAACGTGACCGTGAGAGATGAAGCTCTGATTTCCTTGTGGTTTGGTGCTATGCGTTTGAGTGTTAAAATCTTTCTGCGATGTTCAAAGGTCAGCATATCCTGTTAGAAAAGGTCACTCTCTTGCTTCAGATTATCAGTTAAATATTTCAGGCTCTTCAAGCCAACGTGATTGTCAGTTACGGCGAATGAAGCAAGGGGGGGACCGAAGAGCAGTTGGAGGAAGCCAGAGCAGAGCCCGGCGGGGGCGCGGGGGTGGCACCTCTCCCTCCGAGCGCTCCTGCGGGGCTCTGCTCAGCCACGGGGCGCTGGGCGGATCTGGCGAGACCCTGTAGTAAAGGTCCTGAGCTTTTCTGGGTATTAAAGATCCATTTCAGTGCTGTAAGAAGCTTGATGAAGTATTAAGCTTGATGCTCTGGCAAAATCCCAAGTTACATAATTATATTATTCCGCTTACTCGAATTGTCCTTTCAATTTCGAATAGAGATGATACAGCCCTTCTCAAAGGGTAGTTTCCCCATGAATTGTTAAATAGCTACTGCATTCCAGCAGTGGTTAAAGCAACCTCTTAACCATGTATTTATCGTGGTATGCTGAAATGTTACATTCTATAGTGAAAATTCCTATACAGAAAGAATCCCTCATTAGGTGGATCTACTTTGCATTTTTTTCTTTACTAACAAAAATGTTTCTTCTAGTAATTCAAGAAGATACCTAACCTACTAATTTCTACCGCATATGTGCATCATCCACAATTTTGTATCCTCTCTGCAAGTGCATAAGCACAAAATTAAAAACTGATTATGCTGTTGTGCAGATTGTTAGGAGACAGGGGTTTGATTTTTTTAAAATTTTATTTGTTTTTTTAAATGCACAGTGTAGCTGATGGCAACATTTGACTCAGTTTTATTACTTGTGATGATATAACAAATGAGAGAACTAGCCTGATTCTCAGATCTTAAGCTGAATTTGCATTCAAGAAAACTATTTGTGGTCAATTGTCCTACACCAAAGAAATAGGAGAAAAAACTAGTAATGTGCTCAGTACAAGTTAGTAGTAATTGCAAAGACCCAATCTGCTACAGTCAATTTAACTGAAAACTGAAAAATCCTAGTTTGTCCATTAGGAGGTTGAACAGAGCTATTACACACTTGGGGAGGTGCAGCAGCATTTCCATCCTGTTCTTTTCCCAGGGCTGTGTCAAGCTGTCAGTGTGGATGCAGGTAGTGGCATCAACTCATAGATGCGGGGCATATTCTGCTATTTACTGCTGCTTTCAGAGAAATTTCTCACATGAGCATCCCTGTTGCTTCATCTTGCTAGAGTTCTTATTGGGGGTGGTGCTTTAAATATTTTACAGTAAAGCAGTGATAGGTCTGAAGAAACTTTCACTTTTGCCTTTGCTGAACCTGCAGAGTGCTGGTTTCCAGGGCAGAAAGTGCTGTGTCGCTGGGTCAAACTGGCAGTAAGCTTAAGTTAATTACACTTGAGTTTGGGAGTTAAGACAAGTTGAAGGCAGCTTTTGGACAGCCAGTTATGTATTGTGCTGCTGCTCTATTGAGTCATCGTGATTATTTTGGAATGGGAGGAGTTCCCAGGAGGCAATGGGACTGCTCATTCTGATGTAGGTAAATAGCTGCATGAACAGTTACAACAGGTGCTTTGCTACAATAAAAGACTTGAATTTCCATTATTAGAACTGGTTTTGCCTCCTCCCAACATTCTTCCTTAAAACTTCCTTTGGTTTGCTGATTTTTTATTTACACTACTTTTATTTTACTTTGCTGCTTTTGAGTAGCAGATTGTACATCACAAATAACCTTAGACCAGCGTTTTTTTGCTATGTTTGAGGCTATCTGGATATTGTTTCTAAAAGACATTGCAAAAATACAGATGTCAACAGTAAACAATTATGAAAGGAGGTTAGGAGTTACATTATAAACCATTCTGCTGCCTGGGTTTGTCAGTAGCATTTAGGTGCATTTGATAAATCTTAATTATATGCAATTTCTAATTATAAAATTATAGCAAGTACAAGTGTCTTTTAGTGTGGTAACATAATATGTAATCATACATAAATATGTATAATTTGCTTTGTTATTTACTCCTGTTAAGAACACTGCAAACTTTTCAATAGTCATGAAGAATACTGATAGTCTTCAGAAAGCTTACTGTGCACTTCACTATTTTCTAGGCAATATAACTAGATCTGAATATTAGAATATACCTACAAATTTCTGGCTTAAGTTGGGAAATTCAGGAATTTCAAAACAAAGATAGCATATACAATTTTTATCAATTGTATCATAGATGGGATCACATTTTTTGTAGCAGACAGGAATTAATTACAAAAATAGTGCTGTGTGGCTGATTATTTTCAAAGTGTCAGCTGAGGACATAATTATGAGTGCCTTAACCAAATGATCCTGTTGCCAAAATGACTGGGTGGGGGCGGGGAGGGGACAGAGAGAGAGAATGGATAATAGGGCTACCAAATAGCATAGCAATATTTCAGATTTAACATCTCTATTGCTCTTGATTTTTTAATATATTTTTTCAATCTTTGATCAAAAATGTGCCCATTCCTTTAGAATTAGTACTCTTCATTTCCAAAGTTTGAGATTATTTTAAGCATAATTTTATTTTCTGGATTTTTATTAATAACTTCAACATTTATTAATAACTTCAAAACTGGCATGGTTAATGCTTTTACATTGTTTCAACAAAACAGAGCTCTGATGATTATAACGTAGTGTAAACTTATAGCTTAACTTCTGTTATATTTAAGTGTCATTTATTTGAAAGTAGCTACAAAAGTCCTGAACTGACTTGGTACATTTATAGTGATGAGTTTTCAATTAACTGTAGCAAATGTTTTTAATACAGCTGTCTGTTAAGAAAGACGGCCTTGTCATAGGAGGAGTATCATATTATATAGAATATGCCTACTCATCTGCAGCAGAAAAATTGGTGTTTTTTGGGGGGGGGGATTATAGTGCATTAATGATCAAGCTGTTAGGAAGATTCAGTCTTAAAGCTTCTTATGGAAAATGAGAACAAAGAAAGATGGTATTTCAACAGCCATCTGGCAGTTGGCATGTCAACAGTATTTTTATATAGGTGAGATTTCACACTGAAAAAGCCTTCCAATATCATTTCTCACCAGGGCTGTGTTATGGTGGATGCATTTTGAAAATGTATGTAGTTAGAGCTATTTCTCACTTCTCTGTTCCTGTGCTGATCACCTGGAATTACACTTTCTAATTGATGTTGCTTTCTTAACCTTACTGGTAGAAGGGCCATAACCTTACACAAAAATATTTTTGATGCAACCTTACACAAAAATATTTTTGATGCTTATAGAATAAAAACCAAAGTACAACGTGAAACCTTTGACAAGACGTTTAACAATATTTAATGCCTTAATTCAAAATAGTATGCATATACTGTTGTAAGCCAAGCTTTGAGTAGCTAGAACCTGTGGTAAACTTTATTATAGGAAAGCTATTAAAGAGCCAATAATGTATTGTAATGAAGTGATGCAATGATGCACTACTGAGCATGCAAAATACCTTAAAGCAAAAGACACTGAGTTCATTGTTTTGTTAACTTGACAACAGCTTAAATGTCAGCATGAGGTTATTTCATTCCTAATTGTTTTTCCAAAAAACATAAGGAGGCTAATCTATGTTTATTATATTGTGATAGAGGGCTACAGACAACTTTGTTGCCACAGTGGCACTGTGCATTTAGCCTTATTCTTCACATATCTGAAAAAGACAGGAAAATATATTGAATTGTGCTTCCTCTTAATTATGAAATCCATTATTACTTCTGCTGTTGGGAGCAATTTCTATCAAGACAGTTTAAAAAGTCCAATAGCATTAAGTAGTTATCTGAAACATCTTACCTTCTCATGCCACTCTAAGAGAAACATTAAATGTGTGCATTAAGGAAATACGCTATCCTGAATAGTAACAGTAACGTCATATGAAAGCCTCCTTTGTTGGCATTTGATCAGTTCATATTAGAAATGTCTAGCAAAACTTCATAGCTCAGTAGACCACTTATCAGTACTTTTCTTGGTTTTGGCTTGGTGTTGGTGTATGAATGGGTCCCCGTTCAGTGCTGCCATGGTAGCAAATTGTTTGACTGATTCAGGGTGGACATAATCAGTTCAGCTTTGTACCTGCTCTCTTCTCTGTTCCTGTATTGACAAGCAAAGGTAGCGTTAGAGGACAGCAGGTTACAGGATAAGTGCCAGACTGGAGGAGATACCTACTGCAGAGATGACTGCCTATAGGACCGACACTTTGTTGAAAAAGTGTGTTCTAGTTTATCAAACAGCACTTATTAGGAATGCAAATGGACAGATTTAAATGCACACTTCATCATGTAAAGTCATATCACTAAGGAACAACTATTAAATAAAAGCATGATTATTTTTAGAGACTCTTCCAGGATCCAAAGAACACTGAGCAATTATAACTTCGTACGGTTCTAATAATTTCATAAGACAAGTAGCTCAACTTCTATATTTAAAATGGTGATAGAGCTACATGTCTTAGGTAATTATTAGAACCCTATGAAATTTGGGCATAGTAGTGTACATAGATAACGTACATTGCTTATTTGGAGTGTTCTATTCTATTCTTAATTTAATCTCTGTAAATCTCATCCCTTAGCAACAAATTTTAGGGAGTTAATCCTCATTCTCCTTCCACTCCAATGTTTCTTTTAACTTCCTTAAAAACAAAACAAACAAAAATATCCCATACTTTTCTTATTACGAAAGTTACTTTCATAATGACTTTAGGCCTTTTTAAAATAAATGTGGTTATAGTTTAATTATAAAAGCAGTTTATGTATTGCTGATACGTTGTTATGATTTTAATTTTTTAATGCATTGTCTTCTCTCTAGAACTAACACACATAAATACTGCATCTATCCCATGCTGAGCTACTAAGCTACCATTAACATTGCAGGTTTCTTTAAGTTCTCCAATTTCTAAATTCTTTAACAACTGCACATATAGATTTAAACAAAGAAAAACACAGAATACTTTAAGTTGAGCACCATTTAGTACAATCAGAACAATTAAGGATCAAGTAATCTGAGAAACTGCTGAACCTTAAGTTTTCAGAAATGCAGGTTATTTTGCAGGAATGTATAAATGACAAGACCAACTGAAGTGGTACAAAGTAATCTGCTCACTGAAACGCTAAACTTTATTTACAAAGCTTTCTTTCTATCAAATATTACTAAGAATTGGTGGTACGTAAATAGAGGTACATGCAATTTGACCCCTTTACTAAGAAAAATAAAATTACGGTTCTGTTCAATAAAGACTAAATGCTATTATATACAGTCTGTTAACTGAAAGGCCTTGTGAGACCTTCAGGTCTAATTTTAATATTTTCCAAATAAATACCAAATAATGCAACATTTACAAATAACACACCAGTGGTATTTTCACGGTAATCATTTTACAAATCAGAATTTAGTAATTCAATTAAGCAAATGAGTAGCAGCTCCTTCATAAATATTAAGGCATGTCACATCGCATCAAAATGGAACCGATGAGCCTCCTGTCGCTTCTCTCTGTCATCTGCTTTCTGAAAAATAATAATAAAAAAACCACTTTGTGGGATCTAGAGCAATACTGCCACAGAAATGAGTTGTCAAATGTTAGAGAAAGGCTGATTTTTTTCCAAGTCACCCACTTGACAAAAGGCAAAAAGCTTAGGAAAAGCCCCAATAATTAGCTTTTAAATGATGTCAGTTTGAAATAGCAATAATCTACACAAAATTGGCTTCTGCTGTTAGTGCTCTGCTGTTTTGGTATTTATGACCCATTATTTTCTATTATTTCTAATAATGCTTTTTTAAAAGGAGTATTGCAAGAACAAAGAATGTTTCCTGGTATGCATTTATTTAGTCTGCATTATAAAGATGAGATTAAATTACTCTCAATTGACTGTAAATGTTGTCTATGTTACACTTAAAATGAGATTCTTTTTAAAAAATCTGTTAAATACAAATGTAGACAGTGATAGCAGTTCAGCCAACAATTAACAGCACCAAACAGGCTAAAAATGTTCCGTGTTTTTCTTTGCATTATGAATATGTGAGGTAGGATGTATTTCCTTGCTTATTTATGCAGAACACATTGATCTACTGAAAGAGTAGTTTGGAAAGTGCTTTGAAGGAACAAGCACATTTAAATTGTACCTGTGTGTAAAACCATGTCCTCTCCCACAAGCCTCCTCCTGTGTTCTAAAGCAGTAAGAGTATGAAAGCACTTATTAAAGGATTTTTGAACACATAGTGTGAAGTCTTCCAGAAAACAGTGATTTTGTCATGACAGACAGTACGTGTAAATCCTAGCATAAAAGAATTTAGCAAAAGAGATTTAAATGCTTTTTAGTTTGCTTATATATAAGTTGTTTTTTTTTTTTTAATGAGTAAAGTAAAAATGAGCCTTTACAGTATGCTGTTGTGTGGGCATTCAGATTTGTATCTCAGTTGATAAATATACATGACAATTTTGGTAGAAATTGGTGCATGTGTTCTGCCATGAAAGTTTTGTCATCTGCTTTGGCTCGAGGACAAAGATTTCCTCATCACACAATGTTTATGTATGATAGCAACTCTATTGGATTAACTATGGATTTTACTGCTTTTTGTGGCAGCAGAGCTGTCAGTGAAGTTTAAGATATATCAGTCTGGGTTTTTTTTGGCAGGGACTTTATCAATGTCAGTAGTATTTTCAATGTCAAAAATGGGGTGGAAAGAAGGGAGTGGCATACTCTTTCCTATATTGAAATGCTTGTCACGTTCTGCAAAATTTTATAGTCTCACTCAGAAAGCAATTTTCACTCCATTTCTTGTATGCTTCCTGAAAAAATTACTACTTCATTTTTGACAGTAACTGATACTCTGATGAATCCATCAAAACTTCTCTAGCAGTATTATCATCAATGTGTACTGTTCACATGACTAGCCTCAGGACCACAAAGCAAGTTCTAAGGAACCAGAACACAGGAATATTGGGGTCCTTAGCTAATGTAGCAGACTATCTTTGTTGTAAGATGAATAATGGTGTAAATTCTTCCTCAACTGCTCTTTCATTTGACGTATCAAAACTAAAACCTAGTAACTGAGAATTGAAAGATTTTTAGTTTTGTTTTTTTTTTTTTGTTTGTTTGTTTAATGGATCCAATATTTCTAAGGAATGACAGCAACATACTATCCCTAAACGCTATGGTTATTTAAACAATACGGTACTTGGCTGGCAGAAAAGTGCATAAGAACTACTGTAGACAAAGGGCTCCTATTACTAATCTGCATAGGTCAAAGTAAAGGGTTTATTTTAACTGCTGAATAAAACACTGCAGCTTACAGACAGATATATCCTCTGAGGGAAAAGAAGAGATTGTAATTGCCAGTACATTTCCCCTTCCTTTCTTTGCTATAGGTAGTCTAGAGATCTGTAAGGGAGAACAGAATTTGGGTAGAACAGTACTTTTATGAGAGAATTACTGAAAGATGCAGTAAAAACAAGAACAAGCTTAGAAACAAGGAACTTTGGAGTTTATGTCCCAGTCGTGTCAGTGATGCACAATACAGCCTTGGTCAAGATTCTTATTTGTTCCCTACCTCAACCATTTCTTCTTAAAGTTGGGAAGCTAAAAATCAATAGGACGGCATTGGAGAATTCCAGGAATTAACAAATGTTTATATAGTAGTCTGAAAATACAAGCTATTTATCCAAATATTCGTGCCTACTTTGAGAATGATGCAGTGGTTGGAAATGAGTTTATAATATAACCAATGCACCACTTCACTCACGATCACCTAATGGGGTTTAAAATGGCTCAGAAAGCATTCACTCTGGGCTGAGTGCTTCTTTACATTACAATGCATGAATAATTATATGAAGAATTGTTTTAAATGTTGACATTAAATCTCCATTTCTCCAGATGCAATTATACGTAGTTTATCCTTCCCCAACTCAAAGTCCAAGTATTTTTTCTGCTACTTTTGTTCCTTAAGATGTGTTGGAGAGAGTTAAACCCAGCCACCAGTGCATAATCTTAACTACCAGTTAGCAATGTCTTCTTGGTAAAGTAGGACATGCTAAGGACAAGTCATCATAAACTTTGTATTTTGTTGCTTTGTGTGTTCATTCCCAGCTGTACTATTAGTTGGAGACTGTATTTTACATTCTGAAGAGTGAAGATTGACAGACATAACATTATAATATGAAGCATGTGCAAAGCCTATGAGTGTTTAACAAGGTCATTTTATTTCCACAAGCAGAAAAACCCAAACAGTTCTACCACGTCAAAATGTGCAGTAATTTTATTTGACAGCTAAGATTATGGTTTGGGTATGTAGTAGCATTTATTGGCAATCCTGCCAGTTGGATATGACTGTAAACTGAACATAGTTAAAAAAAATTGGAACACATTTCTTTTGTGACATGAAAGGCCCCTTTCAAAATGCTTCTTCAAATCAATGGATTTCTATACACTGCATGTATAATTCAGGCACACAGAGCAAAGCAGCCAATATGCACATGATTGACTCCCTATAGTCTTGAATGCTAACGTCAGTGCAATCAGCAAAGACAGATATAGAAAAAGAGACATTTTCCTTATTTTTAGATTACCAGCAGAATTCAAGATAAGTAAACGTAAGTTTCTGTTCCATTTTCCAAAACAATACTGCTTAAAACTCTGTAAAAGAGCTTAGATATGAAACAAAAACATTTCCTTTAGTTGGGAGTAACAGCTTAATGGCAAAACTTTATCCATGTTGCTCTTAGTTTCCCTTTTTAAGTGTCTTAGAGCTTAAATAAAAACAATGCCAATCTTTAAGCTTGCAATAAATACTGAATTAATAATAAACATCTTTTGGGAATTAGTGCTGTCTGTTCCAGAAATTATACTGTAGAAAACTACTCAAAACCCCCAGTGTACAAGACTCTAAAATATTAGGAATAGTATAGAAAATATAGAAAAAAATCAATTTAATAAGATTACCTTTTCTTGCCAGTGTAATATGCCAATTATTGCCAGGATGAAAACACAGACACCAATTAAGGCTATCGCTGTTAGCAGCACAATGTTACTTGGGGTCAGATACAGCTTTGCACTCCAGCTATACAAAAGAAGAAAATCCAAGGAAAACATTAATACCCTTCATTAGGAAGCAGAAAACAGATTTAACTTATACAGATGAAAAGAACCTGCTAGTGTAAGACAGGTAACAACCTGGTCTACAGAAAGTAGCAGCTATACTGAGAGACTGAAGCTTAATGGCGTTTACCTGGAAAGATATGGCTTAATGTAATTATTTTCAGGTAACACCACGTCTAAATTCAGTTTCTGTTTACCTTTCCAGGAATGCTGTGGATATCTTCAGGGACCGACTTTTTTCTCATTAGGAGATTTATCTCCTGCCCCTGCCCAGGACAAAGTAAAATGCAGAAGAAAACCTTTCACAAAACTGCCTGGGGCTTGGGGAGATGGAGAAACAGGGCGAAATAAGCTTGTAAGATAGATTACTTGGTCCACATGAGAAGCTCCTCTTGGACAGGGTCACGGGGTCCAGCTGGTTGGTTAGGCACCCCAGCCTCAAGTTTACCCAGGGACAACTGCATTCATAGGCAACATCACCAGCTGATTATGGCAGAAGAAAGCTGGGCAGCAACAAAATTAAGTACTTCAAGGGCTTCCGGAAGACATTCCTCAAATGTTGTGGGGTCCTGAGGCTCAGTTAACACCCTTTTTGTACTACAGGCTTCCTATTCTGTCCCTATGTTAAAAAAATTACATATTTAAGAAGTGTTTATTATGAAATCTGATTTCTTCCAGGGAGATTCTATCCTCCTATTCTATCCTCTGCTATTCTACAGTGTCTATAAACTTACTTTATAGAAAATCAAAAATAGTTTAAGGATAAGACAACATAAAATTTTTTGCATAACGCAACTTTAAATACCTCAAGACTAACTAAATTTTCTTAATCTGGCAGATATCATTCCTGTGGCTGTTAATTAGCAACTCAAGTGGCACATAATTTCTCAACTATCCTATAGTAAAATTAACTGCTGAAACTGATGTCAGAAGCATTTCTGCATGATAAATGCAACTGACCTCACTAGTAGATCAAGCGGCAAAAAGCAGCTGGAATATGTGACTGATGTTTTCTCTAACAGCAAAGAGAGAAACATGCTCTCTTTCTGGAATAAACATCTTAATTGCAAAGTGAATTCAGTGTTCAAGGTCTTGTATAACCAACCCATTCACCTTTACTTAAAGAAAAACATTCATACCTTTGGCAACAGATACTGTGTTCAGAAGGGGTGAACAAAAGCTCTTATATGCAACTAGACAGAAATTGCATGTTTGGCGAAACAAAAATGCTTGCTTCAATCATTACCATGCTTGCAATTTGTCAAAAAGAACGATGGTAAATCTAGCAAATATATTATTATTTACAGGAGCTGAGCTCCTAATACATTTTGATTGTTTGTATGAGCTGATAATCATTCTGAATTTTTAGGGGCACTATCTAAGAGTCTGTGTAACTACTTGAGAAGTATTCTGCCTAGTCACAGAGGCAACTATCTCTATAGAACTGACCCCCTGCCACTGGTCTTAAATTTACTTTATACAAGTGACTATTTTAAAACCTACACATAAGGCCTAATTTAAACTCTGTATTAATGTAATTTTGTGAAGTGCAAAGCAAAATGATCAAGTTACCTTCGAGGAACGTTATGAGGATAGGGGATGACTATAAGCTGGGAGTTTGGTATGATAGCTGTCCATTCTTGTTTTCTTATGGACTGAAAGAAAAACAAAGGCTATGTCAATTCCCAACAAACCAACACACTTAAAAGCAAATATATTCTCTGTCGAAATACACAAAAGGAGAAACAAAAAAAGCTTTTAAAAAATTTTAAACATAAGTGATTATTCCCTTAAATTTGTATAACCATTTTGTTCTGAAAGCTTCAAAGTGCCTTAAACCCTACCCTCCCAAAATAAAAGGCAAAATAACTATTGCTGACATGCAACACAGCATCTGCTTGAAAAGTACGAAGCAACAATGTAGTAGGGAAAGACAAAAAGATTCAACTCTGCAAAGGAGACAGGCAAAACAATTATCCAAATCAGAATTTGGCCAGTACGCAAATTTGAATACCTCACTTTTTAAAGTAGTTCCGCAATATCTTTAAGGACTGAAAATAGTCAGGACCTTACTTTTATGTTTCATCTGAAGATAAGATAACACCAGTAATCTCCACCTCCTGTCTTATTGATCATGGTTTTATCACTGAGGCAGAAAGGATTATGTGAATTTACAGGCTGGCCAGACAAACCCCAGGGAAGTCTTTGAGCTGAGACCATAATAATTGGACCCTCAGATCTGATTCGTGTTTACCATATAAACAAGCACTATATACTTGTGCTAACATACATAGACAACTTCAGTTGTCTTTTGGTCTTAGTGTTAGCTTCAGAGTTAATACACTCTCCCTCAAAACAGGCATACAAAGTTCTTTTTGGCAATCTTTTCTGTATTCAAACTTACTACTTTGATATTCTTGCTTCTGGGGAAAGAAAAAAAAAGTGTCTCTAGCAGCATTTCCATCCAAACTCTGTTAGGAAAGGCAACACCATAAATATTAGGTTGACAATCTTAAATCTCAACTAACCTTTTCTCCTAAAGGACGAGGAATGCCAACATACAAATGGTCAAGGAAATTAGCACTACGTCCCAAGCCTAGCACGTTGTATGGCAACTGGAGAGCAAAATGTGCTGACTGGCTAAGCTGTCCAGCTGAAATAAAATTACAAAAGAAGCCCAGATAAGTAATTTTGGGGAAAAAAACCCAAACAAAAATCCCAATCCCCAACCACCAACTTTCTATAAAAATACACATTTCAGTCAGTAATAAAAATGTTTTAAAAAATTTTACCCAACCACACGATTATTTAATCTTAAAGCCTCAATCTTACATTTCCAAATTACTTGTGGGCACTCACTTAGAGAATAGCTTAAATGCCTTAGATTTCTGGATAAGACAAGTCTTTTGAATGCAATTTCTGTTAAACTGAATTGCTACTATTTGTTACAAGTTGAGAAGAAATCAGCTATCCACATTGATTTTGATGTGAGTAGTGCCACATCTTTTGCCCTGTTGTTTTACAAGCTCAGGGCTCAACATGTGAAGGCTCATTTTAATTCTGATTATGGTTAATCAGTAACTACTGGTTTTTGTTGTGTCACAAAATTAGTTGAGTAAATTCTCATGAACCAATTCGTAAATAACAAATTGATTTAATGAAAACAGGCTTACAGTGTTTCCAAGTGAGACCTTTGTGAAAGCATGTAATTATAAATAATTAAAGGAGAGACTGTAGGGCAAAAATGACATTCTTTGTTTCCTGAAGAGGCAGCAGGGAAACAGACAAATGTTGCAGCTATCAACAGGTTCACTGACATCCCATTTCCAAAGTATCCCATTATTCCATTTAAATAAAAATCATGTGATCTTTTAATTTCTGGCAAACTGATTCAGATCCTGTGTAGATTCTTTGTTCAATCTCTAGAAAGCCTCTTAGTAAGTGATCTGGTTACACAGCTGGAATGATATCAGCACGCCCTTCACCAGATTAATAGAATTGAATTTGAGGGATACTTGATAACCACAAGTAGGTTTATGTGATCAACAGAAGCAGTTTTCACTTATATCAAAATAGAAAGATATGATATAGTCAGTATTTTTTAAACGTCAGATTTTCTCTGCTTTGACACCTGACAGATTATGCCTGAGACTGGAGATTATAAATTAAAGTGGCAAAACATAACAGAATGTGAATTAAGGAACATGAATTCACATTTTGTAATAGATTTACAGCCAACTCCTTTCTACCTCTCCACACTTTCTTCCAAGGCTTGATTCTGAAAATTAGTATTTTGCTTCAGACAGCTGGCTGTTGGCCATACTAGTTGCATTGCATCTTGCACAGTTGCAGCAAACAAAGCTGGGTATGTGTGGGTGTGTGTATGGCAGAACTCCCAAAAACAACTACCACAACTTCTTTGGCAAAGTCAAACATTCCTTCAAGAAAAAACAGAAACAAACTCCCATTCTTCACTCTTTGCTTCTGGAGATAGCCTGGTAAGTGCAAGCATTCATTTGCCGCTATACAGTGGCACTGACACCAAGGGACAACCAGGACAATGACACCTACTTTCTGAAGCAGCTCTTCAGCTTTTGCCTCTTATGTGGGACAAACTAGTATGTATATTGGGTGATGATAATTTTGAACCCCTATTCAATGCAACCATTACTTTGTGGTTCTATTTTTCTGAACCTCCCCACCCTCCACAAGGTTTTTAGGAAGAAGCTTGCCATACGCTGTCAGGCATGTTTTCAAACAGGCATGTTAATCATTAGGTAAATATTGTGTATTATAGCAGTTTTAGAGCTATGATAATTTTATTTAAAAAGGCAAGATAAATGTCAACTAAATACAATTGGATGAGATCTGAAAAATCAGCTTGATGCAGTTACCTTTTTATTAAGCTAAAATGCTGTTGGCATAAAAAAAAAACAAAACAGTAACAGCCTTCCTCAAGATTAGGCATATTCTAGATTTACTTTTTCTCCATGCAGAAGCATATAACAAGCAAGTAGATGTGGAAGTATTTAAACAGGATTTGTCCTTTCAGCCCTTTGTTGTAAGGGCAAGGTGTACTGCGTACATCATTTGGTGAATTCCTAGATGATGGAATCTGTGGCAGAAATCATTAGCCTAGCAGCTTTTCTCTTTAAGGATGGGGATTTTTCCAATAAATTTAAGTAATAGTGTACGACTCGAGTCCTGAGTCTGTCCCCGCTGTCACTGACTTCCCTTACATGATCTTGGCTAAATTGCTCAATCTCTAGGTCTCAATTTCCACATGTAAAATTTCGGTAATTCTTAAACTAGAGGAAGCACGTAATATATGAAAACACTGGTTACCAAAATAAAAGCAGCAAGAAGCAAAGGCAGGTTTATTAAATTTGACTTAGTTACAAAAACAAACATGGTATGCATTACTTGATCATGCTATAACATAATACTTTCTTTAACTTTGGTTCACTAATGCTGAAGGACTTTTTCCAAAAGAAAAAGGTACTGCTGTAACATTTAACATTGAAAAGCTTTTAGAATTACTTTTGAGTGAAATATTTAGGATTATGAGATGACTGCAACTGAGATCTTCCTTTTTTCTTTCATCATACAAGTGAAATGAATGTCAACTAAATTAAAGGAAATAAAAGAAAATGTCATACACTGTGTGCAGTCAGCCTTAAAGAGGTTAGAGAGTCAGATATGGCAGCTAGAATTCTTAAAAAGCATTGAATAATTTCATGGCTACTAACACTGGTTCTTGTGCCTGCTAAAAGATAAGGACAATGAAATCTTATGCTTCAGGATGTAAATAGATCATCTGCAAAGGTCAGGAAGAAATATTTTCCTCTACATAGCAGGCAGAAAATGTGCACACAGTACCTCCCAATTTTAAAGACAAATAAAAATAAAAGGCTAACTAAGCAGGACAATAGCATATAGAAGATTCTGCTTTACTTTAAAGCTGACTATAAATCTGAGATCTTTTGAGACTATTTCTTGCTTTATCCTCCCTATATCATAAATTCTGTTTGATGGTTACTCAGATGTTCCACTTAGAATTGCAAACAAGTAATTAAGAATGACAAGCGTT
This sequence comes from Microhierax caerulescens, assembly GCA_035590215.1. Taxonomy (NCBI): domain Eukaryota; kingdom Metazoa; phylum Chordata; class Aves; order Falconiformes; family Falconidae; genus Microhierax; species Microhierax caerulescens. The sequence goes on along the minus strand of JAVJGJ010000033.1, from coordinate 8,534,777 downwards.
CATCTGAGAAACACAGAACCCCTGAACAAAGTTTAAAAATAAAAAGAGAAATTAAGAGTACTTTCAAGAGTTTGTCATATTTGAAGTTCTCAGTCACTGGCAATTAATTTTCTTAGGAAAATATTTCAAATTTAATTCAAATAGCAACTCTAGCTATTTGTCCTGTTGGAAAACTATTGTAAACAGTTTTCTAATTGTTCCAAGAAGATTTGAAAAAAACATTCCATCTTCAAAAAGGGATTTATGTCTTATACTAAGATTGCTCTTCAAGCTTTTGGAAGTCTATGCAAGCAAGATAGAGAAAGTGGTTGTTGCTTCGCAGTTCACTTAGCTTCATCAGTAGAAATTTACTATAAACAAGAATTAAAAAATGTTCTCCTATCCATGCTCTATATTATTAATTTTTAATACTATTTTCAAGACTATTCAACACTATGCCTTTTTCTTATGCTTCTTGTTGCAAATAAGTTTTTTGGATGCACCCAGATATCATGGACTACGGTATCGGTAGGTTTTGGTGGGTTTTTATTTATTTATTTATTTATTTTAAATCATAAGCCAAGGTTATTGCTTCAAAAACCTTGGGCAGAGTAAAAAACCTCAATATTTTAAGACATGGGTTTTAGAGATTTCAGCCTGTCACGAGACCAAATTTTTAAGAAATAGCTGATGATGTTGGGCAGCAAAACCTCACAAAATTTTGCAGTTTGATATTCAGAAATCATTCTGAACATCTCTGCATCAATCTCCTTATTTTTGAAGTCTGGCATATAAAATTTGAAGCAATATATATCATTAACCTTTATAAAGTCTTGTCTGAATAACAGAATGATGTGTCATCTATGACACATACAGTACTTGTTCTTTTATATCTGAATTAAGGCATTTCCCTTCTGTTTTCATTATACTGATGTAAACTTGCTGAAAGCTTAAGAGTAACCTGCTCTGACCTGGGTTAAAGTGTAATGTCCTCAACAGCTTATCTCAGGCACTGTAAGTGCTTAATTGAAGCCAATTTAACTATATGAAGGGAAGGTGACTGCATTTACATGTAGAAGCAATACTTTATACTGTTTCTTTAAACAGAACTGATAATGTGTGATACTGGATTTATGAACAGTCTAGTTGAATCTGCATAAACAGATTCACAATACTGATATTGTTCAGTCAGTTTAAATAAGCTTATTTTGTGGAGTGATAGAGCAGAACACACAAGAGCACTACATAAAGCTGAAAAACTAATAGAAACTCCAATTTCAAACTTGTGGTTGCCTGAAGCACCATTCTTTTAATTTTTTTAATTACACTTTTCTTGACAAAATATCATTTGCATTTAAAGCCATTCAGATTAAAGACAAATACAGTAATAATATTTAGGCTTTCAAAAGCCCACCAAATTCAATATATTAGAGGACTAAACAGATGCATTCTCATGAATGTAAAATGTTATGCCATTATTTCTTCCAGTTGCTAATTTTCCCTAATTTGCAAAATGATGCATTTATCAGAAGCTTTAATACATTCACCAAAATAGTAACTGAAGATATTTGTGAAGTGTGAATCAACTTGTCAAAAAAAACCCAACATCTAACAAAGTTAGAAAGTATAACAAGGAGTTGCTTTTAGACATACATTCTTTGTACCCACTGACAATGTGGGCAGCTTTTCTGGTAAAAATACCCAAGTTCCTTCTGTAAAACACAGGGTCTGAGTTGCAGCCTCTAGTCTCAGACTTGCATCTAAATTCTTCTGTACCAGCATCTACCTTAATACCGAGGTCAACACATGAAGGAGTGCTTTTTTATAGATTAGATGCACCTATGCATCCTAGAAAACCTGAAAATTATTACAAAAAACTACATGCAGCATTGCTGCACAGCTGTGAACATGCATGCAACAGCTGGAGTAAGACAAAGCCAATTCAAGAGTTAGGTAAAATTTCACAGTGAATGTGCGTCACAAACTGCACAGCTGAAACACTACAGTGAAATTTACAGTAATTATCAGTATTATGATATATGGCACACCAAAGCGTTTCCCCATCTTGAAGCTGGCAGCTCCTTATTTTATTTGAGAATATGTCTGAATGACTTACTACAAAAGAAAGGGAAAATATAGCTGGTAGTAATGAAACACCTGCGTAATATGCGTAAGAATTTACAAAGCAGCTTTCAGAAAAAACAAAACCCCAACAACTCCAAATTTGAAAGATTTTTAGAAAGTTGGAGAATTTGATTTCCTTGGCTTTAGTTGAAAGCTTTACTTTAGTCCCTTAATAAGTTCCCTTATTACTGCCTTTGGATTTGTAGGTCACTGGTTGGAAAAAACGTGTAGTGGAGAAAAGAGCTCCTTTCCTGCTTAACATTATACAATGTTTCAGCTTTCTAAGGGCTGAGGATGTACCCCTCTTCTGACTTAGTTCTGTTTGCCTTTTATCATTAGCCCACACAACAGGAAATTCTAGATTAATGCAGCACACAACTTCACCTCTCAGCTTTTTCTGCAATACATTTTTCTGGAGTTCCAGAAATAACTGGAGAAGTGGATTGAAAGTGCACAGTTTCAACTTGGATACCTATTACTTGCAGTGCTGCTGACACTTGCGATACTTCTTCTGAAAGCCCAAACTCCAAATCTGATGCATTCAATATGAGAACATGTGTTTTCATTAAGAATAACTTCACACCATAGAATTATAGAAGTAAACCTATAAACTCTTTAAAAAAAACAAACAAGCAATGAAGTTATATTGCTGATACTCAAGCCCTTTGCACAGGGGAAAGTTGTCTAATTTGTAATGCCCCAATATGTGAAGTTTGTGTGCGTGTTTGCAACTTTGTGAATGCATGCAGCATTACAAGTTCAAATAAGTTTTCTAAACAAAAGAGAGTTACATAGAAAAACATTTTAGCATGGTATTCCCATCTATAGCAATCAGAAAATCCCTCTTAACAGAATCCAGCTATTCAGTTATTAAATTATTCCAGCTTGTTCCATGAAAACACTCTTCTTTCTATACAGTGGAATTCTACATAATGAATCCTGCAATGTGAAATGGCTACTGAAATTAGGCTTATTTTGCTTTAGTCTAGCACATATTGCAATATTTGCGTTTAAATTCATTACTATAATGTGTTCACCTCACAATCCAATTTAGCTAAACAGCATGAGAACTCAATGCAACAACAGGGAAGAGTAAGCAGATTTGAAAAATCCAGAAGGGCATGACTTAACAGCATGTGAAAGGCCATTCTGCCACGAAGGTTTAAAACAACACAAAGCAAAACCAGCTAAATGAAAGAGCTCTGAAATGAGAATTGCAAAGGCTATCAGTCCATACAGCTTCAGTCATACAGATGCTTAAACTAATTATGAGTTGATCCATATAAGCAATTCAATC
>JAVJGJ010000033.1:8473829-8514792 GCA_035590215.1 Microhierax caerulescens | reverse complement strand
AATGTGAACTGCAATACTAAATTTCTTTTACGTTTTGGCTTTTTTTTTTTTTTAAGTGGAATTTACAGAAATGCATGACTTCACTGGAAGCATACAGAGGTTTTACAAGCCAGATATTATTAGTTTTATAATTAAAGCTGAGCTCTCTTTCCTGTCAATTTCCAAGGCAATTCCTTGGCATTTATTTTATGAATGTCTTCAATTACTTTGACTTCTATACCAGCATTAAATTCCTCTTATTTCAACTAAAAACATCTCTGAAAAGCATGATGAGAAGAGTTAACAACTTATTAGATACGTAGCTTATAAACAAATGCTTTAACTTGAGAATATCACTGAGATGTTTTCTACACCATCTTGTTTTTTCCTTTTTAAAAAATGGTTAGTAATTATAGCAAGAAAGTAAGTTACAATCTCACATTGAACTGCAAAATTATTCAGTTTGATTCTTAACTTTCCTCATATTTCGGACCAAAATTTTGAATGACATATTCTGCCATTAGTATGTGAAGAGCATTAGCCAACTAAAATATGCTCTTAAGATGTTAGTAGTTTGTGCTGAAAAAATTATTTGCTGATACATTTATTTATGTGTAAGTAGTTCCTCCCTTGACTGAAATTGGGTGAACATGACTTTCCTTTTCCTCATATGTTATCAAGAGATAATGGGCTGAAAATATACTAGGTAAGGCTTTTATCATTAATATGTGGGAATTACCTACAATACCTAGGAACAGTTTAAAAAACCTCTAAAAAGCAAATGAATGTGCTCACACAGCAACTTCTAAAGACAGAAAAACCCAGAAAGTGCCTATCTGGTGATGGGGGACAGTCTTCAGGTTTGCACCAGAAAAGCGGACAGAACCACTAAAAACAACAACAAAAAAATTTAAACAGCAAGGTACTTGCAGCCTTCTTCTCACCCATGTATATAAATACCCTTAGTGCTTTAAACCTACATCTAGCTTTCAAGTTGAGCTAAGTTCCAAGTTCCACCGAAGGCTGCATATGTTATAACTAGTCGTCTTTGTGCACAAATTTCATTTTTTCATGTGCACAGTCAAGTGATTCCCACTTGACTCAATTCAAGACTAAAAATAAACACTGAAATAAACCATTACTAATTTCTACACATGAATGGAAATCAGAACATAAAGCAAATATAGATATGTAAAATGTTTTAGCAATTGGTAGCCACATTATGTCTGTCTTGATCCTTCTCAGACCCAGCCCACTCCCAGGGCTGTGCTGATATGGGACCTCCCATGTGCTCCTTCTCAGCGTGGGAGGATGACATCTTAGCGTGTGGGCCATTCTTTCAAAAGGCTGAACCAACAAGGGCGTTGCAGTGCCTTATTGTTTACAGAGGGAATTTCTAGAAACCAGCTGTTCGCTGCCGCCTCAGCTGTTCAGTTCTCTCTTGGAAGAACTCCTGACCTCTGGATTTGGCCTACGAGCTGCCAGTTATGTTATTTAGGGCTTTAATACAGCACCATCGCTAACATCAAAGGATCTACCTCCTTTTATTTCTGCTGCATACTGCAATTACCAAGAGCAAGTTTATGACCTTCCTGTTATTATGAACCAAATTTTGATAACATCATCAGAAAAAAAGTCTCTCTGTAACAAATAAAATCATCAGCATCCTTAAAACGACAAAACAGTGTCCCTGTAAGCCTATGGGAAAACACATAAAGACAGACACTGCTACAATGGTAAAACCTTAACAATCAATGCTAAAGTGCTACACAGATGTGTAACAGCCAATATCAAACAATACAGCTTAAATACAGAGAAGAGTCAAAGCAAAAAAATTCTGAACTAAGACTCGCATATCAACCTTAGCATGCTATTTGCAGCACTTTTAATAGTTAGGTATATACACCAATGTATACACAGTGGCAGTGAAATTGTGTACAGCCTGCAAAACTCTATCCCAAGCAGCTTAAGAATGATGCTCAATAAAGTATAGGGTTATCTACAGTTTGGAACCTTCTGACCTAAGTCATCTATGCAGCAAAGCTGAGTTTAGTAAAACTGAATAAGCAAGGCTTAACACCAAAGAAAGACTGAAGACTTACCTCAGTTTTAACATATTTCTTTGTAATCAGAATTAAATATTTACTGCTTAATTTCATACATCTCTCACTGTCAATTTTAGGCTCGTTCATTTACAGTTATAAAGGGGACATCTAAGTGACTAATATCTTACTCCAGACATTCAGAATAATTGAATTTGCCTCTGGTTTTGTTTCAGATTTGCACAACTACAAGGTGCTCATCAATCCTACATTTAAAAGTAGTCGTCTATCCAACCTTACTTCTGACAAAGTGACAACTAACAGTGATTTAGGAAGGGTCAATCTGGCCAAATAAGAGTCCTTTCAAGTATACCCATATAACGCTGTAATACATATAATTTAAAACTGAGTATGAATACCTGGAAAATTTTCTAGACCTACATTATACTCAACATTTTTCATTCAACTGTCCATATCCAGCTCTTTGTTCTCCCCATTTCAGTCTTTACTGTTGTCACCAATGTCAGAGAGAGATACTCTATTTCCAACTTTACCATTATTTTACCAGTGAAACACATTGCCTTTGAATAAAAGCATAATTTAAAAAATGCTTCCTTAGATTAAATGTTTGCAAGATGCCAACTATTAGTTTGCAACAAAAGATAAATTTGGAAATAAGTGGTTAAATAAAGTTTGTTTCCTCTAATTAGTTGGGAGAAAGATAGGTGATTATAGACTCATATGCAGTACTTAAACTTTCAATGTCACCAGAGTAAATTTAAAACCAGCATGTGAAAAAATTAATATATTTAGATAAGGCAGGAAGTGTAGATGAAGCAAGCAATAACTACCGATGAAATCCCTTTACCTATTATTATTCTATATGCATACACAATTTCTAATACAGTCATAACTAGAAGGAAGAAAAATTCATGTATGTATCTAGCCTGAAAAAAATCTGTGGACTGGAATTCTAATGTGCAGGTTTTGACTCAAGACAGAAATTAAAAGAATTCATAATGGACAGATAAATACGTAAGAACCAACTGCAAATGCAGTATTTTCACCTGGTGAAATTTATTGAGTCTCTGGGTTCAAATCCCCACCAAACCTGCAAACAAGTGAGATTTCTTTAACAGCACTAACAAAAAAAAAACCAACCCATGTCTCCATGCTGTCAGAATATCTCACACTTATTTGAAAGCAAAAGGATATGGAAGGAGAAACAGTGTAGTCTTATAGCAGTTCCAAGAATCTTGAAGCTAATAATAATTTTCCTGACTTACCTGGAAGGACAGTAAACCAACATTATTCCTAATTGACATGTCTTCATTTCAGTGTTTTGTAGGCATTTTTAAGGATTTCATATGAAAGTGCTTTCCCAAATTGTGATGAAAGCATGTAATTGATTTTAATCACATTCTTCCATTATCACATATCAGTATACTTTCAGATGAGTAAAATGGTTTCTGCCTCCTTTAATTTCTTTAAGTCACAGACAGCAACTACAAGCTAGGCTTCCTAGACTATAGCACAGATTGAGGTCAAGAGTTTACAAAAATGCTTTTATCATTTAATCACAGTAATCAATCACTGAAATTAGATCAGTAGATGTAGCATGAAAGGCTTCAGAGAAAGAAATAAACAGCTCAATCCAGAAGTGTTTTAAATCAATTAAATAAGGTTTTCATTTTAATTTGCTCTGATTTAAGAAGAGCTTTTCATTTAATTCACACATTGTTTTAATTCACTCTGTGACCCAGTTACACATTTTAAAAGGTAGTATTTGCTTAGGTCCCTCAGAAACAATGAATTAATAGTACTCTAAAAGTGACATTACATAGTGGGCACAAAAAACCTGACTTACATTCCCCTCCCAAAGTGTGATGAGTCTGTTTCCATTACTTTTCTATAAAAACTGGGAATATACTGTGTTAACATGCAATGTATTTCTTAATTTTTAGTTTACTTACGCTTTTTTTGCCAGATTTCCTCAGCTCTCTGAACCTCCCTTTGAATAACTAGTCAAATCATCTCCCACTACCTTCAGTACTTATGCCTTTTACTGTGTCACTCAACTTTGAAGTCAAATTTCAAAATAACTTCAAGACGCACCCAACTGAATAAACAAATAATTTTAGAAGCATGGAGAATAAATGTAAAAGTGTATCACAGTAATTCATTGCAATGAGACAGGTAACTTCCTGGGCTTTCACAGGAGTAACTATTTGCAAAATACTTAAATCTTTTACGTGATATTACATTGCCACAATTATACACCAGCCAGAGGAGAGAGGCTCCTGAGAATCTTAAGACGATAAAATAACTTCAAATAAACTTCTGAATTCTGTAAATCTTCAAAGTCCTCCTGAAGTGTACTAGCTATGAGGATAGACAGTAGAAGGTCACCTATAGTACAACTAAAAACACAAGATCTGTGGGGCTTAAGTAAAAACAAAGACAACAACAACTTCATAGTTTAGATGTCACGGTATTTCTATGGAAAAGGAAAAACTGGTTCTAGACTGCTCTCTAGACTGTTTACAGTCTTTAGTCAATGACTGCTGAACAGAACATGCAAACTCCCAACTGAGCAAGGCTATGGAGTAAAAAATGTGCCATTCAGGGCCTGAGTGCTTTAACTTTGCCTATGCAAGTTCTGGGCAGTGACACATCACGTCCTTCTCTGCCATATCTGAATATAAACAGATGCTGTGCTAGTTATTTTAAGGCTCAGAGGAACAGAGACAGAGCTCAGCTGCTCACTGCCTTATCTCTGAATCAGATCATGTAGGCTGAATACAAGCACGTAACTCTTCAAACTGGGTCATTTTTAGGTAGGTGTCAGTATCTGAAGATCTCCTTAACACAAAAATGTCAGTGGGTGACTCATGTTTAGGCAACCACTAGAGGATCTGAACTGACTTCTGTGACTTCAGCATCTAAATTCTGCCTACATGCCATTTTAAGCACCAAAGTGAGCTCCTCAGTTCTCCTCCTTACTGAGTATTAATTCGAACTATGAACCTGCACCCAAGCTCATCAAAATACCATCCAGAGGAAGATAATAAATACAATTGTAAGAGAGACTTATTTTGCCTTGTAATGCACTAGTGTCAAGTATTTGGACTAGACTGCAGTAAAGAAGATGCTGAAAGCCCATAAAGTATTGATTAAAATACCTTTCACAAGCAATGACATGACGAAGAAAAAGGGGATAGCACAGATAATCTTACATCTTTTTAGATACTGGAAAACCCAAGCTGTGCAGCACCAGACAGACCTCTAGCTGGGACAGAGCATGCTGCATAGATCTGTCTGTAGTGAGGTGCACTGGCATTATCGTCTCTATAGCTCTTTTACGTTTTTCTTAGAAGTAAACAAGTCTATTCATAATTTCTGCTGTCAAGCAAAAGGATGTTCACATGAAAACGTGCTGCTTCACCTCAAGGTAAAGACAAGGACATGCTAGTGGTATCATCACCAGGTGCCAAGTGAGAGCTGCCTACAGGCTTCTCTGCTACGATTAGCTGGCTACGTTTATCCTGCAGCCAAGCAGTATGTGCAGAAGAGCACAGGCATGCACCTACTCAGGTCAACTGTTCTGTGGATCACTAACTCCTCAATGTACAGTGGTCTCCCTGCGAGCATCACTACATGCCCCCTCCCACCTAACACCAGATGATAGCAATGTGAGGTATTGGGAAACCAAGTAACGAAAAAAGAAAGGAGGAGAAAGATTACACTGACAAATTTAATAGGAAAGGTTAGAAGCTTCTTTTTTTTTTTTTTGAGAGGGGAGAGTTTATTTCAGCTAAACTTGGACAATATAAAAATCAGTGGTAAGTTATTAGGTTATCTAAAACTCATGGTTCTCAAAACGGGCAAAACACTATTGCATTTTTCAGCACAGTCACTGATCAGTGTTCACGCCATGTGACAGCATGGAACAGGTTCCCCGACTCAGCAGCCTGCTGTAACTAGCCAGCATTGAAAGTTGAAGTCAGGATTTTACAGAAGATGATTTGAGAAAGAAAATGGAGAGATAACCGGCTCCTGTGATCTGTGAAGAGTGCCTAATATGGTACCTTATACTGTGCTCTGTGTGCAATTCCCCACCAAGAGTCACAGTTTAAGCCTATACAATTATGCATTCTAAATATGCCATGTAAATGCATACCTTTAAAAAAGCAAAGCACTTAGCAGAGATCGAAAGTCTTGTTCACATGATAAAATGAACGAGACACACTAAAATTAGCAATTTATATGACTGATGATTGAGCATGCATTTGATAGTTTTAATTTCTCAGTTTACATATACTCTACCTTCCAGATGTGTTCTGTAGTATAGCAAGAGCATCTGGGTAGCCATCCATATTGTAATCTCCAATATGAAGTGTAATCGGAAACAACATTTCCGTTGAAGGTTTGTCATTTGGATATGGTACAAAGCCCCAGAGTGTGTCTTTATTTCTGAAGTCTTGCAAGACTGGAATCCACTGTTAAATAAAACAAAAAAAGAACAGCTGGTAAGAAAATAAATTTTATTTATTTAAACAACCTAACTCTGTTTAAAACAGCTGACATTTCTTCACTGCTTCAGGATTCTTAACTATTTACAAATCTCCAAAGAGGAAATAAAGATTATTTCCTAACTCTGTCACCAAATGAAAAAAAAGAACTTGAAGTCTTTTCTATGCACTAAATTATTCCAGAACAGGAAGGAAAAAAAAACCCCACACAAACACAAAAGAAAAAGATAAGGCTGAAAAATAAAGAACCTGTGCTTTGGAATGTGTCCAGTGTATGGAGAAATTCAGGCTTGGCTGAAATCTGCATTAATCTTTAGATATAGGTAAGCCCAAACCATATCAGAGCCTCGGGATCCTGAGTCCCTTTGTTCTTCCTGGAATTGCTAGCAATAGGAAGCCTTAAAACTGGAGAAGGGATGCACCATCATTAGATTTGTGGACACCACCATATTGGGGGGATACTATCAATATGCTTCAAGACAGGATGGCCATTTGGGGGGACCTAGAAAGCCAAGAATGGGTGAACAGGGACCTCATAACAATCAACAACGGAAGTCGTGCACAGGGGAGTAAAACCCTGCAATGCTACAGGCTGGGTAGCAGCTCTCCTGAAAAAGATACATGGGTCCTGGTGACAGTAAGATAAAGCCAAGTGTGGCAGCTGTGACAGCAAAACAGCATACTGCGCTATGACTGCTGCCTATGCTCCTGCTGATTGAGGGCAGCGATGATTTCTTTGTTCAGCACTCGTTAGTCTGCATCTAGATTCCCCGTCTAGTTTTGTGTTCCATGGTTCAAGAAAGATTTGAGAATATTGACTGCGTTTAGAGAAGGGTCACCAAGATGGTCAGGCACTGAATATTTATTTACTCAAAGGACAGGCTGAGAGCCTAGGGCTTGTTCAGCCTGGAGAACAGAACAATTTGCAAGGCGGGGGGCTGACAGCAGCCTTCCAGTATCTGCAAGGAGATAACTGAGAAGATGGAGCCAGGCTCTCTGAGATAAATGGCAGAAGAACAAGAGACAATGGTCAGATAAACAAACAAGTTAAACGAGGAAAGAGGCCCTGAGAAGCTGCTGAATCTTCGTCCTTGGAGTTTTTAAAAGTTTAACTGGACAAAGCTCTAAACAACATGGTCTGAATTCAGTGTTGCCCTTGCTCAAAGCAGGGGGCTGGATCTCCTAAGGTTCATTTCAGCTTGAATGATTCCATTATTCATGGACATTTAGAAGTTCAAGAGCTTCTGTTCCCCTCCTATTTCCCCAGCAGCACCAGATACCAAACTGTCTGATAAAAAATTAAGATTACAGTATCAAACTGAAAGTACAAAAGAAATGCAAAGTGTAATTTCTCCAGGACAAGAAATGGAATGTATCTGCACTTACTTTCCACAAAATGCTGCAGAGGTGCTAAATAGGAATTTATCTTAATTAAAATCAAATTAATTTAACAAGCTGGTATGAAGCTGAAGTAGCAGGGTTAACATTTCAATGCTACAGAAAAATTCAGTGCCATTTTAAAAGCCAGAAATAATTTTATATGTCAACTAACTGACAATGCCTTCAAAAGGACAGAAGGGTGCTATCTTGAAGGATCGCTATCGCCAGTATCAGAAGCACTTAACAGCATCTTAAATGTCTCTCATCCAAGCCTTAATTTAGCTACTTCAGGAACCAGACTGAGATCCCTAACAGCATTATTTCCTGCTGTGGAAAGACTCCCTCACCAACACAATCAAGTAATCAACAACATTCCTGCCACACAGCAATTTGTGTGCAACACACTGACTGGTCCCTTGGGATCACATACCAACCACATGCATATTACAAAGCCCCCCCCCCCCCCAAATTATTAAAAACCGTACAAAGGTCAACTTTGTTTGGATATCATAGATGGCTTCAAAGCCTGGAACAGTTCTGCCAGACACTGCATATACTTAGCTCACGTCTGCCTGTGTAAGTGAGGACATTTGAACTGCAGTGATGATCTACAACACTCCTGATGAAAACTCAAAGCTGAAATTAAACACACTTTTACCCTCATGCCCTGCCCCCCAACGTATGCATGCCTATTTAGTTACTGTTAGCTGCTCAAGGCTTAGAAAAAAATAAGAAAAAGAAAGAAAAAGACTTAATCTGAGGGAAATTTTTCAAAAGGTAATATTTCTTAGCACTTATTTGCCATGCAGAAGACAGATGAAACAATACTACTGCAAAATACTGTGATTTCAAAAAACACTGATTGAAATCAGAACCATGAAATACAATACAGTTTTTACTTTACACGGTATTATTCACACAGTCATTGCAATGAAATCCAATTATATCTGTCATATGCTTTGTAAATGTTCCCATGTATGGTAACACTATTTTAAACAAACCAAATTAAAAATTAATTTTCAGACACAAATCTGAATTTGTATTGTTTTTACTCTGAGTGATTCCCAGAAAGCAATTTTACAATCACAAGGTCTGCAATGAAATGCAGAGATATAAACCAATAGGTGAGCAAAAGGGAAATATCACCTATTGCTACGGCACCTATAGCTTGTGCATCATCACTGTGCACGCTACAGAGTAAGATTCATCCACCCTGCTGAATCAGTTGGGGGACTTTTTATAACAGCAGCTGCAAAGCATTTCAAAAACACAGGTCTTGTTCGACGTGTAACCAGGGCACACAGAGAGCACCACTACTCTGACAGTTTAAATTCAGAATAATCCATACTTCTGTGGAAACTAATTCTGTATATTTCTATTATAAATGGCAGTATTGCGTAAAGTAACGCAAGATTAATTGTTGATGTGCCTCAGGACATACGTTTCAGTACAGAAGGCAAAAAAAAAAAAATGTTTGTCACTAATATAAATGTCCTGCTTATTCTGTGTTTGATAATCTAGACACTTACTTTAAACTTCATGTTTGCTATAACTATTTTAACAGGAAAAAAGTCTAAACCTGATTTTTTTTCCTTTCACTCTAAGATAGAAATAGCTGGGTATAATGAGGACAAAGCTATTTTTTGCTGTTTTCTGATCACGTGATTTCTATTACCTAGATCAATGAAAAAACATATTGAAAAATGGAATGCATCTATCTAACAGAAAATTTAAATGAACACGTAAGATTCAGTTGCAGAAGTAAAATATTTACTTCTTCCCTTTCAGTGAAATGCCATTGCATAGAACCACTAATATCATTACTTAAAACACTTATTTAAATATTTTTACTCCTTCAATCAATGCTTTTGTGGGCTAAAATAAGAAAAGTATCTTTATGTGCCTGAAAAATTGGTTTTCAAACTCTTTAAATATTTGTTTTTCAAGTACACGACACAATGGTTTACTGCCTTGTGAAACCAGCATCTTCTTCATTTTGAAAAAGATCTCAGGCAGTTGAAAAAAAAAATAAAAATTTAAAACTAGTTGCACTCCGCCCACGACTTGAAAAAGGCTCATCCCTTCAAAGGCCGCATTCTTCTATACATTAGGAAAGGCATTTCTCTTACTCTAAATCCTGTTAACAGGTCTTTGAGCCAAAACTGTGGGATTAACACATCTCAACTTTTAAACTATTTCCAGAAACCTATGAAGCACAAAACCTCCCAGCCAGCCAGCTGCCCACCCAGGCCACCTAACACAGGCAGGGAGCCAGCTGTGAGTCAGATGTATTTGGAAACTGGTAGCACATTCTTGGCCAATATGTCTTCTGGAAATGCCAGTGTTTCTCCTCCTTTCTATGACAAACACTATCCCATTCTACAGAAAGATGAGTATTAATAGTGGCCTGAAAGAACTGGCCACAGCAACAGAAGCCCTTTCCCCTGGGGGCTCCCCCTCTACTGTACACATGCGCTGTAGTTCAGCTGCACATAAAAAATAAATCCTATGATTTCAGGATACATTAGGCTCTCAGTGCGTATGAAGGTCACCTAAATTGCACATACAGCTGAGCAGCTGCTATTGCATAAAACCAAACTTAAGTAAATTACCTATACATTGCACCATTACTTATGGTGCTCAAAGCCTGGAAGATGACAATCACCAACATTGATTTAGCAAGACAGAAAAAAGTAAGCAAACCAGCAAGTCATGGTTTTGATGCTGGAACACGGCTCACAGCCCCACAGCTGCTTTGAGAAAGATGAGCAACTTAGAAAAGATGAGAGGATCTTGCAGAATCAGATTTATGAAGATTACAGCAACTGCAATCCCCTCTGCCTCGCTTTAAGCTGTACTGGAGGAACGAACAAGAACTTCTAACACTGACCAACTGCAGCTGATTATCAATGCTGTCACACACCTCTCTAGCCTAGAGAATGACTTCACAAAGACCCGTGGTTTGCTGTAGGATGCACTGCTGTGTTCTGCTCCAGAGCTGCTAGATTTATAAGAGGAATAAAGCTATGACCTTCTTATTGTACAGAGACGGGTTATAAGAATCATCAAGCCCACAAAGAAACTCTCAAATGAAGGGACTGAAACAATACTGTTCGCCTCAGGAAACGAATGAAAAATCACATTGAATACTGGCATAATTAAAAGAAAGATTAGTCATCTCTAAGAATATCGTAGTATCTAGAGTTTCTACAATAAACAGTACTGGGGACTTTAAAAAAATGTTCAGGGAGAACTCAGTCTAATTTTCAGAATCTAGATGAGGTATCTAAATCAGCTAGCAGATTAGTCTGTAGCTTTTGCAGGTGAATTTAAAGAAGTCTGAGGTGTCCTAATACCTGCCACCATCTGAAACTGCTTATGAGATTCTACTTCAGATCTGACAGCAATCCTGTTGCTATGGAAACATTCAAATTCTTTTAAAATGTTAGCAGGTCTGTATTTCCTTAAGTCACTCATGTATTTTGTTGGCCTTTGCCTTTACTCTGTCATCCAAAAGAAGAAAATTTATCTGATATATTTCTAATACTTACAAAGATTAAATCATTAAATAAATTAAAACTTATGGTGAAAGATCACTCTTGAAATAATTCTCCTAGATCTGCTTGAATTTCTAGTAGCCATCCAGCTGTGCCAAAGACATAATGAGAAATACACTGTAGACTGACAGACATCAAAGATCTTACCAGAACGACTCCAAAGCCTACCATGCCATTGCATGCCCCTCCACAGCACCTGACTGCTATGCATTTCATCCCAAGGCATCATACCCTATCATGGAACTGTATTAACTGTTTTTCGTTTGCTTTCATCAAATGACAGAACAAACAAGCAAGAAGGACAGAACCAGGTCCAAGTTACCATAGGCAAAATATTTTTTGTGTATTTCAGAACTGAGATCACTAATTTTCTTTTAAAAATTTACATTTTTAACTAAAAAACCCCAAATAAATCCACCAAAGACACACAAAACTCTACAGCAAAACCTGAATAGAGGTAAAGGATATATAACATCTACTTTTTCAATAAGACTTGCTATCTCTCAGTTTCCCACAGATTCATTATGATTACCTACCTGCTCCACAAAGAACCTGTTTCAACAGGATCTCTCGTTGAAACATTCTACCCAAGGACTCATTATTATTTCCTTAAAATTATAAAGTTATTAAATAAACAAAAGGAATTGATCCCAGTATGCTGGATTTATGTCCATCATTTCTCATGAAGATCAACTTATTTAGTCAAAGCTTGGAAGCTGGGTTATCTAATCTCACAATGACCAAATTCAGTGAAATTAAAAATATGGGACTTAACATGCTTGAATAGTTTTCTACCTGAGGGAAGCATGCAACACATGGGAAAAACTGCAGACATAGGAATAAAGATACTGACATTTTCCACTGTTTCAGAATGGAAAAGATAAAATGCTTTAGAAGAAAAAGGTCCATCACCTCTAGACGAGTCTGAGAGTGGAAGAAAAGAGTATTCCAGATAATAATTCTTCAAAAAGATTAGGCCAGAACAAGTCATTATGGCATGCCATTTGATACTGTCATTTTTAATTAAAAAGCCATTCTAAAAATATGTAGGGAAAATTGCTTTAACGTTTCTAGGTAATACTTTTTAATACTTTTTTTCTAGCAGAATGAGAATCTATTGGATACCTCACTTTTTAAAATAAAGTGACAATATTTGGCTGCTAATTTTTACCTCAAATTTAGTTATCTTGGAAATTATTTTAAGAGTGAGACTATACATGCAAATTGCTAAATCAAGTATAAAAATTAAATATACTGATGACTATCAGAAGTGGTATTTTAAAAATCTGTTTGTATTTGTAATTAAATAGTTGACCTCTATCAGAAAAATGAAATAATGAAGGAACAGAAAAACTGCCTACATGCAATGTTACTTCTGAGCAGGTTATAATAAACGACTCAACTCTGAAAAAAAATCTGGTATTATGCAAATTGCCCACACCTTCCTCTGCCACTTCTGCAGCACTTTCTTCCAGAAATGAACACAGATAATACAACTTTTCGTTAGTGCACTGCCCAGTCATCTGCTGCTCACAAGTAACAGCTCTGTATCTCCCAATGGCACATGCTATTTGTGTGTGGCTGATTTTCTGCAGTGAAATGACTTTCATTGAGAATTTCTGTCTCAAATTTACTTGAGCAGAAAAACTCAAGTGTCTTTTACTTCTTTTATTATCAAGAGTAAGGAACTAAATGTAGAGCTAAAGAGCAGTTACCTTTTGACATAAAAGCACCTCAACTACTCAACAATGAAATCTAAGCAGCTTGTTACAGCAATATGACCAGTATAACAAGCTTATCAAAAGCCTGTGTTCTCCCCTTTGACCAGAAAGCAATGCAAGAATAATGAATTGAGCATGCACTTGTTTTATACAAAGGCTATGATATGACCTGTAAATCAAACTTCACTGTACCACTGTGTATCCAGCAGCATTATAATCCATTGTCCCTATTCTATGTTCACAAGGAATTAATGTAAAAATACACCCTCACCTCCCAAAACCAAAACACCCAACCCACACACAACAAAACAATGTGTGCACAAAAAACCATCCTTTTTTAAGAACAGAGATGCTAAGACTAGAAGGCTGAAAGAGATACATTACCAAATTTAGTGTTACTTTTGCTCATGGTATATCCCATCCTAGTTATACTTCTGTAACTGACTGGTAACTGCGCAATTTCCTTTCCAATACTGAGTGATTTTCTCACTAATAGTAAGTATGCAATGGCCTGTGTTCTAGAAAGTCTGATTCCTTAAACAAGAAAATCTATGGTATAAACTTGGGCTGAAGACTAGAACAAGAAGCACCTTATCAAAGTATGCAATGTTCCATGAGCAAACAGTATGTTGACCTATAAATTATGAAATAATTTATAGATCAGAAACGGTACTACTTACAGAAAAAAATATCTACTTCTAATTTGTCAGGAAAGGAATAATCAGCCATTCTTAACCAGGTTAGAAACATATATGGCATATGTTATAAATATCTGTAAGTACACTACAGTGGATTTTGCTGTCAGGTATAAGCAAGTACTTTATAGGTTACCTTGGCCTTCAGCTTCACATTGCTAAATATCAATTTAGTAAAAACATTTATTAAGGTATCAAACAAACATTAGGTTAATTTATCATAAGCTGTAACTTTACCATAAAGCACTGTAAATACTTAAAACAAATTAGCACACACTTTAAAATAAATGGATATATAGTAATCCATTACATGAATTAAACATGACCATGCCTCTCAAAACAAGTAGTGTCATGACCAAACAAAGCTGGAATAATTTAACAGAAACATAGTTCTGAAGAAACAGCCTAAACAAGTCTTCATATACCATTTGTAAACTTACTTAATAACAATCAAAGACAGCAGAAATAACGGGTAAGAGGTGCGGGCTGTTTCAACTTGATATATATATATATGTGTGTATATATCACTTTTTCTTAAACTATAAAACTTCCTAATTTAAACTGAAGAAGCTTATTTGAATTAATTAGATCTGCTTCCAGCCCAGCACAAATCTCCATCTTATGCTAGGGCAGTTGTGGTGCTCAGAATGCAGTGTTTTGCAACCAAGAAAGTGACTCATTGGAAACACCTGTAATTTCCTTGAGTAGAATTATCCATTACATAGAATTCTGGGTATGCAACCTCTTCCACCAAACCCATTTTTTTTGATAGTTAATAAGTAAATAAATAAAAGTCTCTTATATGCAATAATCACCAGTGAGGAAGTTTAATTTTTCTTTCCTGAAAAATCATTTTCCTATTTCATATTATTTCATAATGCACAGTATTTTCCTTTGTCTTTGCAATTCCAAACTCACAATACCTGTTTCATTCCTAGCTTAGTTAAGTAGATGGCACTTTTTTGACATTTTTGATCTTCACAGACCGGTAATAAATGTTCACTGTGCCCGTCCCCATCTGTCAAAGAGGAAAAAAAAAGACTGTTTAGCTTTATATTTGCAAAATCAGAAACCTTGTTTGCAAGAGATAATCAGCTGTAATTTATTATTTTTTAAATGTGAAAAATTGCATGAGATGAAGTAGACCTTTTCAAAATCCTTAAACTAAAAAACTCATTTGGGTCTCTTATTTGAAGATTGTCTTTGTTGATGTATTTTCATCTTGATCCTGAATATAAAGAAAGTTTTAAAATTTATTTCTGAAGATAATGTGATATATTTAAAAGAATAAATGCCTAGTAATTTACTTAGTCCCTGTGTTTCATAGGGAAGAAAATTATCCTTAATATAAATCCACCATCACAAGCCCACCATACAAACTTATTTAATTTTTTGAACTAGTTTTAAACTCTTGTGCTGTCAAGCAAGACTTTTAAGAAGAGTCATGGGTCACATGTAATATGTTAATCTATAAGTTGACTGATGCAATGGCTAATAAATTCCAGGAATTAGGCAAATCAGAGTAATTTACAGGTTTGAAAAATATATTCCTCAAGTGTCTTTAATCCATGTATTACCAAAACCTTTAGCAGAATAATGATCTTTTAATGTTTAAACAAGCAATGTTGATTTGCATCCAGAATTCTGACACACAGAGCATGTTGGGGGTGAGTGGGGGTGGTGGAGCGGGCAGAAATCAAGGAACTTCTCATTATGTACTCCAGGAGAAATCCCTGTGTTCACATTTTGACCTTGCAGCCCTGCCTAGCATATTCAGAAATACACTGCCTCCTGACTCTGGAGGGAGGCCACCAAAAGTTACCTTGTACAGGCTGAGAAGGAAGAACAGATAAGTCGTTGATTGTAAGCAGCCAAAAAGCAGCAGCTCGAGTTGCTGCATTAATGACTACTGCTGCAAGTCCCGAGTATAACCAGGCTTGACCTGCTCGAGAGATGGTATGTCCCTGCTCAGGAAAATTTCAGGGAAGCCACTTTTACTAGCTATGAAATCAAAGCTCATATAGTCATAAAAAAATCATATTTTCAAATTGCCCCTTAGCCCATACAGTTCTGAGCAGCTCAGTATTAATATTTTAAGTGGATTTTGTAAAGTTGCTTAATGAAGTCTCCTTCATCAATATACAAAAACCAGACCATCTGCCAAAGTCATTGAATCCCATATTCACTTCCCAATATACTACTGACCACAGCCTAAACATTCCACCAAACTTTACCTGTACTATAAGAAATGCTTTCTCAGCCTGCCAAATTATATTTCTATGAAGCTGAACCTCCTTTTAGCGCGTGTGTACCTCTCTCTGTGCATAGTTAAGTATTCTAGGTTCCCCCCTTATTACATAAGGAAGGTGGGAGATGGAAAGTAGTGTTATAAGGGGGAGGAGGAGTGATGAAAATATCAGACTTCCCCAAATATCTCCAAGTGACAAAGCTATGACAAAGCTAAACACCTTTAGCAGCTTCCTACATCCCATCTGCCTGGTGAATTATCTTACCTCACCGCTAAACCCCTCCCAAATCATCACGGCAGTTCTGTTATCAAAGATAAGACAATATTGGATGCTGAGTAGCCTAGGTGATAGAAATCCAGTAAGTTTGCATCCAAAGAGATGGGAAAGGAAATTACCACTGCATAGAGCAACTAACACAGCAACTCTTGAATTCAATTCGTCTGAAATCAGCACCAGTTTCTGAAGCTGTTTGTTCTCCTTCTGCATCATTCAAGAATAACAATTAAAAACCATTATTTTCTTTAATTTTGCTTACATGAAACACAATTAAATACTGTTTAGACTGCAGACTTTTCCTAAACTTAAAATGGGAGAAACTGTTCAATTTGCAAATTATAAACTGTGGAAATATTGAAGGGTTTCCTAGAACAGAATTAAGTTGCAGACACGTAAGTGGTCTGTGAATATAAAATTTAAATTAAGCCCTAATCACATTTTAATCACATTTCTACAGAAGTTTCAGTCCCAATTTTAGAAGATTTTCAATAACACATGAGGACAAAGAACCTTCAAATACTAACTCTTTTCTTGCTCTTTGTAAGAAAAGGACAAGGATGTTCTCATTTTAAATTACACTATGGAGCAGAGGAGAATATAAAATGTTTGATTCTACTTAAACTGTGAACATTCATCTTGTTATACTGATAACTCAGTTTGATATTCTTGATAATTAACGTTCAGTAATACTACAATATATAGGAAAAAAAAATCTATGTAGCTTTGAAGAATAACGAAACTACAGGGCAGTAAGAAGGATGGAACTTACACATAATTCAATACAATGCCACCACCTTACAGATGCAAGTGTTCCAGATAAATTACAAGTTTAAGAGTAAGATTTGATAAAATAATTCAGTACAATCAATGAATTAATAGAAGGTAAATATGCATCAAACAACATACCTTTGTCCCTGCAACTGCAAATAATATAACACATATTCCATATTGGAAGGACACAGTTCCCCCAATTCCTTTGACTAGAGCAGGGGTCCTCACACTTTTTAAGCAGGGGGCCGGCGCACAGATTGAGTGGCAGGCAGTCATCTGCGGCTGCTTGGTTTCCCCCTCCAACCCCTGGCAGGGGGGTGCGGGGGGGGTTCTGTAAATACTGGGGAGCCGGATTGAGGACCCCTGGACTAGGACCTACAGGTCCATTTATGTACAGGGTCATGTTTTCAGTTGCAATTTCTCTCCAATTCTGTATAACATATATTTAAGAATCCAATAGTTAAAAAATAAATTTGTTAAAGAGAAAAATCTGCTGGAAATTTATAGCATAATTTTAAGAAAAAGGTTTATTTTGAAAATAAATTTTGTCAAGAAAATAATCTGAAGATGAGAAGTCCGAGGAGCCATTCTTAAACTCATCTAGATCTCAAATTATTGCTGTACCTACCCTCGAAAAGCTTTTCAGACAGAGATACCTATCTTTGGTTGTTTTTGTTCATGGTTGGTTTTTTGTTGGTGGTTGGTTGGGTTTTGGAGTTTATTTTGTTTTGGTTGGTTGGGTTTTCTACACTCTGTGCTCAGCTGAATTTAAGGATAACAAAGAAATGAGATACAAGCATATTAGTCCAATAAGTTACTATCATTACATTTGTCTTAGGCGTAGATGTCTGAAATGTAGGTGGAAACAGGGCATCAGTGAAAAAACACCTTTTGAGTTGTAGCAGAGTAGTTTAAATTAGTTAAATACCGTATTACAGAAAAGTTGCAGTCAAAAGAAGGAAAGCCCAACATTCTTCATCTCTATCATACTATTATCTCTTATTTCTTCTCTAGTTTTTTTTCTAATGCACATCTTATGATGTATAGATCCATCTTTTACTGTTGAGGTTATCTGATCAAAAGCAGTTTTCTGAAGAAAAATCAGAGATTGTAAGAAATGGTAACACATTTTACAAATCAACTGCAGCAGTTATAATTTTTGACAAAAAGAAAAAAGAATAAGGATAAAACTCACCTAGAATATCAGCTAAAACTGTAGAGTGATTTATTTAAATGAAAATCTTGCATCAATCTTTGTTCAAAAATCCCAAGAAGAAAAAAACCTACCCAAAACACAGCCCTAAGCACAAAGGTGAAGCAGGAACTGTTTCACTATTTGTTGCCATTTTAAACTGCCCTCATCCATAATAACTAGAAATAAGTTTCCTGTATTTCTGCAGCTTTGTTAAAAGCCCTATGTGAAGCTAACAAATTGATGCAGCAGCCTTCCCAGTTTGTAAAGAAAGTAAAAATTATTCTTAATTCTTATATGATTCTTACCTTGGAAGCACCCACTGAAATACAAACCTTTGCCACAACTCTCCTGATATTGAAGACCACACAAAAAAAAAAAAAACCACAAACCCAAACAATCCCAGCAGTTGCTCACAGAAGAGCTCAATCTCACTAACAACAAACCTGGACCTATAATGCTAGCTCTTCTCATCTTCATGCCCGGTTTCAATCTCAATTTAAAATAAACATCTTTAAATTTTAAACTCTAGTCTTGAATTTCAATTCTTCCACAAAGGAGGAGGAAGACAGAAATTAAAAAGGAGTATCATTAGCACATCTGCTCTAGTGCAATTAGGTAGTCGTAGGTGAGAAAATATGCATCAGTGACAATGGCTGGATGAACCCATCAGACCGGCTGAAACGAGCTGCACTAGTTTCACATTTTAAAAAGGTATCTTGCATAACATGTCTTTAACTTCAGGCTAGTTTTACCTAGGCAATGTACTTCAGGAGATCATCTGAAGTTTTCACTCGGCTCCTAGGACCTACTAGTCTGTCTTTCGATTACTGCACAGATTTTAAACAATCTCAGTCTAAGTTGCTGGAAATCTCAAGGTTATCCTGACTTGTAATTTCAACGTGATTTGTAGCACTAGGTGCGGCTGCAAATGTCCTTTGCTAGCACCACTCGACTTAAAGCATGTTTGACATACAAAAAGTGAACTGTTAGCCTGCACGTTCTCAACACGTGATTCTGGCTTGACTGTGATACTGACAAACTCCAGGGTTAATGAAGATCAAGTTTTATAGGCAGTGGAAAAGGCTAGAAAAAGAACAGACCCACATACTCATCAGCTGCAACCTGTACTTATATCAAAATACATAAAGACAGAATTAGCAGTCATGCCATCTAGGAATCACGTGAGCATCATTACTTACAACTGCCTGTTCGCTGTACTTCAAAGAGCAGCCATGGATACCAAGCTGCCTATCCAACACTTGGCCATGCCTGCAAAGCGCTAGCAATCCAATCCAGAACAAGAGTAAGCTAAAAGACAGACTGTGCAGATCACTGGGAGCACACCTCATACACAGAGATTGTATGAGAAAAATTACTTGCAGCTGAAGCTTTAACACTGCCTGTGAATGTTCACAGTTGCAAAAAAACACCACAGCTCAATTTTTTTCCAGTCTATTCTAGAAGTAAATCTGAGTGGGAGAAAGCGGCAAAAATCTTGTAAATCAGATGAAGAACAACACGATGTTATTAAAAAAGTGATATATATTCAAAATGCAATGCTAATGTACTGTAGCATAAACACATGTTAAAACAAATGCACGAACAGTAAATTGTCTCACAGCTACTCTGAGAGATGCATTGACCCCGAGGTCCGGGCATCTCACTGAATTGCACATCCACATGTACATGTTGTGCTGTCTGCTGATTTGTAACGGTGACAGTAGGGGCTGTGTAGTTTCAGCTGTGATGTTTAAGAAATTGCTGTAGCAGGTCTGTTAGTTTTTAGCCCTTTCAATTTGAACTGGATTATCACCTCACTTTGGCATAGATCTTTTATGATGGGAAAAAACTCAACAAACCCAAACTCAAGTCAATTCCACCTCATAACTTATCACCTACATCCATCCATAAGTAAAGAAAAATACATATGAAGTAACTAGGCTAAATATGCAAATAGGCAGCAGGCCCTACAATACAATAGTATTGTAACCTACAACAAGTTACAATAGTAACACTCCACTACCAAATTGTGTTGTGTTTTTTTTTTTTTACAAAAGACTGCTGATGAATTATGAAGTTCTTTTACACTTTAAAAAAAAAATTACATACATAATGAACTTCTTCCCATACTAAGCTGTATCAGAGACATGCTTTTAAAGCAAACACACATATAATTTACTTAGCATGAGTAAACACAGGCAAAAAATATCCAATCCAAATCATCAAATTCTTTTAAAAACACAGGAAACGTCAGAAAAGTGGTATTTTGCAACCAAGTTCAAGGGTTATTAGATTCATTGGACATACTTGTACAATTTACTTTCCAACATGGGTTCTGGAAGTAGAACAGAACCTGGGAAAATGACAAGTACTGTGATCACTCAATTCAAAACTGTTTGCTAATACAGCAAGACAAAGTTGTAGTTATGAAGAGCAAAATAGCTTTCACTGGGTGTATGCTACAAATCTTTTTTAACAGCTACATAGTTCTGCTGCAGTGTAATCTTACTTTTGCTCGTGTAAAAACAAAAATTGAATCAGCTTTTTTTTTTTTGAGATGATAGACTGATTATTATAACTTCCTACAGTTGCGTTAAAAAGAAATTGTTTTCTGGAAAATAGAAACAAGCTAACTATGCAGGCTAAGGCAGCGAGAACAGTCTAGATTTCATAATTCTGAACCTCATGCTACACAAAAGCAAGACACTTCATATACCACAAGCCCTCATGCCTTGAGCACCTACTGTTCTTTCTTGAGAATACACTTTCTAAATTAGCCATGGTCCCTGTATTATTACAGACTTTCCATCGGTGTAGTTTTCTCAGTTCCCTTCAAAAAGGTGAGAAAAACAAGTCCTCAACATAGCACAATAAAAGCCAAGAAGTTTTTCTCTGCTGTTGATTTCCAAATAAGTGTAAGGCATCTCTTGTTTAATACAATACATCCTAACGAAGCTTTATATGCTTTTTCTTTCTCCATGCATATAGCTTGCTCACATCTCTCCCTCATGGCTTTGCACACTTCTCATTCTCCATTCTCATGAGCCTTCCATTTAAAGTTCTAAAGAACAGTAAGAAAATGAGAAAAAAAGCCCTGTTATGGTAGTGCTCAAAACAAGATGACTACAACCAGTACAACCGAGTTTGATATTCAAACAAACCTTCATTTTGTTTGAAAGCTGATTATCTTAAATTTATCTTCTGAAGTAATAAAATGATTAGAATTCTTTTGTCACTCTCTGCCTTTAGGTGTTCAATGAGATGGTAATGACAGAGACAATTATAAGAAATTACTAAGATAATTATGCATTATTAAAAGAATCAGTGTCAGCTGCTTTTAGAAAAAGTGAATCATAACTTCAAAAACCAGATGCAAAGAGCTCTCACATGATTCAGAGTTCTGTGGACATTAAAGAAACCTTTATAAGGCTTTCCTTCACACTAAATTAATTCTGTCTTTAAGTCTGTCTATATCCTTCCAAAGAATCCATATTCACACCTCCACTGCAAGAAAAGCATTTAAATACAGCATGCCAGAAAACTGTGCAGAGAAACTTCCAGGCTGCATCTGATCCAACAGTGTGGTCTTCTACCTTAAATAGAAAGACTGTATCAAATGTACTAACTGGAATCCAAGCAGGAAAAGGAAGTTAGATTAAATACAAAATAAGACACCCCTCCCCTGCACACTAAACAACAAATAGCACTGAAATTCCTGTTGTATATTCTGCTGAAAGCTGTACAGTTTGGAACTATCAGATGTTATGCATTTAGAATGCTCATATGGCATTAAACCTTCACAGGCTAACAAATGAAGGGGATTAATTAAAGCAAGCCACTTGTATGACTAAATATTGGGTTGGGAGTTCTTGTTATGTCAACCACGAACAGTGTCAAAGAAATCAGTCCTGAGGAGAGCAAGATGTTCAACAAAGAATGAGTAAGTTGCATGCACATCACTCCTCCTAATTTTATTACAGGAAAGAACACAAAGTAATTCTTAATGTACAAACCTCACTGAAAAAAAGTGATATGAGGCAACGTCAATTTCTTTCCCAGATGTTAGAATTTGTCAGCAACATGTGAAAGGACTTGGCAAAACATGGGAAATGGGTTCTGCCCTCACCCCAAAAAGGATGCTGCCTTAGAACTACAATTGAAACTAAGTGGACAAAAAAACCTCACTGTATCCAAGTCCTAATAAAGACTTGAGAGAAAGGAATAGCAGAATTAGTGTTTATATTTGTGAGGGAGTCAAGAACACATTAAGTTACTTAAGAGTACCGAGTAGCACAGGTCATCTAAGGCTGTAACTCCAGCCAGTTTCAGCCCATCACACAGCACACTCACAGCTTCCAGGACATGCTAAAATGTTCTAAGGTGTTTTGCTCTAACAAAATTAGACAATTTAATCCCAACTATATATTATATTATTTATGATTTATCTTGTGCAAATTCAGGGAAAACAAGAACTGTTTTAGAGAAAATACCATTGGAATTTTCAGTAATACCACTGCTACAACTGTATGCAGCTACAGTTTAGTGGCAAGGGGATGGGAAACGGTTCAGAAATGTGGGATTTCTTGTGGATATCATAGCAGAATTGATGACGTAAAAGATCAGGAAATGCAGCACTTCAAACAGCAAAAGGAATGACATGAAAAGATGGTAAATACTAAATGATTGTGACAGGGATGTACAGTAAGGATGGATGCACGGAAAAATAATCTCCCTAAGGGGTCAAAGATGACTACGAATAAAGGAATTTGAAGCCACTGTATTCAGAAGTTTACTAGATGGACTTCACACAATTGCTTCAGCCTAATGTCTGTCCTAAATTACTAAGGCAGTCAGATGGGGTGCATCTGTAGAGCAACATGATCTATCATTTATAATGAACACGAATTTGCACTTTTTTGTTTGTTCGGGGTTTTTTTTGTTTGTCTTCTTAAAGGAACGGCAAAGGAGTAACATTAACAGCTATGGCCTTAAACCTCAATACAGGATCTTTTCCTAGAATGATAGAAATCTAATAGGACAAATATTAAAATGAAAAGCTAAATGAACTAAATTTCTAAAATGAACAGTACTGCTGTTTACCAATTAACAAGTAAGACAGATTTAACTTCTAAACACACTTTCATGGACTCAAAACACAAGTGGCAGTTAACTTGGTATGTCTCAATGCATTGCTGTTTCAGATGAACTGAAATACATCTGTCACATAAACAACTTCTTCCTGTCTAAAGCCACTCAGAATTATTACCATCAGCTTTTATGTTTTTTTTTTTTTTTTTTTCACTCAAACTGACCACAGTAAGAACAGTTTTGCTCACATGCAGAGCGTTTCAAACACAGAAATATTGTCTTCCTGCATCTTAAGGTTCTTTGAGAATCCTTTCACTGACTACAGGAGCATGGACATACAGCAGTATGTTTTCACAATGCAGTGCTCAGAAGACAATTGCTTTATAAAGGGGTTATTTACTGAAATGCACCATTAAAATTTTCCTTTGATACACAGCTACTACATCTGAGGATGCAACATTCTGAAAAGAAGGACAAAAATAAAGAAATGCAGATGGTAAAATGAAGTAGATAAACAAAACTAAAAGCTACAAAACTGAAATGCAACTGCAGGCAGAAAAGTAGTACATTTGAGATATCACCAGCTGCAGGATAATCAAACCCTACTGTAAACACAAACCTTTCAACAAAATGCATTTTGCACAATGCAATGAATGATTTAAAAAAAACCGCAGAGGTTAAGCACTCTTATCCTGTGTAAACGCAGTTATCTGGCAATAATGAGCTATCATTTCCTAGGAGAAAAGTGATAATTTCTACCATGTCATACAAATAGTGAACATATAGGAAGCAGTTCAATTGCTTGGTCTGAGAACTGAGGTCAAGTTGGCTAAATGCTACCTTGCAAAAGTAAAGAGCGGGCTGTATTAGCTTAAAGGATACTATGAACTATATGAGCAAGTTCAATTTCAAAAAGCTGTTTTCTATTCTCTTCACATACAAGCCGCAACACATTTCTTTGCCTAAACTAAGCCAAATCAGTGGCTGATTAACCACACTTTTACAGTCTTAGATTAGATATCACAAAGGATGATTCATCAGTCTCCAATAACCAGCTGAACCAATCATAGTTGAATAGGAGTTATAACATTAAATTCCTATAAAAATGAATTAAGAGACTGTATAAACAGCACAGTATTCGATACTAATTGCTTCTGGATCACTAATTTAAAAAACATATTTCATTAATCTTCAAAGTAACAAGAAAACAGCATGTTTGTGTGTCCAAAATATGGTTCACATCCATCTCATTACTTTAAGGATTTCAGTGGGATGCTTTATAAATCACCAGGTTTTTAAATTTCTTTAACAAATACAAAATTTTTCACTTTTAAAAATGACAATTATTAAAGCTCTTTATAATTACAATTATTTATCAGGATTCTAGCCAACATCTATGATTTCCTCTAAAGACAGTACAAGCAGATCTTACAAAAAGCCTCTGCTAGCATACAGATAACAACAACGAAGGATTAATCATTTTTACTATAGCAACCACTGCACTGCAATTACCATAGTGACATGAGAAGAATAGAAAAAGTAATAATGAAGAGCTCTTACTTACTTGGAGCAATGTGTCTGCCAAATAAGTGCAGAATTCTCTAGTGCCCAGCTCTGCTCACCTTAATCAATTAAAATGCCATTTGTAATAAATGTGTCACAAAGCATTTCTGACTTATTTTCAAAAGGGCAATACAAATTTGTCAACTGTTCCCTGTCCTTTGGTCAGGTTAATGTACAAATCATTGTTATCACGTAACTGAGGGGAGTGCTACTTATTTTAAAGGTTCCAATTTAGACATGAAGTCTAAGGTCTACTACATTACCATAAACATATTGATATTGATACACTTGCTTTTGCAAATTTTTCCATTAAAATATACATACAGGTATACACACACATGCACACAGAAACGTAGTTGACCTTACAAATACTTATACGTAGTATACTTACACAAACATACATTTGTGTTTCTTTTTCATGAAAAAAATATCTTTATTATTTCAGCACTTCAGGAACATTAGTGCTAAGATTACACCAACACCTGTGACAATTTCTCATGAGTCACCTAACTGCTGTTTTTTCCAGTGCCACTTATCTAAATTATTTCTGCTTGATAGCTGTTGTTCAACCTGCTTAGTTTAAGAAAGGAAACCTTATCCAAAACTAGTTGCCTTAGAGGTTCTCAGTCAGGATGTTATTCAAAGCTCCCCCATTTTTTCAAGTGACAGGTAAAAAACTTATGGCTGGAAAGGGTACTTCAAATAAAACTTTTGGAAGCAGAAAATAACATTTGATAAAGTCACCTTTTGAAACAAACCATGTTTTGCTAAGATGTAGGTATGATAAATAAATCAGAAACTTGGACTGCAGAAGTGCAACAACATAGAAATAGAAAAGTAGGTGTAAGTAAGAAGGTGGCAGGACAAGTGACATATTCCCCCAAGCTCATGTCTGGACCTGACATCATTCCACAGTCTAACATGCACACAGTTAAGTAAAAGAGAAGTGACAGAGAATGAAAGTACAGAGAATTATGGAATCCTTTGAGACCTTTAGCAAGTGGCAAGGCTGGCACATCAGCTATGAGGCACAGAAAATGTCGAGGTAGTGGAAGAAAACAGAGGTAGGCAACACAGAAATAAGACTAACAGGCTTGTGACTGTATATTGGACATGTTTCTAGTCACAGCAGCTGTATTCTAGTGCCAACTGTCAAGATGCTTGCAGCATGGAGAGCAGAGTGAGCGTGCTATGGTATGTTCTGCTTACTGTATGACACACAGTTTGGAAAAAGCTACTTTGGTATCTTCTAATGCATCTCATTTTATGTTTTCATTGTGCCATTTTGATTTGTTGTGCAATGAAAACTCTTTCAGAACCCATTACAGATAACCAAATTACTATTTCAAACTGCAAACCATCATACCTTAACTTCCTCTGACTTACAACAATCATTACTTTGTCATTTTTGAAACAGAAAAATGGAAAAGGAGATGTTCAAGTCTAACAAACAATTTCTAGTAAGGCATTTTCTTCATCTTCAGCAGATCTGTATAATAAATGCCTAACTTTTGAAGTACCTAAACATATGCAGACTAGCACAGTAGGTAAATGTTACTCTGATAGAGTGTTACTCTACTAGTGTGAGATTTTGCTTCTTTATTGTTAGATTGGTGCAGAACTAAAAATACTGGAATGAAAAAGAACACAAGCAGACCTCAACTAAGATCCTCCTTTGCATTAGAAGTTCTTTTTCCTGCTACCAATTACTGTATAACCACTCTTACAGAGAACTATTTTGCTGTAGGGAGGATTTTTTGGTAGTGGTGGTATATTATTCAACCTCCTTCAGACTGAATTTTGTAAAGAACATGGAATTTAGAATTGTATCCCTTCATTACTCCTACACATTGAAGTGAATATGGTACTAAACCAATGTTCTCTAAAACTTTGTTCAATGAGAAAATAGCTATTTGTTGTCTTGATTATTTTAAATTAATGCTGGGAAGATGAAAAAAATTGATGCATTACTCTATTTCCCACCCACTGTTACAATAGAAAAAAGATTAATTAAAGTCATAATAGTACTCAAGTAGTACATTTGAAATCACTATTCCCGTAGTCATCAGAACAAACTTTGTTCCTCTATCAAAACACACATACTTCTAGCAATCTCTTCTCACTCGCTTAGGAAAATTAATGGGCAGAAAGACCATTAAACCATTTCCCATCCTTCACCCTGGATGAACTTGAGTGATCTGGAATGAAGATAAAGATAAAGATGATAGTGTGTATGTAGCTGTTCAGGAAGAGGAAGCAAGACCCTCACACTGCAAGATCTGTGCTGGGTGTTCTTAGAGATGAAATGGCTCAGATCTTTCAGACTAACCAGTTCTAAATAGTCACCTTCTAAAAAGCCAGCATCTCCTCCTGTAGATGATACTGGCGATTCCTCACCTCTCTATCTGCTTTGCCATATATGTTGTCCCTCTACATTTTCTTGCATGCCCTTAAATCCCTGCATGCTTTTTCTCCCTCCCATCTTCTTATTAGAAAGACTGCTCCACTACTGATATTATTAGAAATTAGAAAGACTGCTCCACATACTGATGAATTTGATGATAATTACCAGAGCAGGGTATTAAACAACGGGAGACGGAACTCCAAAACAGCAGCCCCCCCGCCGCTAAGCTATACCAGCCGTGGTCTTTCATCATCATGGCTGTACAGAAACCAGAATGTACCGCACTGCTCTATCACCCTGCACACAATTCATTCACATGCTCAACAATTTACACTTTAACATTTGAACAGTTCTACTTCTCTTTGCAAAGGTATCCCAGGGTTTATTAAAATTCAATTATGATAAATTTCTACAATTATGATATATCATTTGGGCTCATTAGCTACCTAACAGAGATAAAATTAGCCTATGTAAAGAATGCTTTCCACATTGTCAGTGTTTTAAAAAAAATAGTAATAAAAAACCCCCAACAGATTTCTACGTAGTACCTATTAAGATACACTACTCACATTATCAGCCTGGAAAATAGTTACAAAAAAACCCAACACATTTAATATTATTTTTAACAGCAAAACACGTAGTATTCTATTCTTTCCTTCAAATATTATATACACAAGTGTTTATATTTGTAGATAAACAGTAAAAGATTTTACAAAAACTTCTGGAAAGAAACATTTCACAGAAGAACTCTGAGCGTTGTTCAGCTTCTACTTTATTTCATTTATTACAGATCTGTAAATCCATCCATAGTTGCTATATGAGGATCTAAGGATAATTAACTACCTAGCAGAGGCGTCTTCTAGTTACATGTCAGTAAACAGCTTTGCTAGAACTCTTAATGATACTTCTAAATGACAGCACAGAGCAAGAGAATTGTACTTTGGGTCCAATACAGAGTCTGACTTTAAATTTAAAAAAATCTTTATCTATTCAATTCATTCAATTCATTTGCATTTTATGTACAAGTGAAGAATTTATGAACATTTACACAAATAATATTTTCTGAACAAGATTAGGGAAAAAAACAAAATCCTGACAAACAAAACACATGGCTGATAAAATAAGTTTGATGTTGTACCATGCCTCAAAGCAACAGTCTGAGTGTGGCGCTCAAAAGTAGATGCGTGTGACGTAAAATGTACTAGGACAGCCAAAACTGAATGTAGTTGAATTTATTCCGAGATATTTCAAAGTTTACAGTCAAAGAGATAGAACACTTTGAAGATACAAGAGTAAAAAAAAAAAATAATTTAGAGCTAAACATCTTTATTTGTTCTTTGACTTAGAGTAGCTAAGCAAAATATGAAAAAGAAAGCAACACTCAGGATAGTTTAGAAGAACAAAACTCACCAAAATCTGCAAACACAGACTGCCCAACAACTTTCATACCACTAGGCGCTTCCATAGTTTCTTCAACTTTAGAGAAGTTCCCCTCCTATCAAACAGGACAAAGATGATGCAAAAACTGAACTGCAGAATAACTGATAAAATTTGACTTTTGAACCAAAGAAAATACATATAAATAAAAAAGTGCTTAAATAGATAATAAGGAGACATCTCAACTACGGAAAAAAATTTGCGCTCTTTAAAAATAGGGATTGAGTTTTTCCATTTCTAATCCTTCATGGAATCTTACAGAAATCCAGTAATAGTAATATACAGACACATTTGTCCCTATGTTTTGCTGTGTTACAAGGAAGGAGAGATTGGGTTATTTCAGCAATATAATCTGAATCATAAATAAGTGATTACTAACACCGATGTGCAGTTATGCATATTGACATAATGAGTTTATAGACACGCAATATATAAAACCATAGCTGCACACCTGTTAAAAATAGCTTCTGATTTTCCTTCTAATTAGGAAATTAATTGATTTTACATTAGGTCTGGTTTAGGTTTTGTTTTAATCGTCTTATTAAAACCTAGGCCTGCAGAAAAACATATTCCAGTGTTTTGTCAGAAAGACAAAAAAGTGCTGGATCCTTGTTTATCATAGAACTAGATCACAACTGGAACAAAACAATTTAAAACCTTTTCGTAGGCCCACTTTTCCAGAAGCTGCAAACAGCTTATATGAAGTGCTAAGCACAGAAGTATACTTAAAGACATTCTGTTTTGTGAATTACGTTTAGTCATCCATATTGCTTACTCATGTCATAGCTAGTAGGCTTCAATGCTGTTGGAAGATGCAACACCAGAAACAGTATGTGTATGTTTGACATACATATCTTTATGTTGATGTACAATTTACAATGACTCAGATGGGGGGCAGGAAGCAAATCATCTGCATGCACAAAAGACGAGTAAGCTCTGGGCTGAGTTGGCCAGAAAAGCATATATTGACTAGGCAAACATTTTAAAAGCATTTTATGGTTCATCAGTGAAGGGGATTACTTAGTCTAGGTTTGTAGAGTAATTGTAATTGCTTTTAATGGATCAATTAAGGTATTTTAAGATAGATGTATATGTACATATATTTTATCTGTATGACATTTTGCTGGGTTGATTGATTCCAAAGAATAGAATTCATTCTTTTAAAGATAAGCAAATCTTATCTTTAATTATTCTTTTTTTTAAAAAAGCAAGCATACAAAACACATAATGTAGGACAATATTTAGAATAT
Source organism: Microhierax caerulescens (assembly GCA_035590215.1). Taxonomy (NCBI): domain Eukaryota; kingdom Metazoa; phylum Chordata; class Aves; order Falconiformes; family Falconidae; genus Microhierax; species Microhierax caerulescens. The sequence continues at coordinate 8,484,653 of JAVJGJ010000033.1, read as the reverse complement.
ATGAATCTGGAAACATGTATTCAAGTTTTGTAAGAATAAATCCAAAACAAATCCAAAACTTATAAGAAAATTTAAAAACCCCACCACTGCAACCTATAGGAAACAGGTCAAATGCTTTGAGTAGTCACTAACACTCAATCCCCCAAGAATTACATTTGTCAAAGTAAAAAATTGCTCATTTTTAAGTCTATATAAAAGCTAGAATCAGCTAATCAACTGATTTCACTAATTGTTATTAACAATGAGGTTCTTGACTGACCATGGCTAGTTTAGGCAATACAAAAGCTGAATCTCAATAAAGAAATAAAAATAATGCATTGACCTATTTCTCCCCACCTGAATTGCATTTGTAATACTTGGTTAAAATAGGACTCAGGATTTTCTGCCCGTAACCCGCGTACATATTGTAATGGTTAAAAGTGAGATTTTGAACCTCTGTCCCACAAAATCTTACCCGAGACCTGAAGTTATAGTTCTAAGAAAGCTTACTTGAAGAAATCAAATCTCTGAGACAGAAAGAATAACACCACCACCCCACCCACCCCCCGATCAGCCTTTTCTTCATAAATCACCGTGCTAAGTGTCAGTAACCTCCCAGAACAGCTGATGCCACACAGGAGGCCTGCCCCGGTGTATGGAGGCAGTCTGATGGATTTACTTAGCAGTCACGTTAAAAAATCTGCAGAGAAACTTGCTGAGTAAATGATCGCCAACGATATTCTGCAGTCTAAACGCACTAGTGCAGTTACTGCCTCAACATCACTTCCACTCATTCCTGAAACAAGGAATATCAGATGAGTTTTCCATTATTTTTTTTAACCTGTCTAAATTTTAATAGAATGGTTATTTGGGTTTTCCCTCTTACCTTATTCACCCATGTCTCAAACTGAACTTTTTGTGGATTTGGTGATGTAGTAAGGAACAAATCTGCAAGTAAATACGTAAGAGAAATAAAATGTTTAATATTAGACTACACATAAAAATATTTAATCAATCAATAAAGACATATAATACAAATTATTAGAACTATATTACATATATTTTATGCTATAAATATATTCCAGTGATGTTTAGCTGTATGTATATTAAGCAAAAGATTAAAAAACAAAAATCCTCAAAACTATTTTCATCCCTCACACTCTTATGTATAAAGAAATATACCTTCTGCTCTCAACTTCTGGATTTGCATAGTTCATACATAAATTAATTTAGCCTCACAAGAGCTAGTAAGTGCTGGATATTATATAAATACAGACGCTGACGAACATTTCTTAATAGTAAAGACTGAGACAGATCTCAAAGCTAGGAAGAAGTATACGCAGTTTTATTTTTAGTAAGTCAAAATTAAAAGTAAAAACCTGCCAACCATCCTTTTATTTTGGGTATGTTGAATTAAGCAACCGATATACTGTTGACAGGAGCAGGAAAGGCAACACAGAAATATTTCAGGCTTCCCTTACACTAAAATTCTCTTAAACATCAAAACAGTACATGAGTGCTTCAGAGGATTTATCTGACAATGTTATTTAGGAAAGCACCCAAATTAGAAAAATGAGAAGAAAAAGCTTTGTAAAGTTTTTACATTAAAAAAAAAGTTTAGGAAAAAAATATTATGAAGTCCAGTGTCAAGAAGTAGATTTTAAGAAAACTACTCTTAGATTTAAGCACTTTTTTCATTGTCCTTCTTCCCCTCCACAATTTAAGATACTACTATTTGAGTTAGAACACAATGGTTATTTTGTAGGCATAAAAAAGTGATTTAATTAAAAAAAAAAAAGTAATTAATGCTTTACCCTGAGGTTGTTTACTAAATATGCAGGAGGACTGCTGTACAGGGAACTTCAAATGGCTCATAGTGGGTATTGTCTTTCAGGGTAAAAAAAATCCCAAACCTAACCAAACCATAAACCCTCACACCAAACAAACAGCCCACATACACACAAAAAAGCCAACAAAGATTTTGCTTACAGGTTTCTCCCTGTCCCCCTGCCACAGCCTGAAAGATGTACCATTTAATTTTATTCCCCTGAATACCTGAAATAGCAGTTTCCTTTAGGGCATACACATGAAAAGCATAATAGTGTGCTTCATTGGAAAGAATTATATTGACACTTAAGTATGTCTTGAAGGTAAGAGAGAAGTAATGGAAACAATCTGAAGATACCACAGATATAACTTAGAAAACATATCTAAACTTTAAAATTTTAACTTTGCATGCAGAAGGAAGTTTGTGCGATATTGTTGGTTACTATCAGATATGAACCAGAAAAACATTAAGAACTCTTAATACATTCACAGGGGGGAAAAAAAGAGCAACATGGACCAAGAGATGCCATAACTGACTTTCCTACAGGCCAAAATGCAATTAAATCTTTGAAAAGAGTTTTGGGGGTTCATAGAAGTATTTTGAGTGAGGTTGTAGTGTGTCCAAGCTGTAACGCAATCTGCAGCCAGTTATGGGCTACACCACATACAGGTTAGTCCACAACGGGCTCTTTATAACATAACACTTGTTACACTTAAATAGACAGCAAAGGACTAGCATTTGATTAGAGAATATAACAGGGTGCCTAACCTTCAGCAGACATTTTGTTGGCACTATAACTATCTTCCCACCACAGCTCTGACTCTGCAGAGCGGTTCAGTTCACGCACTGCAGAGCTGACCCCTCACCTTTACTTGCTGAGTCAAACCTCTCCCTGCACAGTCCTCTAGGCAAGGAGAGACCTTGAGGAGCATTAATTCAGCATTCCTACTAGCAATGCTGTGTTTATACATGTTTTGTGACTCTCCCAGAACTGCACGGAACGCATAGCTGCCAACACCAGACATAATTCACCCAGTATTATTATACTAGAAATTCAGCTCTGAATAGTCGGTTATTACTAGGTTAAATAAATGCCTCAAGTGTAATGCAACACAGCTATGCTTCTAGGGTGACAAAAAAAAATACAAAAGGTAGATATCAGTTATTCCGGGGGTATTACAAAGTCCTTAGCTCCAATTCATTTAAGGTTAAAACAAAGTTAATTAAAAATAAAACCAGCAAAATCAGCACAGCACTGCTTCTCGACTCATTTATCATGCAGTGGCATTTCATTTAACAGTTATTCTTAATTTAAAAGCCTATACCAATGCAGTGTACTATGACAACTTCTCATTAAAAACACAAAACAAAACATCTTTTCTCTGATGGGAAAACCCAGTACCACCTATAGTATCCTTACAATAGAGCTTCTTCAGTAAGGAGAAATTAATGTCCTTAATATCTTAATGGGAAGTCATATAAGCACTACTACAAATCAAATTATCTCTAAGTAGTAATATATCTTGTTTTCATTTGAGCATTAATGAGTAAATTTATCAGTTACAGCTCCTTAGAAAGCACAATGGCCATGTCTGACACAAAAGACATTCCATATTGTTCATCTCTGGGAGCGTTACAACGGGCCACAGAAAGTCAGGCACTTGACATGACCAGGCAACAACAGCAGCAAAGCAAACTGCAAGTGTACTAACCCCAATTTTGAGACACAGCCATTATAAATTCACTGAAGTATTAGTGAATAATTTTTAAGAGCACATACTGTTACTGTATATTACACACATACACCTAATTTGTAAAAGTATGTAAAGAGAGATTTGCAATGGATTTTTCTTATGCATTGAAAAAATCAATTTTTTTCCATTCTTAGTCTGAGGCACATTATAGTAGTTGTTTTTCACTCCTCATCTAATCTGATTTCATAATAGGTGTATAGAATTATTCAGAAATATGACCACACTGGGAATTGAAATACAGGAAGGCAAGGAACAACAGGCATGTGAAATCCCAGATGTTAGGACCAGAATCTAAAGTAGCTTTAAAATAAACATTAAACTCGGTGGGGGGGGGGAAGCAAGCATGAGAACACCACAGTGGCTGCGATGTCACACAACTTAAAAAAAATCAAAGAATACATTTAGCTCTCTGCAGTGTAGGAGGAATAAATCAGGACACTAAATGCAAGTAAAATTACAAAGAGCTAACAGAAAGATGATAATTGAAAGCATCTAAAATGTTTACTACGTTAAAAATGTGGAGGTGCTTTTAGGTTTAAAGTCTTTGTTCTGCCACTCTATAAACCAGGTATTTTAATGGGAACACTTGTTCCACATTGGGAGAGTACGAAAATACAGCTATGTTTTCAGGGAAGGCAATCTACCGTTTCGTTGGTTTGCAAGATATCAGGACTGAATACAGCCCTCTACAACAGCTTAACAGTGATTAAATTCACCAACATGCCTATTTTGCACTCAACTCCCTCCCACACCCAAAACAGCTTCCCTTGAAAGTTACTAAATTACTTTTGCCCTTTGTTCCCCTTCATGTTCCTTCTTTTTTCTAACTTGAGGCATAGAACATTAAATACAACAGCAAAACCAACACACCAAAGCAGCTCCAAGGCTGCTGTAATATTACACTGCACGGGGAAAATGCAAAGGCAGGCAGATTGCAGATACTCTTCCAGAAATAGGATAGAGGAGCTAGTGCCACGCTGCTCCTAAGTTAAAGCGGCAAACTGGGATTTCCCATAGAATAATTTAGTACAGGTACAGCACCACCACCTTTAGTTCTAAAGCCTGCTGAACCAATTCAGCTGGTATGTTCTTGCCAATTGTCCTCCTTTTTATCTTTAAGCCTTCTAAGAAGCTACGTGTCTCTAACACGTGTTTTTTTGTGATTAAACCCTCTTGCACTGAAATAATATTGAATGCTTAATATTTACAAGTAATTTTTGATTTTGATCAAGAACGTCAGTGATTTCAAAGCAAGTGAAACATCTATTTGCATCAGCAGTGTAAAAATGCAATGGAATTTAAATACTCCAAAGAACTGTTCGGCAGTTTGTATAGTTCAGAATTACAAATGCTCTCTCCAAGTTTGTAGGAAAGAAACCTGTAAGAAAAACCTTTTTGCCACAGATGCAGAAATAATCATATAGGCAGTTTCCAAGCAAACAGCTCCACACCCAGCAGCAGGTCCCTCTTTGGCCCTTATCCCACAGAATTCCTCATACAGACAATCCTAGGCTCCTCAACCCAGTCTCATGCAACTATGCATCTCTGATTCCACACGCCATTAGGTCGGTCCTCCTTTAATAACTTCAAGTCCATCTGTTAACATCCTCTTCTTGCACAAATTATTCCAGTGTTTGCTCCTCATCATCTACATCTAAATTCCCTACCTTCAGCCTAGATTTCTTCTTCACCTACCAACTTCTATTCCCACGTCCTGTGCATCTTCTCTGCCTTTTGCCCCACGCTCAGTCAAGCATCCAAACACTGACTATGGTCCACAGCCACAATGGAAGGGAAGGTTTCCATAATCCCTGTTTAGGGTATGTTTGCTACTGATGGCTGTTTTAGGACAGTAATAGCAATTAAGGAAAACAACAAAACCACCTCAGTTGACATTGCTAAAACCTGTTTCAAACTGGCTCAATTCGGATGGAGCTTTTAATTAAAACAGTGAAGAGACCTTGCTGGGACGGATGTTTCAAAAGCAAGTGCTAGGTCACTAAGAAAAAAAGTTGTCTGAAGTTATCAAATACCAGACCAGCTCCACCATAACTTCAGTCTGTAAAAGTGCCTAAGCAAGTGTAACCGCAGGTTAGAAAAAGTTCAGCGTAGAGGTAGGTAGGGAGCTTGGAAGTCTTCCACCCAATTGGAAAACTGCAGACAATCTTATTAAATAAAGTAGATAGTATTATAAACCTAACTTCCAAACATTGCTATTTCTTACTAGGACTACTAGGAAATTGCAATAAAACATAACTATACAGAATCTGCTAAAAGTTCACTTCTGATCACCCTTGTTATTTTCCTTCACTTTTGAGTGCTACAAGAAATAGTGCTATTTATAGATAGAGCATTCATTTCACTAATGACTGATTTGACCTTTCTGTTTAATGTCAGAGGGCTTTATTTTGGAATTAAACCCCTCAGCATCTACAGTTGTGTTCAGAAGCCACCAGGGCCTGAGCAACATTCTTACGTTACAGCTTGATTTCAAATTTACTGCAGAAGTATGAAGTTAATAAAGGGGGGAAAAAAAGCCCCTATTTTTAAACACTATCAAAATGCAAAGGCAATACCCAATTAGAACACAGATACATACAATGCAGACAGGCCTAAAAAATTTGTCATTTACGTGGAAGAACAGGTATGCCTACATGTATTCTTTAACTAACATTTAATTAACATTAAAACGCATGAGGCAATACCCAATTAGAACATAGATACAAACAATTTACACATGCCTAAAAAATTTGTCTTTTATGTGGAAGAACAGGTGTGCCTACGTGTATTCTTTAACTAGAAGTTCCTTGTACATAAGAACATGCCTGCTTGTAAGTACTGGTATATGTAAATAATGTGCTGCACTAAAAATCTGCTGCATTGTGTTGACAGAATGTGTAAGGTAACAACTGTATTAAAATTTATTAAATGCCATAAAGCCTAAGGACAAGTAAAAAATAACTTTCCTCTATTGACATTACAGATTTTCTTCTGTTTACATTAAGATTGACCTACCAGTAGGAAAAAAAAAAAAAAAAAGTATTTAAAGCCAAAACATTAACTTTTTCTTTTTTTTTAGATGTACTTGTATAACTTTGGTTGTATACCACTTTTAATATGCTCAAACCTAATTTCATATAAAGAAAGTTAGATATAGTCAGTTTTATTTCTTTATTACACAGAAATGGAAAATTAAACCTGACAAGTTTTATGCTTCTGTTCATAAGTTTTTCATTCAGGTAGAGAAACACTCTACCATTTCGTATTCAGATTTGTTTGTCAAGTTGGCATTAGTACTGTGTTAGAGAAAATGGAATACACCTTTGCTTAGCTACAGCAATTTACCTTTTACAATATGGATATGAGTAGAAGTACCAACACTAGTGAGTTTGAAATTAACTTGTTATGAATTTCAGGTTCTAGTTATATGAAACAGTAGTTATGGAACTCCTCCTTTCAGTAACTTCCTCCTCTGAAAAATTTAAGCAAAGCAAAAGGACTCCAAATGTTCCAAACTAGATAATCTGTGTTTGCAAATTTTTAAGTAATGTGCTTATAATAAAAAAAGTTGTGAATTTAATCTGCTTTTCAAACAGGTTTTCCAAAATTTAGTGTTTACTGGAACTAATTAGTAAAGCAGATGATAAATAATTATGAACGTCATAATTAAGCACTAAAATCCCTTTCAGTATTAAAAATTACTGTAGAAAAAAATCATATGTATTAATTTAAAAGCACCACCTAAGTGGAAAACTTCTAAATTAGATCTATGCTGAATAGTTATGCTTCTGAATATGCAAAGCAGGTGGAACTATTCCTCTGGGTTTTAGCACTTCAAACATGAGTTTTCAGACAAAAAATTCTGTTGGTGTCTTTTGCTTTTGTTTTTGGGTTGTTCCCCCAACCTAGGTAGATAGGAGATCATTTCACAGAGCATTTTTAAGTGGAGATAACAAATTTGTAAATAGTAAAAATGAAAGTAATAAAAAACAAACAAAATTTTATGGACCTAGATTGAGGTCCTCCAGAACACGTCCTGTGCATCTTATACAATACAATTTTTGCCTCCAGTAAACTCTTGGGTAAGCTCTGCTATCAAAGCTTGAAGCAGTTAATAAATTAAAAATGTACCTGCTCAAGGAATGAAATAGTTACATGGCATTACTGAATATTTATTTTTGGGGAAACAAACAGTAAGGGAGGGGGCAAAACCAGAAAGAACTATTTGACTGGAAATACATACACACCCCTACAGTTTTAAAATACTACTCAAGTTAAGTTTTAAACCACCAGATAATTGGTTTGCAAACATAATGAGCCTGGTTATTTTCATAGAGAATAAATGCAGATGTACTGCATAAAATAAGCTTTGATGATAATATTATATGCAGAGCGACTAACAGCTTCCATGAGGAGGAAACTCACCAAAAATATAATCAAGAGAGTCTGACATCAAACATTACAGTGTCTTCAGAATCCAGGTTTAAATGATTACAATAGAAATATCACTGGTGATTTGAATGATCAGTTTTCAAGAAGAAAACTATCTACATTTATGCATTTAAACTAAGGAGTGGGAATCAAAAAGAAAACACATTGTAAATGTTCTGGTACATTAGGTTTCTAGATTCCCAAAGCAAAACAATATAAGAAAATTAACCATCAGAAATCAGTAAAGAGACTAGCAATTAGCTTATAGCAAGCTGTTTCTGACTAATGATTTCTCTACTTCAGTTTTCCCAAAATCAAATTTATGATTTTTCCCTTCATTTTATATAAACAGTTCCAGAAATATCTGCAATTATACACACCATGTGCTAGTGTTCAACACAAGACAGGTTGTAAAAGCAGTATTTCCAAGCTTTGGAATCACATAACCAAATAAGGCACAGAGTATTTAATACATCAGCTATTTTTCATAGCATTCAAGAATACACAAACAGATGTACAGTATGAAGTTACAGGATTCAGTCCAAGGCAGTTTGTCTTGATACATTTGAACATCTTAAAAATATTTGCAGGGCCATGACCTTATTTCTCTGTGGAAAACTTGCAACTTTGAGTGCATACAAATTGTTTATAATAATACTTTTTCCAAGTAATTCACTACTACAATTTTGGCTTAGAAAGACAGCATTAGTCCTAAATGAACATCTGACATTTTAGGATGTCTTAAATAGAAACAACCAAGTTAACTAATTAAAAGAAAAAGTAGCAAAATAGTTGCTATCCTAAAAATTTCAACTTTAGATAAAGCACTCTAAATCCACCTATGACAGCTTACATTAAGACAATCTGATCAGCATTCACCTAGAGACACGTGCTAAATTTAAATTTCAGCCTGGCCCAAAGTATTTATTTGAAAATGCTGAATGTGGCGCAAATCAACAATGGCATAAGCAAAATGTATTTGTCTTTGTCTAGTTTTTAGACAATCTGTATCGGTACCCATGTCTGCATCATTTCTGGGTGGTCTTTATCAAGTCCTTTTACCTATTTCAGCCTCAGTTTCCAGCTATAACATTTTTTCTCCATGAAATCCATTTTTCATGTATTTCAGTTGTAAAATCTTCAGAGTAATGACCATATTGCACATAGTGTTTACTCAGTTAAACAGTATTCTCTCCCTCCCCTAACATGCCTGAGATGCATTACTGAGACAGACCAAGTTCCATTTTACTTTGAGTGGACTAAAGGCAAAAAAGTTACTTTTTACCTCCTTCACTGTAAGTCAAAGAGTTAAATACTGTACAAATACTTCTCAAGTCACGTTATGTACATTTTCCAGTTTGAGGCTATGCTGTTTTTAAGACAGGAGGAGTCTGCTTTGGAAATGCTCACCTGCATTGTCAAGCTCAGTAAAATACACCTGACTATCTATTCAGACAAGCCTGTTATTATTAGCTTCAAAATTATTTTCTTAAGCTAGCTGTTAAAAAGAACTAATGACATGTGTGAGTATGTATTACTAGACATCCAGTAGCCCTATTCTAACAAGGGTCACTACATCTCCTCATCTTTCAGTCTATCTCAGTGCATGTACATTAATGATAGGCAGGTTGACAAAACCATTTCCAGACACTCCTTCCAATCTCAGCCACTGTGTGAGCTAGATACTCTCCCTGCAGCAACACATGCAGAAGACACTTGAAAATTCTGTATCAACTTTATCTGTAAAACACACGTAGATGCTTTGGTAAAAGTTTTACACAGCAAATTTTTGCATGGATTATATAAAATTTCTGGCCTAACTCAAAAATACTTCCTGAATTAAAAATTCTAAACAGCTGTGATTTCTACAGGAGGATGGTTTATTTAAAAACAGCAGCAGCATTACTATCTGAAACAGCCTAGTTTATATCTCACCAAGAAAGATTAGTATTATCTTTGTTCTGTTTAGAGGATTTTTGGATTATAAAAATCCTTACACAGTTAGCCTTTCGTGAAGCACTGTCAGGGATTAAAAACATCCTTACGAACATGTTCTCATACAATGAAATCGTAACAATTCAGCTTCCTTTTACCCAGAGCAGAAGTGTGCCAATTAAAAGCTCTGTTTTGAGGCTTTAATATCAGCAGGCTGAAAATGGGTTAGGCAATAAACTATCAAAAAGATTCTCAGTCCAGAGAGGACTTTTTTTTTTTCCCTATTTTTTTTTTTTATGTCAAGCACACTTTACATCTCCTAAGCTGTTTATAATGACAGAGTGCCAAAAATAGCCCAGCTAAAAATCACTGAATTGAATGCATCTGTTACAGAATTACTAAGAGCCCCAAAACACTGCAGAATATTAGAAAAAGGTCTTAAAAAAACCCAAGGAACAGCAAGTAAAGATGGTATATTCAGGAGAATTATTTTTTATTTGTAAACAAAAACCAGTGCATCTACTTTAGGTACAACTTTATCTTCGTGTTCATGAATAGCAGCGCTGTGAGTAAATACTCTGAATTTTTCAGTCAAGTACCACCACAGCAGCATCAAACATCAAGATTATCAAGTCTTTTGAACAACGGGATTTCAGCATGCAGGCTATTCATAGAACCATTTAGGCTGGAAAAAGACCTTTGAGAGCATCAACTCCAACTACTAACCCAGCACTGCCAAGTCCATCACTAAACCATGTCCCTAAGCACTGCATCTACACATTTGTTAAGCACCCCCAGGGATAGCGATTCCACCACCGAAGTCAGGCTGACAGGCCTGTAGTTCCTCAGATCCTCCTTCCTGCCCTTCTTGTAGACAGATATCACACTGGCTAATCT
>JAVJGJ010000033.1:8400670-8457368 GCA_035590215.1 Microhierax caerulescens | reverse complement strand
GCCCTGCCCTGCCCGGCCCCGCTTCCCCCCCGCAGCCCGGCCCGGCCCGGCCCCGCTCCCCGCCCCGGCAGGCTGCGGGGCCGCCGGGTGGGCTGCTGGGGCAGGGCCGGGCCGTGCTCCTGTACGGGTGTCCTTGGCGAGGCAGTTTCAGGTGATTTACAGGTGGCAGCGAGGCTGTAGAGGTAGCTGCTCCTGGGAGTGATGCTGCAGGTTTGCAAAGCTGCCGAACAGATGAAGCATTTCAGAATTGCAGGCGCTTACACCAAAGTACCGGCTTTGGCCGGGTTTCCCTTGGGTAATTTTTTTTAACGTGAGAATCTCTGGTTCTGAACTTGGACTGTGTGGCAGCTGCATCCTGGACAAAATAGAAGGAGGATGTTTACCAAGTTGGCTTGAATTTACAAAGGTCAAACCCCCAGATTTTTAAATTACTTTTTCAAGTACAGGCTTAGTAGGGATTTAATTGCTGTTTTAATGTAATTTTTTTCCAAATGATCCCAGTGGTGTTCATTTATATGTCATACGTGCTTGTAAAACTCAATCATTATTTTCTTATTTGCATATTTGATTGGTTCTGTTGCGGTAATGAGTGATCAGATAGTGTGAAAAGAAAATACGGCTTTATGTGGGCTCTCACAAAGAGAATTGGCTGATTAAAGACTGGCCTGATTCATATGGCCTTAAAAATTCTACTTATGTATAGTATTAATTTGCTAAATACCATGATTAAGATGGTTCAGTAAATGAGTTGTTACTTTGTGGCCAATTATGATGACATGGTACTGTTACCTGAAAATTGATTTACAAATGCAGGCATAGAGCTTTACAAAATAAAGTCTGGAACCTGCGTGTTTGGAGTACGTGAATCTGGAGTTACAAGGCAGCATGCTAACTTGGGCATTCCCATGCAGATTCAGGCCCTGTGGCTGCAGAAGGCATTTGAATGATATTAAATGCTTGAATTTTTCTTAACTGCTGCTGCCTTCTATTTTTTTGTTAACTGTTTAAGAAATTGTCTTTTGTGACAATTACAGATTATTATTGTAGTTTAATTCTTTTCCTGTTTGTAGAGATTTTGTCATTTATATAGTGACTGAAGACATTTACTCAAGAAATAAACATGATTTTAGCTGAAATGCTTTTCTGATAAAAAAGCTGATTTAAAAATAAAATTATATATATATATATATGAGGTAACATTCTTACCTAAAAATGAAAATAATATTCTTGTTTCTCAAATTTTCTCCTGCATCTTATAAAGTATGTTGACATTTGTTTCACTTCAGAGCTTTTGTATTTTTTCTTCTGGCACTGTTAGAAAGAGACATGGTTGACATAGTCATTGAAAGTGGCTGAAACTTTCCCATACTGTTCTGAACTGGCCCCCGGTCGATGTTCCAGAGTCCCAGTTTACAAGTGTTACTGTTTTTGGTTTCTTTTCAGGGTGATGCTTGGAGTAAGATATAATAAACATGGAATATAGACACGCGTGAGCGCGTGTTCAGACTCTGTCCTGTAGGAGGTAATCCCTATTTTCATGTTTATGTATATGAAATTATGGATTACATTTTTCCCAGTAAAATCAAATTTTATTGCAAGTTTTTTCTTTCCGTTCCTTGAGTAATAAAATGCTTATCATTTGTCGCTACTGTAATAATTAACAGTTAGGAGCAGATTATAAAGATATTCAGTAGCTGGCCAGTCTGCAACCCCTGAAATTTTGGTTACTTCAAAAAACATAAACTTCTTTAAAGATTTGGAAAATACTGTTTGTAACTACAATGACAAGTGGTTTTTGGTTGTGGTTTTTTTTTGTGCATTCCAATTTGGAAGATGTTCTTCAAAAAATTGAGATATTCAGTACCATAAGCAATATATATGACTACAAGAAATAGCCTAGTGTAAATTCCACATGGGATAAAAGCAGTACTATGCATAAGCAGAATTTTAGCTCCCTATGCTTACTATTACTTAACACTTTTGTTAAGCAATGGTTAAATCAGTATTTTTATTTAATCTTGAAATATATCACATAGATTTTATCTGGCACCTTTTGGCATTAGTAGCAAATTTCCTATTGAATAAAGAAGTTCCTGTCTATGTCCAAAAGGTGGACTTTGTGTAGACTATGTCATTTTACTCAGATCGTTTTTTTGACAGTACAAGCAAAATAAAACCAATTTTTGGGGTAGAAGAGGGGAAACACAAAAAGTAATGAAATGTGGCAACCCTTTATGCTGTGCACTCTGTCATGTTAATAACACCACTAACATTGCTTTCACTTAATTTAATGCTTGTTGCCTTTAACATTTACTAAACAGTTTTGAAAATTACTGTAGCTTAGCCTGAGACGTTTGTGATTAGCTGCACCAATTTGAAATGGCCAATTTGGATGATGACAGAACCTCCTCTGCGCATGCTTTTTTAAAATTTGGTAAGTGTGCAGTTCTGTGTTTTGGTTTTGTTTGTGGCTATTTAACTCAACAAAAAATAATTGTGTTTTGTGTTTTATGCAGTGTTTTGTGTTAGCAGTTTTTTAGCACTACACAGTAGAACTTAAAAATGTGAGCTCTTTCAATGAAAATTTCTGATAATTGGATTCTACCTAGCTTGAAATCTACCGCTCAGATCTTCCTATTTTGTTTGTGCTTCATGTTCTTGTAAGTATCTGTCAGTGTAACAATCTCTGAATGGAAATATCTCTTTTAAAGTGATGGTCATGTGAAAGATGCATTAAGAATTGTGTTTAAGATTAACTTCTAAAAAACCCCAGTGTGAGTGGTTTATAGAAAAGTAAAATTTCAAGTCAATCAGGCATTGTTTCAAAGCTTGACTTTTGGAAATCAAGTGGAAGCAAAATAAAGCCCCCAGCACAGTTTCTCTTTAGGTGCCACAGAAGTTAGAATATATGAAGTTGTCAAGACCATTACTGATCTAGCTCAGTATACTTAGAAAAGTTTGATTGGAAGGAATGTGTGTGTATGTGAAGCTGGGTGATCTGAGCAGAGCTGTGTAGGAGACTTGTTTAGTCTGTGCTGAAACACAGAAGCAGTACAAGTGCCAGTGAGAGTAACCAGGTAGCAGAATTTCAGCTGTCTCTTGTCACAGCTGAATCGCTTGAACTACCCAGCCCTGCCTGTGGCATTTCTGTTTTGCCTCTCTTAATGTCAGAGGACATGTGAAGTGTTGACATTGTGATAAAAAAATCACTCTTCCCTAATTTTTATATCTATACTTGATGTTTCTGTTGGTATGATGCAAAAGACACTGTTTTAGTGGTTTTAAGAGCTATTGTTTTGAGTACCCAGGAATGGCAATGATTGCCTTGAATATCCTGAGTGGGTTCCTGCCTTGCTTGTAACATTTACAAGGGGCGTGTGGCAGACTTTGTGGCATTTTGCTGTATTTTGGTTATGTGAAGATGATTAGGAAATAGGGAAAGGACAAAATAAATTGTTACATATTGTTTCATTTTTACATGAAATGCTAATTGAATTATATGCACAGTCTAACATGTGACTTTTCTGGATAAAAGATAGTTGAAAAATTTTGTCATTTTAATACTGTCTAAATGGAATTATGACAAGATTTTACTAACTTTTACTTGTGTTGTTGATATGACTCAACCTAGGTAACACTTTGTACCTCGTGTTTACTCCTAATGCTCATTCAGATAGGGGAATACCTTAATACCTTTTTCTTCTCCCTCCCCGAGCTGTTCTCCTGGGGTTTCCTTACTGTGTTTTCATTGAATTGTAGAACAGTTCAGTTTGGAAGGGATGTTAGGTCACCTATTCCAGCCTCTTGCTCAAAGCAGGTCAGCTATGAGATTGTAGTTTCCTCCTGTCTGTAGTGATTAAAAATCCCCACCAGCACAGCTGGTACATGTTAAGTTTGTGGAATCACAGTTCAGATATTTACATGTATGAGAAGTGAGTTTTCCTTCTAGTAGAAGCACTTCAGAAAACTGTTTTCTGATATCACCTTGCTCAGCTACATGGTTTGCACTTAAAAGCCCATGTATTTTGTAGCAGACAACTCTTAGAATAGACTGTATTATATCCAACAGTGTTTCTCTCCAGTACTCTAATGAGAGATTGCAGAAGTCTTGAGGGAAAGAGAATGTGATGTTACGAGAATATGATTTGTTCATATGATACCATTTCTTAAACTTTGCTGTGTAAAAGAGTAAAATCCTCTTTGCTCTCAATGAGTTCTGTAATGTGAAGATGTTATTGCCCATGCTAATACTGGGTAATGAAGTTTACTGTGATATGAGATCCAGAACTTGTTCACGTCTCAAGTGTTGGATTACCTCCAGAACTGGTGTTGCATTAAAGGACTGTGGTCAGTGTTTATTGTCATCAAATTGAGAAAGAATGATATTCTCAGCTTTTTTTTTTGTTGTTGTTGTTTTGCTTTGTTTTCTTTGGTCTATGTAGATATGCAAGCAAACATTTTTTGTTCTTCTGGCATGTGAAATGTTGGAAATAAAATTCTTGCCATGTTGCTTCCATTTGTTGGTGATTAAACTTCAAGGAGGTGTGTGTGTGTTTGGATGGGTTTTTTTAAACTCTGTACTTTGAAAAAATGGAAATAGTCAATCCTTGCTGAAACTTGCAAATTGTTATCCATAGACTAGGTCCAGAAATTCGTTCTGATGCCTATTTACTATCTGCAGTTGCTGCTATTTTCAAGGACATCTGAGTGTGCAAAGCTGTATATATGCATTTAGGAGCAGGGTTTCAAAATGTTGCCCATAACTTTTAAATCTAAACATCTAGGCAGTTTATAGCTCTTTCCTGAAGGTCAATTAATGCTAATCTTAAGTATAACTGGAATAAAAATGAAGTGTATGGGGAAGTACTTTACCACCAGGGCGACATAATGTTCTCAGCCTCCAGAGGTTGTATATTTGTAGGTATTTACACTGCTAATAGCTTACCTCAGAGAACTTCCCTTAATTTACTTCAGTTTTGTATTCTGTTTAGAAGAGAGGATTAAAATGTAGGTTTTTTCCTGGAATTGTTGTACATTTGAGTTTCATCTGCTGGACAAAGTTTTCTTATCGTTTCTATGTCTTAGCTGAGTCAGAAGTATCTTGTCTGTGTATTACTTTAGTTCTGCACTTGTAGTTGATGTCTGTGTTACCAGTTACTGGGCTGTTGCAGATTTCTGCCTGTTCTCTAATACTTTGAAAGGAAATGACTAGCCTTTTTAGTAATTCTTCAACTCGAAGAGTAGTGAACTCATATTACTCTGGAACCTGTAAGTGGTAGGAAATGAAAAGGGATTAGTTTTCATTCAAACTAAGGATATAGTTTATTTAGTCGGTGCCATATCTGAAGGCAAACAGGGATTTAATTGGACTTGGGATAAAGATTTGGAGTGTTCTTTTATCAGACATTCAATATATTAATGCAGGAAGCAACAGTTTCAATTTCCCAACTGTGTGTTTTTTTAGTGATTTTGAAGTACTTACTGACTTGCAACAGCCCACTCCTGATGTAAGGAGATAACAGACATACTTCATTCTTTGTGGAAGAAAATCTGAAATACCATGTAACCTATTTGAATTTTGTATAGGGTTGTTAGACTGGTATACAGCTGAAGAAATACTAAATCAGCAAACTATTTTTTTATATTATTTCCCAGCATATCTATTTATTTACCTAAAATAAAACTCGGACCGTATGGTTACAGTAAAATGAGATATTTATGAAAAATTGTATTTGAAATTAATGTTCTCATTCTGTTTCTTCTGAATGCTAATGTACAAACTGAGAACTCAAGGGTACTATTTGCATATTGCATTATTTTATGTTTAAGTGTTGCAGTCTTGTGGCTGTCATTTTTTTCAGTTTGGAAACCTATTTTAAAGATGTAATTGAAAATAGCTTTCTATGCCAGGTTCTTGTTGTGCTGAAATGAACTATTAAATGTATTTTGGAAAAGAGTGTAGATGCGCTTTTTTTAGCCATCCTAAAAATAGTTGCCACTGGGTAACAGTCTCAGTACAAAACCACATTGAAGGAGCAGCGAGCTTCATATTTGTCCTGTGTTTCTTGCATTTGGTTAGATTGTGATACCAGTGAAATGTCATTTACCACAGAATGTGTCAGCAGAATGCTGTAGACACCTAAGCAAAACATAATCTATATAGATGGTAATGAGGAGTATGTGGAAAACTTTGATATTTTTGAGTGTTCCTTTAAACAAGTTCTCCTGCTTGTACTAGGAGTAATTTTAAGGAATACTTTCAAGGCATAAACCTTTTTTTTTTGTCAGTTTCTGGAACATTGAGTTAATTTCACCTTTTTGTTTCATCAAGAGTCTACTCTGGCTGTTTTCATTTATTTCTGCTAGTAAAGTTTCAAACATCTAAAAGAATGTAATTTGTAGATGGTGGTGCTTTGACATTTTCATGCTCTTAATTCTGTTCAGTTGTCTTTCTGCACAAAGTTGAAATCTGTGAATGCTCTGAAATAAAAGGATATGCTTTTTGTTCATGATGACTTTATTTTGTTTCTCTGTTGGCCACAGAGGGTCACAGATTGTCTGGTAAGTATGTACATTAGAACAATTTTGTTTTAGAATGAATAAATAAAATCAATAATTTTGACATATGTGTGCCCTGTGAATACTCAGCTGTTTTTCATGGTGCAGTACTGGGGTTAACAGTCTGCAAGACACATTCTGAACCTATTTCACACACAAAGGACAGTGTACTATGTATGTGTTACAAATCTGTGAGTAAGAATCTTTATTTTGTCTTTGAAAATCTAGTAAGTGAATATTTCTCATAAAATTTGCTATTTTTTATGCAATAAGTGACTTGCTGAGGATTTTTTTCCTATGCATGTTCTGTCATATTTGCACTGCATCACCTTCTAAAGTTACAGTTACCGCAGGTCACTGTATTGTGTGCTTTTGCAAGATACCTGAATTGACAGTATAACAATATAAATTATGAATCTTCTCATGGACAGGGATTCCTAGGCAAAAAGTAGAAAAACGGAATTGCTTTGAAAAACTGATTGAAATTGGTTCAGAATGATGATTGTTCAACAGAAGATAGAAAAGTGGTGCTATATTACAGGTTTTTCTTTCCATTGTAGAACAACTTCATTTCTTTTAGCTGTGTTTTTTTGAAGGAACTAAAATTGGGCAGTCTGTGCTTCCCTCAGGCCCTTTCCCCACATGCACGTGTTGTTTGTTACTTAACCTCTCCCAATGAGGAAAGGAAGGGCTGTAGGGGAAGCTCACCAGAGAATCCACGCTGTGGGAAACCATGTGTTTGTTGGGAAACCTCACCAGGGAATCCACACACAACAGACTGGCAGGAGTGTGCTCAAGGAGGGCTGGATTTTTTTTTTAATAATGGTTGCAAGCAAAAGTAATACCAGTCTGGGGGGGGGTGTGAGGTTAGAGTTCTTGAGGGGCAAGAAACATTTTCCAATCTTCCTACCAAAGGACTTGATTAATAAAGCTCTGTCACCACTCCACACACGCTCATTTCGTTTGGATGGGAGTTCTGTATATGGACAATCTTCTGTTTAACGCATGAATATGTGCTGGGAGTGCAAAAGAGGCAACTTGAATAGGAGCACTCTGCTGCGTCCTGCCAGAACGGCTTGGCTGGCTGGGCTTCCCTGGCAATTCATTTCTCTGAGCTTTTCAGAAGGACAGCGTGCAGTCCGGAAGGGGGAAATTCTCATTCTTCCTGTTATCAAATGGCTCTGTGGGAGATCTTGCCATCCAGAACACTGAATAGAGCCCGCGAGATTTATGGAAGGAGAGCAGTATGCTACTCGTAAATTAGGAGTTGGAAATGGTTTACCTCTGTAATTTTCAAGAAATCGTGTCTTTTTGAATAGGTAGCTCATTTCAGCATCAGGAAAATGGACATTTTGAGTGCACATAGGGAAGCAGTTGATATGTGGGACACTGGGAAGGAAAGATGTGGATTTGATAGCATTGTATTTCTCTGCAGTATAAGTAATTTGGGGGCTTTATCAGCTGGATAGGTTGTTTAAGCTTTTGAGAACAAGCTTTTTGATTCAAGACATGAAATCAGCTAGGCTTGTGGTGGTGGGTGAAAATGAGGTTAGGACAGGTAAAACATTGCTGGTGTTGTACATCTACAACATTTTAGAAGGCAAGTAATAGTTAAATTGGGGCTATTTCTGTCTTCCTTCTGGTTTTCAACATACCTTTAGGAATTCTCTCCATAGCATACACAACTTCTAAGAAAATGTTCCTAGAAAATTAACATCTAATAACCTGTCTTCAGTGATTAAACTGTACATTTATGTAGCATTTGCTGTAGCTGAGTATCTACAAGGCATGGGAGATCCATATGGAGGTCTTGTTTGTATGGACAGGTAGTGTAGAAAAAATGTGTATAGAAATCTGTTCTCTGAGATGATAGCAATTACAAGTTTTTTTGTTTGAATTGGAATTTGGTACATTGTGCTGTTTTTATAACAAACAAAAAAACCCATACTGCAGTAATTTTTAGCAATACTAGAATTATGAAACTAATTCTGGTCTTGATTTTGTTCTTTCTCTTATTTTTTTTTAGGTTCAATTTATGAGCCGCTTAAAAGTATTAACCTTCCAAAACCAGAAGGGGAAAGTCTGTGGGATAAATTAGATAATTATTACAGAATTGGTAAGTTAATAATTGTTCCTACCATGAAAGTTTTTCAGTGTAACTTACTAAAATATTTACAGTCATGTTTATGATAGTAATTAACTTTGTCTTAAAAATAGTATCTGCAGTCTTTAATAAGCATTTTTATTTTCTGTGAGGTAAAGGGTTCTATTATTACAACTCTTTATAAGATTCCTGTGATAATGTGATGCATGTACTTGGATATTTAATACACTGGTTGAGTAATGACCTGTAAATAGTGTTCAAAATTATCATCTGCATTTGTCAAATGGTAGATAGATTCTGAGTTGCACCTGATGGTCTTGGATAGGGACAGGTTTTGGTGCTTGAACTAACCCAGATATGAATTAGAATTGATATTTACTTATTAAATATCATTGCTACATTATTCCTGCTTGAGGATAGCTTCCTAAATTTCTGCTGGGAGCTTGAAAGTTGCAAAAACTGGAGGGCTGAATTACACTTCTTGCTGAAAACTTATATTGGAACTCCAGTCCAGCTGTAAAACTGAATTTAGAATTACTTCCAATAAAGTAAGTGGTAGCTTAGTATTGTGGCATTAGCCAGATACAGCTGGGGAAACATTTAAATGGAAAAAAAGCTTTCTTGTAGTACTTAAAACATTTTGACAAGTGATCAGTTAGAGAATAATTTTTGTTAATAATGGTGCCATAATGTATTTTTGTGCCAAAATTTTGTTAGCTAACTTATTTTAAACCAACTTCAGTGTTTTTGTTTTCACGATGAGATCATTTTAAGCCCAAACCATACATGGTAAAGAAGCCATGGTTTATTTTGATTGTTTTGGGGTTTGGAGGGTTTGTGTTCTAATAAAGTCCTGCTTGTATTCTAAAATCAGGATTTTTTTTAATGGCTATGAAATTGACGGTTTAAATTTTAAGTTTTAGTCAGGCAAGGGGATAGAAGTGAACAATTCAAAGAGTGAACAATTTTTCCATCATTCTAAAAATGTGGAAGTCTTCATTCAAACTGCTTTTTGAAGTGAAATCTGTGAGTTGTACCTGGCCTATCCTTAGATGTGTTGCTTTTTGTAGATGCATTGCTTTTATCTTTCTTACAGAGAAGATGACTGTCAATTTACTTTTAATGCTTGGCAGCAGTACATCTGTGGTGGTGCTTGCTATTTCTCTCGGGCACTTACGTTGCATGCAGTCTGCTGCTTCAGTAAAAATTTACTATTGAATTTATACTTCGTTCTAGAATAATCTATATTGACATTTTCAGGTAACATTTTATCAAAGTTCTTGTTAGAAGGTATTAAGCCACTGTCAAATATAATGCAAAAAGCCATAAACCCCTGTAATTTTCATTTAAAGTACTTGATTTCTAATACATAGACAATTAAGAGGCTTTATAAAATTGATGCTTGGTAACATTATGGAAAAAAAACTTGCTTTCTTGTCTTATAATGGATTATTGTTAGAAGGGTCATGTTCGAGGACATTAAGCATAGCTTCAATCTTGCAGCACTCTGGTTATTATACAGTTTTAGGAAAACAATTCAGAAAATGTGAAATGTACAAAAAGAATGAAAGTAATATGTAGTATTTTTCCGAATTTAATTTTGACAACTTGAAAATTCCTGTCTGATTTTATTTTTATGTTGAGGTGCTGAGTTAAATAATTGTGGTTGTACTCTTTCCATACTTCTTCCTTTCTTTTTTTAAAAATATCAATACAATCATCTGGCCTAAGTTAAAAAATTACTTTCTAGGAATCTAGTGTTCCGCAGAGTTGAACTGTTTAAATTATTTGGGGAGGCAGCTGACGTACTGTAGTTCCTTTTTTTCATAAAAGGGAAATTACTGGGCTACATTGTAGATGTTCTGTACGGAGTGGGCTGTACAAGAACAGAGCCATATAAATAGTTTTGAATACTGTATTTTTGTAAAAAGACCCAATTTTACTGAAAAAACAATCTAACAAAGATTTGTGGTTTTTTGGTTGTTTGGTTTTTTTTTTTGCTGTGTCTTTCTCCTTACGTTTCTTTCTCATCTGTTTTATGGTGTGCATGCTCTAACAGATTGTTCACATCTTTATTCCTGAAAATCTATGTAGAAACTGGAAGAAACATAAGTGTTGTTAATACCATTTTTTCTTTTTTCTCTTTCCAGTTAAGTCAACGTTGCTACTTCATCAGAGCCCAACCACAGGTCTGTTTCCTACAAAGACGTATGGGGATAACCAAAAGGCAAAAGTACATGACAGTCTTTACTGTGCTGCATGTGCCTGGGCATTAGCCCTTGCTTACAGGTGAATAACTTCTAAATTCATGTCTTTGCCATGTTGCATTCTTTCTCTTATGCAGTTCCCCAGGAATGTTTTTAAGACATCAAGCTTTAGCAAAAATAGTTGTGTAATCCCAGAGATGGTACATGTTTCTAAATCTCGATAAAAATATTTATGTAGCGACTAGCTTAAAAAATGTCACTCTACTTTTGGTAACTAAACATGTTTTCGTATGATTTTGTTGGTACCAATATTCTGAAACAGAGCAATTAATGCATGCTATTAAAAATAAAGGTTATTATGCAAACTGTACACAAGGAATACTGCTCATTTGAAATGTGAGTTCAGAGCAGAAGCAGGCTTTTTGCAGGTAGTAACAATCCAGGTGCTTGCGGGAGACTGAACCCTTGAATGCGGAGAACTGTATGTTTGGGAAATAATAGTGACCGTCTTCCTCTCTAGGTACATAGACTAGGCAGTCTCAGTTTTATTATAGCTCTTGGGTTTTACTTCTTCCGTTTCCACTGTTGACTGATGAGGGAAGTAGGTTGGGAATTTGTGTGGTGTAGTATGACCTTAAGAACTATGGGGGAGATACCTCCCGTAATAATTTATTCATATTTCCCTCTCCTATAGGTCAAATAACTATGAAAATTGCTTCCTGAGATTCAGTATTCCTTGTTTCCAACCTTGCTGCCCCCAGCCACCCAGGAAAACACAGATAGAGATGATGATAGCTCAAATGCAGTATTTTTAAGAAAGAAAATAGTGTGCAGATAGTGAGTAATTTACTCTTTCTAGTAATCAGCTTCTTGTATTGAGGTAGCGATCACATTCTTGGACAAAATTCTAGTGTACTTTACAGAAGGGCCAGAAATCATATGAGGAGCTACTGTTAAAGTAAAGATGATCGACTTAGCAGACAAAAAAATCTGAGTTTCTATTTTTTTCATTTATTGCTTTAGGTACTATACCTCTGACATCAATCTGAAGAAACAGTTGTTAAAATTATCTTCTAGAAAATGTTGTTACAAAATTAGGCTTTTTGAAAGAGAATATGTACAGAGATCTGTATTTACTTCTGGAGATGCTGTGTCAGAGTCTAATGGGTTTCAAATTTTTGAGAAACAAGCACAAATTTTAAGGAAATTAACATTCCAAATGTGTAATTATTACTTTCATTTCTTACCTTGAAATCTTTGCGTCTTTCTTTTAATTCCTCTTTCTGTTGGTGAAATAAGCATTTGAAAACAAACAAAAAAAGAGAAGGACTAGAAGGAAGAATGAAGGAGGCAGGGGTGATTGTTTTTATTTTTCAGCAACTTATAGAAGAGAGCATGGCATAATGTTGCCCAAGTTATTCAGTCTTTAATTTCCAAAATGTAGAGTCATAGAAGATGATATATAAAATTTGTTGCAGGTTGAAGGAAGGGCAAAGTGCCAAGATAAATGCTTTGTGTTACTTCCAGTTATGCCCAGAACAGGACCCTGAACTTCAGGTGCTATGCAAAAAATTTTCTATGCTGGGCAGAGTTTGATGATTGAAATTAAGTAAACAGCTAAAATATGAAATACTTGAGCCAAGATACAAGACTCATGTGGAAGGCTGCGTTACCTACTACATGCTGCTTACAGTGCTTGGCTCATGCCAGTGCTGCTGTTCGCTTTAATGAAAACTAAATTTCTTGTGAGCATGTTAGGAAAAAAAGTGGGTGGCAGAACCTCAGCATAAACTACTAACATGTTAATTATGATAGAAAAGGTTATGCTTCGTTTGCAGTGTAGTTATCATCCACGTACCTGTAACCAATTAGTAACAGCTAAAAAGTGGACTGAGAAACAGCAGTGAGTACATTTTGCTGTTTTGCATATTGGTATAAAAGGCAGGTTGTTGTAACTTACAGATACATAAGAAAACATTATTTTCACCCTGAAAGGCTCAATCAGAAACTGAGAACTGGAAAAGACAGAACACATGAATGCAATGATTAAGGTTGTTTACACACAATATATTTTTTACAGTTAAAAGAACTTGGGATTTGGCATTGTTTTTAATATACGTTTAGTAATAGAATAATGGTGAGTTTGTTTCATTTCATGGTATAAAAACACTAAGGTATCTTGAAACACATTTCTGGACATTCAGAGTAATGAACTTTCAGACTCTTGTATGTACAGTTTATCCACATCATCAGGAAATTGACTACTTGATTGTGAATGGCAGGTATTTTGTAAAGTTAAAGAGAAATTGCCATTGCGTTTCGAATCTTTGAAGGAACACAGAACAGTGGCTTGCACTGTTATAATATCAGCAAGGATTATTGGTTTTATTATTTTCAAATCTTGAAATAGGAGTATTTGTGTAAGTTGCATCATAAACTACAAAGCTTTTTTTTTTTTTAATTAAGGAAGGATGGGTAAGGCTATAAATGCGTTGGTACGAGTGTGGGTACCACTGTACAACAGTATAATTAAATACTTAATATTCTGAAGCACTAATGTGTCTTTTTTAAAAAACTTTCTTTGCCCCCCTAATGCATTTCCAATTTGTTTTATGAGTTATCTCTCTTCCCCAGGCGTATTGATGATGACAAGGGAAGGACTCATGAACTGGAGCATTCTGCTATAAAGTGTATGAGAGGAATTCTCTACTGCTACATGCGCCAGGCTGATAAGGTAAAAACACTGTAGTGTGGACACTAGCAGTCACTTAATTCTAAGGGATTAATTAAACTATGAAAACTTCTACATTTAGATAAAATTTGAAAAGGGAATGCAGTATATTACTGTGTGGCCCAGCTAACAGCTGCTTCATAGCTGTCAGGTCGCAGCATTGTTTTAGGGTTTAGAAGGCACAAGCATTTGGTGAACTAAATCACAGGGTATACTTGAAACTTCTTTGAGTTTCTTTTGTAGTTATTGATCCTGTTTAAACATTAGACCATTAGTAATTGGGGGTTTTTAAATGCCTAATTAGTGCTTAAATGGAAAAATGTAGAATTTTTTTAGCTAAGGCTGGAGAGTTTTCTTTGTACTATTGTGTTGGTTATTGCATTTGCAGTTGTTCTCCTTACCTAGGTGATCATTTTGATAATTTTGCTTGATTTCTTTAGCGGTCACTTTACAGTATTCTTTGACCCAATGATGTAAATTTAGAAGGGCAGCAGCCCAAAATGAATAAGGAAAGAGTAATTTACTTACAATACAGTTGACTTATTCAGTCTTTAATGAGTATAACCTGAATATTTTTGGATAGTCAGTGCTTCTCCTTATCAAAGTCTAGATGTAGTGGGTTAATCTTGCGTAGTGGTTAGCAATTCTACAGATAGTTAAATATCTATATTCTATGTGATTATTTTAAGTTTCATGTCACTGATGTTTAACTGTATTGCTAAAAATAATTTGTGTGTTACGATATAGCTTCCGTCACTTCAAAGCACGCAAACTAGAATGTAAAGTCCGTAGGCATGTGGTATCAGTAGTAATAATAAAAAGCAAATCTGGTGAATTGCCAGTTGTATATATGCTGACGTGATTTTTTTTTTCTCCATTTTCTTAGTCTGTTTCTTTGTAGTCTGAGTTTTTAAATAATCTTGACCTAAACTGATCTTTTTACATTTGAGCTGTTGTTTTTCTCTTTGACGTGCAGTGGTTTGTTTTGAGGATGGTAGGTGTAGATATTAATAACAAGCATTAAATTATCCCAGGTGTCATACTGCTGACATACTGGTTGTCAGTTTTTGCCTTGATTACTACAAATGCTTCTCTCTTCCTACAGTGAGTGTAGTAATAAACAGTCCTCAGTACCTAACAGACGTAAGTCAAACTGGACTTTATTCTGAGTGACTCTGTATGTGCTGGCCTCATGTAGGAGGAAGATATTTTTTTAATAACATGGATTATATGTGCCTAGGGTGTGACTTGAATAGATGTTGCTGTGACAAAAATTACAGATGCTATGTTTTATAACTACTGAACATACGAGTTGTGACCTAAAATGTATTGAATGTGTTCAGGGACTAGACATGACTCCACAAAACAGTATTCACCTTCTCGGTTCTGGGCCACATGATATACGCTATGTATGATTTGTTGGTGGAGAAGAATATCCCTTGAAGACAAGATCAGTGTTGAAAATGTTGTGAAATGTGAAGAAGATACTGGTAGTGATGGTTAGAAAATTCTAAAACTGTTTGTTGGAGAGCGTAGTGTAACTTGAGGAATATGGAGAAGGATTTTCTTTCATTACCTTCATTCTTTGTGAACTTCATTTCCTTTCTGTGCCCTATTGGCAGCTCTCCGACAGTCCTGATTATTTTCTTATAGTTTTTGTAAGGTAGCAGACATTGTATTTTGTAACAAAAAAGGAAACAAAACTTCTTTAAAATGACTGTAGTTTTATTTCACTCCTTTGTTGTTAACCTCTTGTATGAGTAATTAATCTTAACTGCATTCAGTCTCCATCGTAAGAGATGCTGTATCATAGAGGCTGATTCTGAGGTCCAGTGCTAGTGTCCATGAATAAAATGTCATTTTAATCTGGGGTGCTGTTCTTCCTGTCTGTGATCTTTATGTTTTCTTTTTAAGCTAGCAGCTTTGATTTCTAGTGTTTGTAAACATTTCACTGTACTTCTGAATGTCACAAACTCTGCTTACAGAAAAATAAATCTTTGTTTTCCCATATGCTCTTTTATACTATGTATTCTTAGCTCTTGCAGCTTTTAATTTGTTACATGATTGACTTGTCACGTGATCGACATGTGGCAATTTCCAAACACTTTTTTGTAGGTCTGTAATCAAGGCTTAAAAATTATGAATTACAGTAATATTTTGTTGTTGTTGTTTAAAAGCTTTGTCACATTGTCAAATGATACAATAAAAAATACTGAGTGTTACAGATCATGGTTCATAAAAATTATTAAGAACATTCCCAACCTAAGCTTTGGGCTCTTGCACTCCAGTAAGAGCTGTAAACTAGGAATGGTGAGAGAGATTGAGAATTCTTAACGGTCAGATGAGGACGTGGTGGATGGGGTAGGCAAGCGAAGGGCCTGGGGTGATGTGAACAGAAGGCACGTAGCAGTAACTCAAGTGGAATTGTCCCAAGTATATATGTGTGGAAATAAGGCGATACCTATGGGATGGCATTACAGAAATGAAAGCTCTCATACCCCTTCTGGGAAATCAGCATGCTTGGGTGCCTCTCAGAAATGCCAGTGCACTAATGCAAGGGGAACAAAAAGGAGGAATTAGCAGTATGTGTGCAGCTCCAGGGCTATGATGTCATGGGATCAGAGACATGGTAGGGTAGCTGAAGTGACTGGAACATGGTAATGGCTGGGTGCAGGCTCTTTAGGATAGGCCGGGAAGGTGAGGAGGGGAGGTGTCCCCTGTGTGAGAGAGTAGCTGGAATTCATGGTGCTCTGCTAGGGAAGGGTGGTGAGCCAGCTGAGAGCTTCTGGATGCTCTACGTACATTTCATTTCTGTGAATTCTGGTAGGTGTGATGTGCTTCAACGTGCTTTCTGCTAAGATTTCATTTCCAGTAAAATGAGGAGTATTTGTCCAGAAGATGAAAGTGACTATGCATCTATAGCTAGCTATTCCAGACTTTTTTTCCTGCCAGACCTGGAAAGGTTAGTTAAGAGGGGTTGAATATTTAAGTGTATGTATACTTCAGGTATGTGTGAAATAGTGATGTTTCAGGAACTGTAGTTTGTAAGTTTTATGTAGTGGTCATATCAAGAAATTTTGAAATACTTGAATTATATAGTGAATTTGTGGTAGCCAAACATACTGAAATTACTGACTTTGATTTTATGTTTTACCTTTAATTTACCTTTAGGTTCAGCAATTTAAGCAAGACCCCAAACCATCTGAATGTCTTCATTCTGTTTTCAGTGCACACACTGGAGATGAGGTTTTCTCCCATAAGGAATACGGTCACCTTCAGGTAAGATACGGATGTGTGTGTAAATGAAAGTTTGGATTATTTTAAGAAAAAGTTATTGTCATCTCCATTCTTTCATGATGCATCTGTCTCAGTTTGTTTAGGTTTGTGTTACATGTATTAAATTGAGATTCCTTCTGCATCTTCTGGTGAGAAAGACTGTTCTGAATTATAACTCAGTGGTATGTTTTGGTCAGAAGGTACTGAAATAACTGTGGGATTTGTGGAGGTATATGGTTGGTTGTTTATGAAGTTGCTTCTTTTTGAGACCAACAGATGGCTGTCAATAAATAATCCTGGCAAAAAAATGTTGGGGTAGTCAGTAAAGTGAAAGATTTAGTGTAATCTTACATTGACTGTTACATTTTTTTATTAATGTTCCCAGCTTAATTTTCCATAAGTCTGACTAATTTTCATTCATAGTGAAGATTTAATGTACGCTGTCAACAGCTTTGTTTAGTTACAAATTGTTGTTCGCTATTTTGTGTAGGTGTTCCTAGTTGGATTCATTGCATAATTGATGGGTTTATTGTCTTTCATTTTCTAAAGTCTTGATTTACTCTTTTTTTCTTTTCTTCTCTTTACCTTCAGGTCCTTTTTAGCATTCATGACCTTGTTTTTTTGCATTCCATAACTCTCTAGTTCAGAAATTGCTAGTGGAATTATTCAGAAGTGACAGTAGGTTGATAATTATTTAATTTCATGGTGACAGCATGACTTGAGTAAGTTTGCACAGTAAATGTGTTGGATTCAGGAAATGTATGCTTTGAAAAAAATTATCTGTGGAGTTATCCTAAGTTGGTATTTTGGACTTCTATTCAAAGCTTCTTGAAAATGCACATCTCTTATCTGTAGGAGGAGACAATATTGGGACCTGGGAAGCACTGTATGTCACAGTCTGGTTTTTGTGGCACCTCAGTCCTTCCCATAAATGTGAATGCCATCAGCAGATCTCAAAAAAAAAAAAAAAAGAGGTTTTCATCTCTGTGGAGACAATAGAAAACAGAGTAACTGAGGTGGTTCAGTTGGGAAGAATGGAATATACTACATAGCTGTGCTGCCATTATTACTGTATATACTGTACTTGGTGCTTTTCAGATTGTATTAAGAGACTGGAGTCAGCAGTCTTTAAGTCTCCTGGAGTTTTTAGAATTTGGATCTTATTCTTAATCTGCTATGTTTCAGATAAGAATCCAATTTTTTGTTCTAGATAGTTTCTCTAGATTTAATATACTGAGATTGTGGTTTTATAGCCCATTGAAACGAATTATTGTGATAAACTTACTTTCTCTATTGAAGCTGTACAAATCCTCAATTATACTAGAATTCTGTGTAACAAAAGCAGTTTTCTTTGATTCATTAATAAAGGGACTTTGATGCTTATCTGTACAGCTGCTGAAGGTAATTACTGTTAATAATAAATGCTGTGTACAGCTACAAAATAACAGTTTTTCACAAATATAATCATATCTGAATGTTGTAATTATACCTCTATCAGTTGATGAAGCTAAATTTCCGGTTAGGGATAAAGAGATTTGCTTTTTAGATGTGCTGTGTACTGTTAGTATAGTACTTGCCTTCTTGGCTAGTGAATTGTCATGTATGTAAACATGAAACAGCTTGTAACTGAAGTGATTGCCTGTGGGTCAAAGCAGTATGCCTAAGCAAAAACATTTTAATATCATAGTTTCATATAATTTAAAAAATGATATTGCAGCAGAAGTTTTAGAGGACAGTGCTTGTTTGTGTCTTTTCTTCCTATTGATTGTTCCCACATCCTTACACCCAGGATATTGGTAGATTAGGATACTGTTTTTGAAGAACCAAAAGTGTGTGATAGTGGGACCATTTTTGTTAGTGCATACACATTTAGCTTGTTTGCTTATGTGGCTGCAATAAATGTGAAGTTAATTATTGTTTCCTTGCTGTCTTTTAATTACTTCAGATAAATGCTCTGTCGTTATTTCTCCTCTATTTGGTTGAGATGATCTCTTCGGGGCTGCAGATAATCTACAACACGGATGAGGTACAAATCGATTTCCAATGTTAAAAAACATGCTTTATTAAGTTGTTGTTGTTTTTTTCTTGGCTTTATTTAATTACAGACTGTAAAGTAACTGTTCTGGAAATAGACTGCACATATTCTCCGTCTCTAGTGGAAGTTAGAAAAGATAAGTGGAATGAATAGATAGTGAAAGAAATTAATAGCTAATAAAGTGTTAGATATGCACAGAGTGAATGTAACATGACATTGAAAACTTTTATAGTTCCCTGCTATTTCTGAAAGGTACAAGGTCAAGAATTACAAGGTCTGTGAGTATGGTTAACTTGTGGTTAAGTTGTTCTCACTTTTCACCTTCTTTCAAACTGTCAGTCAGTGCATTCTGTCCACTGGAATTTCAATATAATAAATAATAGGGTTAATTTTCTGGAAGGCTGAAGGACTTTCTTCAAATACATATGGGTGTTAAGAATTTTTGCTCTATCTTTAATTGAAAATGAAACAATGTTATATCATGGTAAGAGATACTTGTAAGATTGTTAACTGTTCTGTAAATAAGGTACTAACAGTCACCATGGTCTTGACAAGTTGCGTTCAGACAATCCACTCTTCTGCTCTAAAATGAGGTTATGTTTTGAGATAGGAACAGAAAGCACAGATATTTATTTATTGGTTTCCCAATTTTCTTAATCAGGATTTGTTTAAATGTACTCTGGTCTGTTTGATAGTTGCTGCTGTATTGCCTTAAAAAGCTTAAATGCACTTACAGTACTACCATTTTTAAAAAAGCGAGAATTTTCCAGTAATAGTGTATTTGCATTATATTTCTAAAATGTACATATTCATTAATGTTTTTCCTTTAGATAATGAGAAAACTAAATGGTGCAACTTATCTCCTTTCTCGCTTAGTTAGATCGTATGAGAGGTCTATATTTTTTCACTGAAGTGCCTTTATGTCTGTGAGGAGGCAAATGTATATAATTATGTATTTACTTAGCTTGACTTATAAATTATATTACTCTCCAGATGTTTACATTTAATTACAGAATCTGTAGGAAAATGCATGTACATAGACTCTCCAGTCAGTGGATATTCTCCACTTCAGTGTCAGAATGGAGTTTTCATTGCAGCTGTACCCTAGAGATCTGTGGAGACTGGAGATTTTTACTAAGATTATCTTACCACAAACCTGTACATGTGATTAGTTTCTATATAGCTTCAGCAATTGTGTGTATTCTTAGATGTTATTAACAGCACCTAAGTATGGTATTTCCAAGTTTTCCTGTGTGTCTCGATAATAGTCAGCGTTGTGGCACGGGCCAACACTGGGGATGTGGCAGCCTGCTACCCAGTTGGGTATTTCTTTCCAGTAACACCACTGCACGATGTCGGTGGCCTCTTCCCCTTTGCAGAGAGGGTTTTGAACCAGCGCTAGCACAGTGGAAGGTGCTGGCAGATGGTTGGTACTTGGCAAGCTGTCTGCATGGAAATGTTTGTACACAGAGCTCTGGGCTTCAGAGGCAATCATTGTAGACTAGGCTGCCTGATGTCAGGCATGGCAGCTGTCAATGAGTTACCCTCCAGTTGCATCTGTTTGCAGTTGAAAAATTAATTTACTTGCATCTTTGCATCCCTAACAAAGAGAACAGTATACGTTTGTGCAAATGAATGAATTTGAGAGCAGTTATCTGTACATAAAACAGAGTAACACTAGTATTTGCAGCCATCCATGCTGCATGTGTGTTCTTTATTCCACCTTGCTTTCCACGTGCTTGACTTCTGGATCAGTAAGCTTAACGCACACAATCCATAATTTCTGTAAGTGCTTTAGCATTGACTTGGTTATAGCATTTACATGCTCGTGATATGAATGATTGCTCTCTGAAGATTTTGGCTTGCAAGTAGTTATCTGCTGCCTTTTTATCCTGTAAATCTGCTGCTTGGTTAGTCTCATAAAATATCTCTGACCATTTTTTTCTTCCCCTTGTGTTCTGAACATCATCACTGGTAGAAAGTCATTGGTACGGTTATATATTTATGTGTGGTGCTCTTTGCTTCTTCATTTAGATGATGCATCTAAATTTCAGTTATTGATAGAGATAGGAGAAGCCACACTTTTAATCACTGGCTATTCAAGCTTCGCTCAGAGAAAGTTCATTTTAATATGGCCAAATGCTAATTTACAGGGATGAATAATACTGGGCATATGTAAAGAGTGGGACAGTCTGTTTCCTTGAAAGTACTAGCTATGAAAAGAGTTAGTGTACAGATAATCGTATATGAGTACCCCGCTGAAATTTTAGCAGAGATCTATAATACAGAGAGAGAAGTAAGCATAGAATTATGTATGTTGCTGATGGACTTGTATTAGCATAAAGTGGGTATCTGAAATAGTAACTTTTAAAGATTTAAATAAAAATGAAAAAGACAAAACAGCAGGTTGTAGGTAGATCAAAATGGAAGCAAATACCTTTCAGTAAAAGATTTTTTTAATCTCATAGCACATTAAAAAAAATAATGTCACTTGACTGTAGTAAAGTGGATCCTCCTCTGTAGTTCCCTGATATGGTTGTGTTTATAGCCAGTGCAATATTCTCTTTTCCCTCAGCGTCCCCTAGAATATTTTGGATGGGTGGGGATGAAATCACTGCTTTGGTGGACGAAACAGTGTAAATCTGGTGTTTGTGGACTCTTTGAAGTGAAATTTTATCATCAATTTAACTTCTATACAATTGAGCGACTCCAAATGTCTCTCTTCAACAGCGTAAATGAGGAAAAGCACCTGCTTAAGTAAATCCCCACCTGAAATATCTTAAAATACCCTTAAATAAGTTAGTATTCTGTTGAAATATGTTGACCCAAGAGGAGATTTTAGGTATAATGAATTGGTTCAGAGTTTTATTTGTGTTTATAGACGAGTGTGTTTAAATCTGCCTGAAGTACATATTATGTGGAGCTAATACAACAGTACTTCAGCATATCAGTTCTTTTAAAATGAACGAAGAACGAGCACCAAGATTTCTGTGTCCTGATCTTTCAGATTTAATTTCTTCTGCTTTCTGATGTTGTTTTTAGGACAAATTCTTCTTAAAAGATCAAAATGACACCTTTTTGGAGCTCTTCAAATATGAAATCATTTTTACCCCTGGCACTGTAGGAACAAAATCACATTGTCATCTCTGTTTCTAGGAATAAATCACATCATCACCTGATTTGGGATAGCTCTTAATATTTTGTTGATTAAAAGCTGGTTTTAAAGAGAATATCTGAATTTGGGAACATCACTGCCTGGGGCAGGGAAGGAGAGGATGGAAGGCACAACTGTGATGGCTGAGGAAAACCAACTTTGTCTTTTTGAAAAAATAAACAGAGGGAAATATGCTTTCATTTTCCTTCAGCTACTTTTCTTTCTTTCTTTCCTATAGGTGTCCTTCATTCAAAATCTTGTGTTCTGCGTGGAAAGATCGTATCGTGTACCAGATTTTGGTGTCTGGGAAAGAGGAAGTAAATACAACAATGGGAGTCCAGAGCTGCATTCAAGGTATGTGAGCCAATGTAGCTCTTTCAATCAAAGCAAGTAAATGTGATATGTATAAAAAGAATTCATGGGATGAGTTAAAAATAATAATGCATTAAAATACTGTTTGCACTAAATTAAGGTTCTCTAAAGACTGAGAGATGTATTTTGGGAAAGTGTGAAACATTTCATCATCATGTGCATGCTGAAATAATCACATAGCTGCTTAGCTATTTGAGTATTCAAATTCCAATAATTATGTGCAGCTGCATGCATATAGTTCTGAAAATTGTATTCAGAGCAGTTCAGGCTCTGGAAGATTGTGCAGTATACTGGATTCACAAATACGTTTAGGGATACCTTCATTTAAGGAGGTGTTGAATCATGAGTTCAATGAGTTGAATCATTTTCCCATCTCTACCATACTGGGAGGAAGATGCTGAACACTAGAGGATAGCTTAGTGCACAAGTGCCTTTCCAAGTTCTTCAGATGCTACGAGTAACTGGATGTTCTGACCCCCGTCCTGTGGGACAGTTAGGAATGTTTTTAACATTTTGCTATCAGAGTGGTCCAGTTCGGTGGAATTGCTTGGCTGTTGTCTGCCTTGAAGAATGAAATCTGTTACCTGACAACTTGCTTTTTCTAGTGTTACTATTGTTTTCTTCACTTCTTGACTTGTTAGTTTTCATTAATCATGAAAATGGCTGTAGCTTGAATATCTCAGGATTTTTAAAGTATCATTATCGTTATCATGGGCTTGCAAATAATACACGTGTTTCTTCCAGTCTTTGATGTTGCCAAAGGAATCTGTGTTCTGATTTCAGAATGAAATAATTTTTCTTAGTTCACATACAGCCATGTAGTTTAACATATAAATAGAATTACACATCCCTGAAGCAAAACACTTGATTTAGGTATGGGTTTTTTTCAGGGCTTATGTAGAGCTTTAGTGCCAGTATGAGAACTGAAAACTCCAAATTGTTACTATGTAATTAGCTTTGTTAGTTTGTTGCTTTTCCTTCCTCCTGTGTCTGTAGAATTTTCAAATGCCAGACTACAGGAGTACTCAGAGAATCATATTCTTCCTTACGCATCTCACGTTGTACAAATTTGCAAAGGAACACTGAAACTCCTGTGTCTCCTGTTGTTTGCAGCATTCTGGTTATTCAGTATGTGAATTTCCTTCAGGGAAAACTGAAGATATTTTAACCAGATGGAAATGAGCATGTTGTCCTGTCTTAATCTAGACTGATATTTACAGGTTGGTTTTTCTAAGGGTGAAGTTTTATGGGATGGACTGAGCCAATCTAACAGATCGTTGAGCTGGCACAAAAGGAAGTGCAGACCTTGGTTCTAATTTAAGTAGTAGAGTTTGGGCATCAGGAACAGGTGTTGCCTCTATTTATCTTTCCTTGTGTGCATGTTGATACTCCGCTTCACTGTAGGAAGCCAGTAGGCAATTTCCCTTGTTTACAGAAAAAAACGGAGAAGAGCAACATGCATCAAAAGATGCATTTAGATACTATTGAGGAAAGCTGTGGATACACTAAAATAGTCTCTTTACTTTGTTATGCTCCTATTATAGTGTGTCTACCTAAGAGAGTTCTAAAACAACAATTAAAAAAAAAAAGCAAGAAGTGATTATGACTAATCAGGGCTACTCACGAGTGATGTATGTATGTCCTCAGTGATTATGGACTACAAAACAGTTAAGTTTCAATATTAAA
Source organism: Microhierax caerulescens (assembly GCA_035590215.1). Taxonomy (NCBI): domain Eukaryota; kingdom Metazoa; phylum Chordata; class Aves; order Falconiformes; family Falconidae; genus Microhierax; species Microhierax caerulescens. Next base: position 8,433,245 of record JAVJGJ010000033.1, on the reverse strand, counting down.
TATGCTGTAGTCCTGGCTCTTAAAACACACACTGCGAGTCTGCATACGGTGTGTCTGCTTTCAGAACTAGAAGATGTTCCTTGTCCTTTGTTGAAAGAGGCTTTCTTTTTGAAGATGATGTTATATAACACAAAGTCAGTGAATAATAACTGCAAATTGTGGCCTGTGTTAGAAGATGCAGATGTTTTAAGTCTTTACACAGGCCTGGTATGCTATGCTAGTACAGTTCAAAACACTTCTAATAAATGATAAATAGCGAAACACTCTGTGGACCAGGTCTTCATTGATGTATGCAAATTGATGGCTTTTACTGGTTCAAAGGCAAGGTTTATAACAGCTTTTATTATAGCGTGATCCCCTCCACATACGGCTCAACTTCTGAAAAATTAATTTGTCCTGTAACCATTTGATCAAGCTGTTCTCCTGGCATCTGCTGAGTACCTCTGCAAAATGTCTTTGACATCTCCCATATGTACTGTGAGAATAATGAAGTTGCTGATGTGCAGTATCTTCATGTTCCAAGTCCGAGACTGTAGAGCCTTGCTCTTCTGTGTAGTGTAGGTATTATATTGCTGTAGTGCTGTTCTTCCTTGTTCTATTTTGTTTTGTCTAGTTATGAAATTATTGGTATTGTTGTGGGATTTTTTTATTGTTTTGTTGGGTTTGTGGTGTGTTTTTAACATCCCTTGTGTGTGTGATGTTCCAGTTGAATTGCACAGTTCTTGGATGCAGGCAAGAAACTGTGAATGGGAGGAGGATTAGGGATGTATATCGTCTGAGGTGTGTTTTGAAGAATATACAAATTTTAGTGTTTGCTCTCAGGTAGTTCACTGAGAAGGGTAAATATGACAACTAAAAGTTACTGGGAATTATGAATGATGGTTAAGTGAATTTAGTAATGCTTTGTAATTTCTCTAGGTTAGTCTCAGCTTCCCCTGTCCCAATTGTGGGTCAAGGTCAAATGTTACCCATGGTACTATGATTCCAAGACTGCTTTTGATAATCCATGACAAGTCACAATCATTGGTGGCTACAGTAAGGTTAACAGATAATACCTGGGGAAGTTCAGTATGGATATTGAGAAAAAAACATAACTTGAAGTGTGATAAAACACCAGAGGAGAATAATAAAAAAAAAAACCCAAAACATTTCAGAATCTCCATCCTTGGAGGTTTTTGAGGCTTGTCTAGATGAGGCTGTGGTTTACTTGAATTGGTCTTGGTTATTATGTCTGGCTTCAAGTGAGATTTCATGGTGGACTAGATGAGTTCTGTGTGTCCCTTCCAACCAATGACTTTATGATCCTGTGAAATTTTCAGAGGAAGTCTAAAAGAGTCAGAGTATGAAGAATGTATTTTCTGTAGAAAGACATGAGCATAATGTTTATTATAAACCCTCTTTTCTAATTTGTCCAACAGGAAGGCATTAATCAGTAGGAATGAAACAAGTATCTGAAATGTAATAGTTCTGAAGTGTGTCATGTCAGGTGATTGTTCAGTCCTCTGAAGCCATCCTTGATTCTACAGCTGTTCTCAGACTTTTTTTTTTAAGTAACTTCCTCCTGTCAGTTACCTGTGAAGCTTCTAGTAATTGAAGTAGTACTTGTGTGTATGGTGAGGGGAATGCGTGATATATCATTGTAATGTGAAGAAATACTACATGATGGGGGAAGGAAAGCAGTATTTGAATGTTGAGCCCTTTATATTTTCATTTGCAAGTAGTTTTTGTGAGAGTACTGAAGTCTCCAGGGACTTTGCATAACTAGAGGTATAAAAATACTGATAAATCACCGTAAGTATTATTCTTACTGTAAAATAATAACTACGTAAAATAGAAATTATTTCAAGGAAGGAATCCATGTTTGTCTTAATTTTTTTTTCAAGCAGTATCATCCTGTTTTGTGGATAGAGTGGGTAGTTTTACATTACCTGAATACCAGCAGGTTTTGCTGTTAAACAACTGTTACTTCACAACCTTTTGTCAGTAGCCTTCTTTCCTGCTCTAAAAATACCTGACTGTTGGTATTAGAATGTAATTTGGAAGGGAAAAGAAGAATATGAGATTTTAACATGTGATACAGGTTTCAGCGTGCAGGTTTTATTTGATTTTCTATGTATGCAGCTTGGTAATAATACATAACTCCTATGAAAAGTTCTGTTCTGAGTCATCACGCCAATTTGTTTGATCAGTTGCTAGGTGATAATTAAAATAGAGAATTGTTAGAACAATTACTTTTTTGTTTAGGTATTTGGAATAAAGCCAGAAAAATAATTATATTCACAACACTTCTGAGTTCAGTTTATTCCTTCCTCACATTCTCCAGTACCAAAAGCTTTAATCAGCAGAAGATAGAGAACTGAGGGATTTCACCACTGTTTGATGACAGCTGCTCAGAGCAGAACTTAGTTAACCTAATCAGCTTTCTCTTGTTGAACCAATTAGAATTAAATCCCATAAGTACTATTGCTGGCAATGTTTCAGAGAGAAAGGTGGAGGTTTGTAAACCTGTTGGTAATAGTTAAAAAGAATGCTAGAGTCTGAAATCAGCGTCTGATAACTCTGCACTGAGTTTTTTATTTTCAAAATTTTCTATGTAATCATAATTGGATCCCATCTTTAAAATATGGATTACTTAGTAAACATTTGAAATTTGACATTTTACATTAACAAATAGTACAGATCAGTTTGTTTGCAGTAAGGTAAAAAATTTGCTCTGATCCCAGGATGCTGCATAGAGCATAGGAGCATAAAGGTTAAAGCACAAGCCCTGCTGGCAGTGTTTTGATGGTTTGGTTGCTGGAAGTTTTTTGGACCAGAGAGTGCAGTTTTTTGTCAATGCTATCACAACTCCTCTTATATGGAAGTTGGGCATTATTAGTGATTATTTTCTGAATATTTTTTCTAACTCAGTGTTGCTTCTTCCATTATTTTTATAAACAAAGAATCTGGGGCTGTTTCGTTGAGCAATTACATATTCCTAACTGTTGTTAATTTTACCATTTCTCTGCAAGTAGTGCATCTCTCAGACTTTTAAGGATGCTTTCATTTCTTATGGTCATGCCTTCTCTCTGTGCCAGCGTTGTTCTTATGGTATCTGGGCACATGGATCCTCTGAAAACCCATTTTTTAATTATTTTTTTTTTCTGTCTCTTGTTTGGCAGTACTGCGTAATTTTTATCCCAAACAAAAGGTGGCAAGAAAAAGGAAGATGTGGTTGGCCAAGTGAATAATCAGGTTTAGAGAAAAAAATGATATAAACTTTTAACACCTTTTCTATTTTTTTTTAATAGCGTATTTCAAGGAATTACTGTGTTAATAAATGAACTGTTAAATTAATTGGTACATTCTATTTTTCCCAGACTGTTTCCAGGTCTTAACACTTCAGACTTTTCAAGCATGTATATATAGCAGTGGTGATGTTCTTTTGTTTTGGTTGGTTTTGTGGGGTGTTTTTGTGTGTGTGTGTGTATTTTTATTTTTCTCCAAGTTTGTGTATTGTGCCTAGTTGAAAAAAACCAGGGTAGCTGCATCTAAATGGTTGTTAGCTGAGGACAGTGTCAACAACTTCCTCTCCCTTAAGGGAAGGGCTTCATGGAAAGATGAACCTTTCAGTTCTTCTTTCCACTGATTTTTATCTTGCTAAGATTGGAGACTTTCTTCCTGCAGTGTTGATCTATGTCCTTGTACTATGTTCTGTCACTTTTGTTTACCCTTATGGTCTTTTTATAACTCTGAATCTTTTGTCATGTCAGCCTGATTCATTCTGCTTTTTCCTTTTTCAGTCTTTTACATTATATCTTCAGATTTGCTGACTGTTAAAGATAGCAAGGCAAACATCTATACTTTCCTCTCTCCTGTCTTCTGTTGTCTCATTTATTGTCATTTTTTGACTAAAAATACTTCAGATTTACTGTAAACTACTTGGTAGGCTGAGCTCCTATTTAAAGGAATGGGCAGTTAGGAAGAAAAATGAAACTTGCTTCTGAAGGAGGAGCTACAAAACTGGGACAGCCAGTTAGGGATAGCATATGGGGTGTCAATGAAATCAATTAATCAGTGTTCCAGTTTGTATAGAAATGAGGCAGAGACAGATAAAGGCACATTGGTCAGGGGCGTTGTAGCTAAGTGGAGACAAAGGCATAATGTAAAGTTTTAGGCTTATGAATAAAGTTGGGAGAATTACACTAGGCTTTGTTTTAATGGATGTTCTGAATCTGTTTTACCAGCTCACCTGAGGGGATGTGGAAGGTGTGTGTTTTATTAGCTAGGCTTCTGTGGTAGTTCCAGTTCCTGTACTTTGATGGCACCACTTGGTAAGCAGTGGAGAGGATTTTCCCAATTGGAGTGCTTGCATTCGATAGAACTGTCAGAAATCTGGTAGTGTTACAGATCATGTTTTTAAGAGTTTTTAGACTCTTAACACTCTTGGGAACTAGCTCATTTTATACTTACTTTTTGATGCCCTGTGACCTTAACACCTAGGATTTTGGGATCCATGTGCAAAAAGTTAGCATTTTATGTGTGTGTTAATACGTTAGCTCTGTCCTGTGGTTGAATGGACCCATGTGACGCTGGCTTATCTATAAGTATGTATTCTTTAAAGCAATAATTCAGAAACCTGCTTTCTGTCATTCTTCAAATTTCTTATACACCTGTCAAATATGTATGGATTTCTATTAGCTTAACTTGAGCTTTTCTTAAAAAAAAAGTCATCAAAAGCATGTGTGCATTGAGAGGGAATACTTTTTTTTTTAAATACAAAGGAAATATAAGATTACTTTTAATAAAAAAAGGCCTTGTAAAAGTCTTGTGTGTATTTTTATATGTACTGTAAATTTTCAGAATCAGTAATAAATTATATTTTAGTGTATAATTTGATTTTAAAATTATATAATAATTAGTGACTTTAGCGCTTAATGTCTTTAAAGATTAACTTGTTAACTTGAAAGCTTCTCGGTAGTATTTGTGGGTCTTGTTTTCTTCATGATGGATATTACTCATGGAGTAAGTGAAATAAAAGACATCTCAGTATATGGTTGACATCAGAAAATCCTCCTTTTCTGAATAAAGATTGATGAATTATTTTATTATATCAACAGCCAGTCAGAAATTAGTCTTTTAAAATTGAATGCTTGAGAGTTGGGTTGAAATATTGTGCTGAAGTAAATCCTCTGATAATACGCTATTTGCAAGACCTTGAAATATATAATGCCAGATGTCTGGTACCAAGGTGAGAGCAGAAGTGCTTTTTCCAGATGGTCTCTGACATAAAAAGACAAACAAAAATGCTGAGAAGTATTTTTTTTTAAAAAAAAAAAAAACCACCCTGAAAAAACAACCTACCACCAAACAATCCCAAATTTGCTGCATCATCATTTTATTAACATAAAGGTTAAGCACGAAACTCAAAATAAGAAAAGATCATAGCTCTGAAAGCTATCAAATGTGCTAAATTTTAGTCTGGTCTTGAATTATGATACCTCTGTGTCTTTTTTCTTGTCATTTTGTTTTCTCTACAGCTCTGTGGGGTTGGCAAAAGCAGCTTTAGAAGCAATTAATGGTTTCAATCTCTTTGGAAGTCAGGTAATAAAAATGTTTGTTTTCTCTCCATTTTTTTTTTTTTTCAAGAGTAATGATTTATACTGTGGGTCAGAGGATATTTAGAAATATCTAGCACAGTTTGTTAGATTCTAGCTTTAAAAAAAAAGTTAGTTTGCAAACTGACTTCTCCTATTTACAGGTTCAGAATTCGTCTGATAAACTCATTGGTGCCCTTACTACTTTAATTTAATTTAATTTAAAAATAATTGTTTTTTCTTCTTAATAAAATAAATTAAAACAATTGCAGCTTTCTCTGAAAAAGTACTCTGTTACCCAAAAAGGTTCTTTTTTCAGAACTGTATCTGTTGATCGCAACACAGTATACTTAAATCTACAAGCATTACCTTACTTCTGTCTTCTTCCTTCACTGGCTTTTGATCAAGACTTTAAATAAGCTACATGTACATAATGCCACTGTTTTACTGGGTTGGGATTTCAGTATGTTGTGTGGTGGTAAAATCTTTTTTTTCCCAACCTTTCACATGCAACCTTTCACATGGCTTGGGTCAACTAAGCGAGCAATCCTTTTCTTAGATTTTTCTCTCTGACTTGTATTCCCCTTCTGCGTGCATCTTTGTTTAGATGTTATACCGACAGTGGTCTGTAGCTAAAATAAAAAAATACTTTTCCAGATTAATGATCTAGAAAGTGTACAAATGGAAGAGATACGTCATCATCAAGGTATTGGTGTTATTAATGAATGGCAGTGAAGGTAGGAGTGCAGCTAAAAAGAAACTGGATAGCATCGAGTGTGTGTAGTTACAAGGCTTACTGGTGAGTTTGGTCTGTAGGTTGTGTGGAGGGGAGAGGCTGGCCACAAGGCAGTGAGCTCAGTGTACCGTAAACATTAACTGATGAAACATGCTTTATCTTTTCCTAGGGTTAAGTAACATTTGAAACTTAGTTTTAAAAAAAATGACATGTGTTTACATGAGTAGCATATTTTTATGCTTTTTTCCCCTGAAGTTAGGCAGTGTGTTTATCTACAGTCTTTACCCTCCCAACAGTCTCAAGCACCAGTAAATGGGATACGGGTTTGCTTGTGGTTTTTCTTAATGATTTTTTACTAAATTCTGAAATGGATGAATAAATTGCTGAAGCGAAACCAGTTTAAATGCTTTGAGAGTTTATTTCCAATACATTTAGCATAAACAGAAACCATTTTGACCTTCAGTCTGCAGCAGAGTTTGCCTTTGTGCTTAGCTCCAGCTGTGTTCCAATAGCTTTGAGAAATCCTGCTGAGCCCCTCAAGAGAAAGTTGTTTGCACCTGCAATGACACCAGTGCAACCTGCATAAATCATTGCTGGGGACGACAGGCTGCTCAGCCTTGCCATGCAGATTTTTCCACTCACACTGTGGGTGCTGGAAGAGACTAGTAAATATAAATATGTAATATTGTAGCTGTGCTCTCAGGCATGTGTGTTACCTATCTTTGAGTAGATAATGATAGGACAGTCATCTTGGGTGTTCGTGGATGTACCCAGAGAAGGCAAAATATATTTTTTGATATATATATATATAAAATATTGATACTCACAACTGTTCCTTCCCTCCCTGCCCAAATTCTAGAAAGCATTAAAAGAGAACAAATTTCTGTAAGAAATCATACTACTAGTTCTATAACAAAGCATTGCTTAATTGATGTTCAAATATTTTTGATGCATCCTTTCCTATGCTTTCTAGGTGCCAGAAAAAATAAGGAACAATTATGAACTGAAAAATGATTGGCTTTTTGTTTAATCTGAATTTTACATCCTTTAATGTAACAAGGAGTTAATTCATGGTTTTTAAATGCTGTTCATTTTCATCTCTATCATACCAGAAGTATTTCATAAAAAAGTGGCAGTTATAGGCATAAAAATGCAGCCAAGCTGTAATTCTAATGTTCCCTCAGTAAAAGATTTATTTACATGTGAAGATGAGAATTTTTAATATAGCATAAACTATTTAGTTTCTCATTATTTTGCTTTATAGCCTATGCTAGATTTCTTAAAGTTATTCCCAATATATTGTATTTCTCTGAAACAATAGTTATATGAAGTAGTTAATAAGTATGACATTTGCATAAGAATTCCATTATAATCCTTAACTGTGCACTGATTGTAGCCAGATCTCAAAATTTTATTGTCTTAAGTTCTATTGAATTTTATATGGAAGAACAGTAAAAGTGGGCCTAATTTTTTTTTTTTTTTTTTTTTTTTTTTACTGCTCCCCCCCTTCCTCCATTCAGGATGCAGTGTGAGCTGATTGCATCTTGGTTTATGCTTCTACTTAATCACGTTAGAATCATCACTGTTTAAACAATTGTAACTTATTTCATCTTTCTGTGGGCTTGATATGGTTAATCCAAACCTCTTGTGTCAGAGTATTGCAGAGTACAAATAGCTTAGAATTTGTATCGTTTGTGTGTGAATTCCATTTTAGCTATGATATCTTATAGAAAAAACTAATATCAGAAAAATAAACCTACATAAGAGGATGTGCGTTTACTGACAATGACAGTTAATGAACTAATGAATAAGCACACAGTGCATGCATGTATGCACTAAATGGAATTGCTAGCGACAGGATGGAACACCTTTTCAAGTTTGACCTAGTCACAGTATAAGCAATTGTTTGTCTATAAGATACGTGTTCTATATTAGTTTGGAAAAAATTAAATGTTAAAAAAAAAATATAAATCAAGCCCTTGTATGGTGTCCTTACTACAGAGCTTCACAATCGTTAGAGAAGTGAAAATTTGTTCATGTGTAAAACAAGATGCTTGCAGCTTTATGAAATGCAGATTAGTCTGCACAGATTTTGAAACTGTACATTCACACAGACAAATTGTGTTCATAGTTTGTATATTAATTTAGAAATTTGTTAATAATCAGAATCTGGATTGAGAAGAAAGTAGAATAACAAATCATCAAAGCAAATGTGATTATTTGTGAACATTCTCATCTCTGCACTGTTCAGTATATCTTGCTAAAATGGTTAAGAAAAGAGATTGTTTTCCACGAGGAGAGCAAAAGCTTAGCATTTGTGTGATAGCTATGTATATATAATTAGAGGGCAGCGAAAGGGTAAGGAAAACCCTCAGCTGTTTGGAAGGCCAAATGAATGCAGGCTAGTCCTGGCACAAAAGGAAGGGTGGTTATGTACAAATTCAGTTGGAAATTCAAGTTCTTAACCATTAGGGAGGGTATGTTCTGGAACAGTCTTCCTAAGAGAATAGCATACCAAAGAAACTGACTGCTTTTTAGGAGAAATTTGACGAATTTATCAAAACTTGCACTATGGTATTTATGACAGTAACGGAATAAGTTCACTGTTGAATGTGTCTTTCAATGGGACAATGATACTGAGATTCATTACCAATTCCAATATATATGAAGATATCCATTCATTAACAAGCTGCATTGAGTTTCCAAGAAATTGCCTACTGATAATACTTTTAAATGCTGTTGATTCTGTTTAAACAGTCTCGCAGCTATGGGAATTGTTCCGAGTGTTTTAGGAAGTATCAATAAGCTGACAGAGAGGTACAGTGTAAAATTACAGTCTTACCAGGAAATGTGTTTTGCTAAGGAGCAGGTGTGGATAACACAGAGTAGCTGAAAAGCCGGTCATTTTTATTTGCTATGCAAGTCCTTTTCCAAAGCAGTACCGCCGGTGAATATCCACTGATTTGTGTTCTGACTGACTTGTAATAAAACATGCAGCATCACTATTTGGAACATCCCCTGCAAGCACAGGGAGGGACACCTGCTTTTTTGTTTGTCCATAATACAGTTGTCATTCCTCAGAAATTAATGGAAGAGTTCCTAGCTTGAATGAACCGTAAAATTCATAATCAGGAGTATATAAACCCACCTAATTTTGGCTGTATTTAAGTATATTTGAAAATTCAAAATGTTTTCAGCTTGATGTTGTGTTACATTTTCTGATCAAAATTCCCAGCTGCCAGGCCATTACAACGTAACCAGAATAAAACAAAGAACCAGTTAGTTTTACCAGGATATGCGAACCCTTCCTCCCTTCCCCTTAAATAAATACAATGTTCTGTTTACAGGGCTGCTCTTGGTCTGTTATATTTGTGGATTTTGACGCCCATAACCGTAACAGACAGACTCTCTGTTCTTTGCTACCCCGAGAGTCAAGGTCTCATGTAAGTAATTAAGTTAAATTCACCTTAACAGAGTGTGGAGAAAATAAATGGGTATGAACATAATCCTTAGTTCTATGATGGCCGTTATGTTCTGTTTAATAAAGATGGGAATTTGCTGGGAAAATGTTCAATTTTTGGTTCTTAAATGTCACTGTGATACAGTTGTTTCTCTGACGTGGAATTATGATGGCATTCTTTATTTTATGAATATTTAAGCTAAAATGGTAGCCTGTTGGTAGCTTCTTAAACAAGTTCAAAATAAAATTTAAAATAATAATGAACCGCAGTGGTAAGTTAGGCAGGGTTTGCAGTCTTGTTGATTGTTTTTCTTTTGTCCTAGTTTCCACTATACAGTCAGTGCCTGCATTTTTGAAAAACTTTGTTTTAGCTTTAATTCATTCTTTTATCTACAAAAGAAGCTTTTAAGGTTGGCTTATCATAAATTGCTGAATATGGAGGATTTTTTTGTTATTATAAACTACTGTTGCAAGTAAGTTATTTATCAGTGAGTAATTCTAAGTGACATAAGTATAGGTTAATTAAAAAAATATCTACTTCAGTACTAGCATCAAAGGTAAATTTAGTTTTTGAAAATCAGTAATTTAAAATGAGTGATAACTGAGTTCTGCTTTTTAGTTCATTCAGGGATATAATAGCATTTTGTTCATGAAACAGACTATTAATCTTCGACATTAATAGTTTACTCATTGTGTAGAAGAATTATAGCAGCGTTGTAATACTGGATAATTAAAATAAAAGGCACTGTCAGCTACTTTTTTATAGCCTAACAGTCTTTTAGAACTCTTGGAGTTTGTTATTTGCTGGGACTTGAAATATTCCAGCAGAAGCTGGTTTTGTAAATTACTTGTGCTCTAGAAGAAATCTTTGTGGGAGCTTATTTTTTTCCTGTTATGGGTTCATGTCAATGATATTGGCAAAAATATGGCATTTAAACTGGTTGGATATCTTAAATGTATCAGCAGAAGTAATAACAGAACTGTGTGACAAGAATTACAATGTAACACTACTTTTTTGTGTTTCTGTAAGCTTAACTTGTAGTGGTGATGCACTAATTAGTAATTTTTCTTGTGCTTTTAATTCATGATAGTTGCACATGGTTCTTGACAAATGCTACTTCCATTTTTTTCCTTAAATTATTCCTTATCACCTTAATTGTAAATCCCATAGGATTGTTTGTTACAGCATTTGAAGAATACTGCTGAAAAAGCTTTAGAGAAATGATTTTTTAATCATAGTTACTTCTCAGTGTTGCACCTTTATAAAATGTGATTCTTTTTGAGCATAGGATACCCAAATGTTTGCGTTTACTCCAGGAATAACCTAGAGGATATTTTTTGTTTCTGAAACACAAAGTTCTAGAATGTATTCACTTATCCCTGCAGATTATCAACTGTAAAGTAGGTCAGATTAAGTCAATTGAGTTCTTTTTTAAATTGTATATCCAAATATTTTGTTTGTAGTTTATACTTAAACATCTTTAGAAGTCTTATTTTACACATTGTTTTAATATATTAGGACTATGATTTTTATGAAAGGTAAGATAATGTTCCAAATGTGTATTTCACTAAGTTAAACAGGTTTTGTACATCAGATAATTGTCAGAGATTTAATTAAGTTTGTAATGTGCTATTTCTCCTCTCCTTCTACAGAATACTGATGCAGCTCTTTTGCCCTGTCTTAGTTATCCTGCATTTGCTTTGGATGATGAGGTTTTGTTCAGTCAAACACTAGATAAAATTATTAGAAAATTGAAAGGAAAATATGGGTTTAAAAGATTTCTGAGAGATGGGTATAGAACAGCACTGGAGGACAAAACACGACGTTATTATAAACCAGCAGAAATTAAGGTAAAGGAATACCTAGCCTATATAAGAACAAAGTTTGTTTCTCTTAAATGTTTAGGCAGTACTTGAAAAACAACCAACCAACCAAAACACACAAACAAACCAAACAACCCAACCCAACCTACAAAACCCCAAACCAAAATCCCACCCAGAAAAACAAAATAAACCAAAACCTGAAATCCCCTCAGTATTTGCAATTTGAATTGCATAGTGATTCCTGATTGCTTCAACTGAAGGAGATGCATTTTGTAATTTGCATGTGCAGTTTTGAGAGATTGCTAAGTCAGCAAGTTAGTCGTTGATTCGTTTTGTAATGAATGTGCTTGCGTTTACATTTAGGGTACAGTTGATTTCACATAACAAATAAGGAAGTTATTCATCATTCTATTTAATTTCACAGCTGACTACAGTCTGAGCGTATAGAAAACAATTTTGCTTTTGACCACAGTATTTATCAGTAAAGGTTATCTAAATGAATTTTATTTTTTTTTTCTCCCTAGTAATTTCTCTGTGGAAAATAAAACATGGATTATATAAATATTCTGCTTGAGAATAAGCCACAGCATATGTGAAGGCACAGTTAAAATGCCCATAGGATTAAGAACCTGTAATCTAAATGAAAAGCTGATGTACTAAAATGTTCTTACATTCATGTTTGTCTTTTGTTGTTTTGAAATTATTCAACAGGATATTTGCATACATGTCCTTAAACCAAATTGATGAAATGCCTGATTAATTTTTCTTCTTTTCAGCTTTTTGATGGCATTGAGTGTGAATTCCCTCTGTTTTTTATTTTCATGATAATTGATGGTAAGTACAGCTCTACATTCCTGTTCTTTGAAGGCATTAGAGAGATGAACCCTTAGAAGAAAGACACAGAATTATTTTCCTGACCTGCCAAAATAAACCATAAATACAGTGAGACTAAATATTATACTGAAAGGTCTGTCTCATGGGTTAAAAATCCCAAGCACTCGACCTCCATTATTTAAGCATTTTTAATGTGAACTCTTTTTAGAATATAACTTGATATAGGTTTTTTAAAAGCTTAAATCTGTGACATTGTCCCTGCACAGTATATCAGAACTTCACAGCAGCACATGAGAGAAAAGAAAGAGGGAACACATTGACAAACTGAATGTTGGCAGTGGGTCTTTTCAAGTTGGATATTCTGTGGTAATTGAAACAGAATTCAGGAGAGAAAAAAAATGAACAAGAAAAGAATTACTGTCTCTTTGAAATGCCTGTGCTTCCTGACCTCATTTTTCCACATAGCCAGTTAGTCTGATTTAAAGAAAAACAAACAAAAAACCCCAACAACATCAAAAAAATACCACTACCTAGACCTTTTCTTGAAGACAGGAGGTGTACCAAAAAAGTTTGTGGGGTGATTTCAGGATGGAAGCTAAACCTCACATAAAGCGAAAGTCTGAATAAGAAAATGAGTAAGGGTTACAGCCCTCAAAAAGAGCTGTAAATGGATGAAAACCTGGCCATCTGGGGTTTTTCCCTTTAGTGTGTGGAGGAGTTTTCAAATAAAGATGGTGAGAGGCACAGAAATCTGCCATCTGCCTAGGCTCCTCTGTGGCCACCCACAGATTAAAATATTTTGTTTGAAGATGTAATAAGGTTTCACACCTGATTTTTCTGGAAGAATGCTTGACATTTTTTCAAAGAGTGATGCCTAAAACTGAGGAGAAAGGCACTGACATTTAATGCTGCCCACTTGCAGTTTTGTGAAGAAGAAAGGTAATCATCTTTAACTGAAGTCAGCAGAAGGATCCTCTTCTTGTATTACAAAGAAAAAGTAAAAAAATACATATTTTGCACGTACTGTCATTATCTTTTTTCCTGTACCACAATTTCATCAAATAGAACAGTTCTCGGTAGGTTTTGTGTGCACATCTCCAAATCCTTAAGCTTCCTTAATGCAAAATTTGAAGTGTATACAGAGTGACTTAAACTGCAAAAATACAATGAAATAGGTGGAGTGGATTACAGTTGAATGTCTTCATAATGAAAACGCTGAAAAAACCCTCAAGCTGCTGCATAGTGGCTAGTAGTTCAGCCAAAAGCCTATTTACCCATCCAGCTCACTTGCCCAGTACCAAGGAAAGCCTTTTCAGCACAAGTGTATCGAGCTACTGAGTATCTGGGCGACTCCTGCTACCTGGATTTTGTTCCCTGTGTAACAGTGGGATGGTGCTCCCTTAAATGAAAGGAGAGTCCTGTAAGTGATAGTCCGTAATCCTCTGATGTTCACATCAGCAAAATTCTTTTGTCATTTTCTCTTTGAAAGATTAGTAGAACATACTCAAGTTACTACACATTTACTTATTTTTCTTTTATAAGACAGACTTAATTAGCTGATCAACTTTTCTGTTTTGTCAATGACAGCTTTTTAGGATTTTTAAGATATGGAGAGTTAAAACTCTCCAAGTAGATACTACTGAATTAGCTACACATTTACTAGTAGTACCAAGAACACTGTTTTATCCCTTATGGGTGATGGTCGTTATTACCCAAGATAATTCTTAATATAAAAGCAATTGTATTGTCACATAAATGCATCTTTTTATCCTCTACAGCATCTGCCAATAAAACTAAATTACAAAGAGTCAGAATATCATATTGCTCTTATGTCAGGACTGTGCTCAAGTGTTTTGAAATAGTTCAGTGTGTTACTTAAACACGCCCTTTTTTTTGTGTGCAAACTTTCAGTGCATTTGTTTCTCTTGGCAAGTGATTTCGTTTCCTGTATATATACACGTGTAAATATTTGAAAATGTAACAACACTTGTCAAGCTTTGGTTTTGGGTAAAGTACAGAAGAGTCATGGAAAGAAAGAAAACTCCACACAGCACTCACACTCCAGCTGCCTACTGCACTCTGGCTTTTCAGTAGGGTAACTCGTTGGATATTCTTAAAATAACATGAAAGATAAATTTTTGTGGCTTTTTTTAATATATGTATTGATACACGTATATAAAGTCTCAAAAAATAACAAAAGCCATATCTAAACTTAAACATAAACCCCAACATACCTAAACATGTCATACACATCAATACTTCTACATCTGCATAAATGCATACCTTACACACATAAAAATATCTAACAAAAACCAGATCTAAACTCCTTCTATTAAAGCTGTTCTGGTATATTTGTTCTCAGTGGATAAGTTTGTGGTTTTCTTTTGCCTTTCGGAATTCACCCTTTTTAAGAACACAAAAAGGCTGCTTCACTAGGAATTTTCCTGTTGGGATTTTTCTCAAAAGGAAATTGTTTGGGACTCTCTGGGTAGTAGATATGCATCTACAGCTGTAGGAAAGGATTGAACTAAATGAATCCATATGACTATTTTTTGGATGACATGCTTGTATAGCATTTTTGAAAGCTTTTTTACGTTTCTGGTTGAATGTGGAGGATTATGGTAATTTTCTAGGATAGGGAAGGAGGGAAACATTACAGCTCTTTTTAACAATGTGGAAGAATATGATAACTGAAAAGGAAAACTATGGAAAGAAATGAATGAAAAATGTACAATGAAAAGTTTTCATCTAATTTGTTCACCTTTAAATGTTAAAAAATGTTCTATTTTAAAACATCAATGTGACTTGTCAAGTTCCTTGGTGAACAGAAAGGCTCTTTGTATTTTTGATATGCATTTTCACCTAAGAACTTCTGATGAACTGAACACTGGTCATCTTAATATTCATCAGATTCATTTTGAGATGACCAAGTTCTACTAGAAGAACATTTAAGGTACTGGTATTCCCAGACTTACCAGTTTCTTCCCAAAAGCAGCACCGTAAAGAGTTGACTGCTCTGTTCAGTATCTCAAGGTGTGTCAGCAATTCTGAACATCTGTAATATGAATATAAATACCGATGTGACTTACAGATCTAAACGCTCTATCTAAAAGACTTCAGAGGGGAATTGTTCAGTTTACTACTTGAAATTCCTTTTGTATTGATTTATTAGGATTTCTAGCCAACTCACTTCTAGATCAGTTTGTAACTCTCTCCTAGCGATTTAGAACCAGTCTGCCTCCACACTGGCTCCATACAAGCTCTGCTGCTTCATTCTGCTATGATTAAGGAAGTTATTTACAGCTAGCTGGGCTGGTTGTCTGTGCCCAGTTCCTGAGCCTTTCTAAGTTCACAGCTTTACTATCCCGTGTAACTCGCCATCGATTCCAGTTTAAGCCAAGAAGAGAGTGTCTGATTCGTGGTCCCTGTGGGATTTACCTGTAGCAGTAAGTGAGGAGCTACAGTTTAGTCTTTGACTTTTCATGAACTCTATAGTGAGTAGGCACTAACTACCCCATTGAAAAATAAACAGTAAATTTTTTTTTTCTTCTTTTATGAACGCTAGGCTCACAGAAAAGTTATTTCTTCCATTAGGTCACTTGTTGTTTGGTCATTTTTAGGAGTTTTTCGAGGAAATCCTGCACAAGTAAAGGAATATCAGGACCTTCTGGATCCTTTGCTTCAACATACATACGAAGGTATAATCTGATACTCATTCTTCTGAAACACCGTAGCTTTTTATTGATCTGAAATTGTTAAAATACTGATGTTTCTATTAATGGATATTGCAGTCAGAGCAAAGGAGAGGTAATAATATCACTATGTCTCCTGATGGCAAAATCTATAATACTAAAATTAGCTCTTCCATGTAGATACATTGCATTGTAAAGTGTGATAATAAAAGTAATGTTATCTGGAAAAATGCTACTGACGCGAATGAACACTGTACGCAGTCAGTCCTCCCCTCCTTCGCCTATGCTTTGTTATTTACAAAATTCACTTTGACTTTGCAGGAAAATATTAACTACAAACAATGTTCCACCTGGGTACAGCTGAGAATTACTTGTGTCATTCATTGTCACTTAACTTCACAAGATTTTAAAAAGAATTTGGTATACGCATATGAAATTGTTTCTAGCTTAGAGCAGTGTAAGTGGCAACATGTTAATTCTAATATGAACAATCTCTTACTTAAATTGTGCACTCCAGAATTCTGGTGGAACTGCAGACAAGGCTGTTGATGGCCTACAGGCACATCCATCCAAAATCCAGTTAAAATAAAAACACCAAAAGGTTGAGTTGGGAGGGGGAGAAATGGCCTGAGATCGTAACAAGCTTCAATATACTGATATCCAATTTTAAAACGGCATCTTTAGTCACCTGTTCTTGACATCTGTGCTACAGTTACAGAAGTAGGTGCTGAATGTTTTAGTATTTGTCCTTTAAAATTAGAATATTTGTTGACGTGAACTAGTTTCTGTAAGAAACAGAAGCACTTCCTTACCAAATTTTCATGACAGCATATTTTCTGACCTTGCTGATCCTTGCTTTTTTCTGATTATTAATGAATATGTGAAGTTCCACGAACACTGAATTAATCTTGTGGTTCCTCTTGTGGAATGCCATCTTAATGTCATCTCATCTTAAAATTTCTGGATGTGTTTGGATATCTCACCCATTTGAATGTTCTATCTCTAATAACTTTTCAATTTTTCTGTGCTTGGAGTGATTATTTTTTTTGTCTAAGCAAGTAGACAGTGTAACTGTATTCTGTTTATCAACTGTTTTTTTTAATCCAAATAGATTAAAAATTAAAGCAATATTAAAGTGACATTTAATTTTGCAGAGAGCATATTCATCTGCTTTTGTATTGCATATAATTAGGTCAGTCTTTTTTAATTATGTTTCTACATTCCTGACTCTTGTCCACTTAAAAATTGTTGAAATAAAGGATATTAATCTACAGTGATCAGTAATACCTGTGGCAGAAATCTAGATATGAGATATGCTGTCTTCCAATGAAGAAGTTATTCCATTTTGTTTCATGATGTTTCAAAATTAAAACGCTGGCTTAAAATTTTTTTGCGTACTTGCAAAACCTATAATTTTTATTTAATTAATTGTTTGATTACTTTTGGCCAAGGTGTTTTAAAAAGTTGGCTGATACTGAGCTGGTGTATCCACCAGGGAAAACCACCCCAAGTGTTTCACTCTGGTGCAGCTTTCATTTCTATTGGTTATGGTTTGCTATCTGGGTTGGATTTTGCTTTAAGTGAAAAATAGTAATTTTTTTCTTTTTGCACAGTAAGGCGCTGCACAGGCGAAGTGTGTGTTCTGGGAAGAAATTCTGTGGAAATGTTTGGTGGCAAATAAAGTAATTTAATATGTCCCTGGGTTTCTTGTACTGATCCTGGCTTGGAGGCAGCAATGAGTGACAACAGTATTTCTTTTCAGTCACGTTGTTGCTAGGGTGTAACTGTTTTGGTTTCTCCTGTTTTGAATCTACTTCAGCTTTATTAGGGGACTACAATCAAATAATAAGGGAAGTGGAATTTATTTATTTATTTACTGTACTTATTTTAAAACTCCATAGGGTATCCTGTTGTACCCAAGTATTACTATGTGCCCGCTGATTTTGTTGAACTGGAAAAGAAGAACCCTGGCAGTCAGAAACGGTTTCCTAGTAACAGTGGATGCGATGGAAAGTTTTTCTTGTGGGGACAGGCAGTTTACGTCATTGCACAACTCCTGGGTAAGAGGCTGAGGAAATTCTACCAGGTTTTTACTTGTCTGAAGTGAAGGATGTTTTCTTGTTAACATTGTTCTTGAATCTGGACAAACACTTGGGTTTTGAATGGACTGTGGGTGGCATGTGTGTTCTCTGCTGCAGTACATATGTGATAGGCAAAAATTGCTTTTTATTCTTTATGTTAAAGCTTTCTGCTGCATGCAGCATACTATGAAGCTTACTGGAATATTTCATAGAATACTGAAAATCTTCTAAACATTATAGGCTTTTGCGCTTTCTTTTCTTGGCTTTCCCTCTTATTTCTTCTTCATGACAAAATATATTAACATGATACTTTCTGGATTAACTATGTCAGCTGCAGCTGTTTGTAAGCATTCTATAGCATTTAATTCAATTGATTTACTGCTTGAATCAAGACAAGTTTAAACTTTGAATAGTTGCAGTCTCAGATAAAAATGTGTTCTTCGGTCCGTAATTTCTGCTCTTTAAAACAGAAGAGACTAGATGAGCATTTGAAGTGCGTATCAGAGTTTGGCCACCGAAGGCTGGTAAGGTGAATTTCAGTCACAAATGAGCTCTTGGTCTCACTTGAGATGATTCAAAGGCTCATGCAGAAGGTTAAGTCAGGAAAGTCTTCACAGTTTGGTTTTTTTTTTCTTACTCTTCCTTTTAGGAGAAAGATATATTACTTTATTTTTAACATGCTCAGCATTTACCTAGTAATCAGTAGATTGAGTTCTAAAAACTTATTTTCAGTGAACACTGTAAAGGGAAACAGGCTGGTGGTAGTAAGATGAGAAACATTGAAGGGGAATTTAAAAATTCAGGCCTTGGCAAGAACAGTGGATATATCTATAGGTATGGAGGAACAGAGTCAGTCTGCTGCTCCACCTGTTTGGTTTCACTGTATTCCTTCCATAATTCCTTTTTTAGCCAACACTGTAAAGTAAATGCAGGCAATCTCACCTTTAATGAAAAACCAATTAATTTAATCTCTTAGTATTAGACAAGTAATCCTCAACAGCGCGTGCAGGAATACTGTAGTAATTTTGCTAGTATTCATCTTGTATTAATATTTGTGTATTGCTACACCTGCAGAATGTTGGTTAAATAAATTATTTATTGTTTGCTAAATACCGTGTGAGTAACCTAACTTTTTTTTGTTTCAATTCTTTCTTTTGCTGACCACTTACACACTTTTTTTGTTAATAACTATGCTAAATGTCTTTTTGAAATGTTGTCATTAGTAACTGTTCCCTTTATTGTTTTAAATTTTCTCTGCACTGTATGCACTAGTTCTCATTCCTCCCTCCCTTTTTTTAGAATTTTTTTTTTCCTTTTCTCTCATAGTCTTTGCAAATAGGGTCTGGAATTTTTTACACAAAGCTACATCTTATCACCAGTGATTGTCATATCAGGAACTCCATTTATTCATACTAATTTATAATCAGTGCATTTAACTTTGTTCCTTTCTGGATGAAAACCTACCCTGAGTAACAGTTTTCTCCTTGGTGAAAGTTTTCGTGTGTGTCGCTTTGCTTGTTGGTGGCTGCTAATTAAGTGGAGGCCTGACTGCAAACACTTTGATTTCTGGGAAGGGACTGGTTTCCCATGTCATCATCCATTCCAGAAATTGTTGTGTTGCCTCAAGGGTAGCAATTAATTTGTATTTGCTCACCCTCCTTATTTCTGTTGTGTAGGCGAGCATACAACATAACCTTTTCAGATTATTCTCCTGTCTGTGGGCCTGCTGTCTGCCTGTTGCAGTCCAAATTTTTCTAAATGCAGCAACATGAAACTGAGTCAGTTCTTATACATCTCGCTGCCTCCCACAGAGGGGCAAACAGAAGTGGAGAAGTCATAATTTTGATAATGCTTATAAAGGCTTGAAGCAACAGAGGCGGTGGAGGTAGGTGTCTTGCCTGCCGCTGTTGCAGATCACCACTTGCCTATGCAACTGAAGAATAAAAGCAGGCGTTTTGCAGACGGCGATGCGGTTTTTCATAGAATTTCTTTCTTGCTCTGGCTGAGGAGGTTTGTAAAGCCTGTATGAAGAGTCCGCGTGTTACAGCAAGCGAAAGGAATGCCGGCTACTCAGCTGGGTTGCCCAGCTGGGAGCTCACTCATAGTGTTTCATTTAGTAGCTCTCTTCCTTTCCTGTGCTGTTCTTTATAACTTTTATATCTTGCTCTGTGGATTCAGTGCTGCCCAAATCAAAGTTTTTTGCACTATTTTGTAGAGTATAGACCGAACGGATTAAATATTGTCAGCTGTTGTTGACGCAAATAATGAGCTACCAGAGAAAACCCTGCTTCTGCGTTCTGATACACTTGTATTTGCGATAATGGTGATGAATATTC
The DNA here is from genome assembly GCA_035590215.1 of Microhierax caerulescens. Classification (NCBI taxonomy): domain Eukaryota; kingdom Metazoa; phylum Chordata; class Aves; order Falconiformes; family Falconidae; genus Microhierax; species Microhierax caerulescens. The sequence goes on along the minus strand of JAVJGJ010000033.1, from coordinate 8,412,706 downwards.
ACTGAGATTCTTCTTTTAAATGAGATTGTAGATATTGAAAGTTAACTTAAATTTTATATTAGTCTGTTGGTATAGTTGTTTTAAATATGAAATTATTTTCATTACTGAGCAACGTAAAAAACAGTGGAAATAGTATTCTGGAAACTGCTCTTACTTTTAAGGATGATAAGGCAGAGTCCATTGCTCTTGCAGTCATTTGGTTAATCAATTTTATAGCATCAACAGTACTACAAATAATTTAAGTAACTTCCATGCCTTCAGCCAGCATAAGAAGTCTGACCGTGTGGACTGGCGCTTAGATGACTGATTTCCTTAAAACGTGTTTTGTTACCTCACATGTCCGTATATTAAGAAATAGGCTGTGGTGGTTTTTCATAAACAAGCTTTGCTTTTTGTTTTTTAATATAACCACCTGTGCATGGCTCGTGACTCCGCAGGACTGGGCAGAGCAGGGGGCAGGGTCCCCTCCTGGCAGGAGGCTGGCAGCATTCCCTCAGCAGAAGGCTGAGGACAGGAGACGGTCACAGGCTGTGGTAGCTGACAGGGGCTGGCCGAGCTCCCGGCAGCAGCAGGCTCCTTCCTGGCATCCTCGGTGAACTGCCCAGCCACGTCCTTCCTTGTCTGCCCGTGCCTTTTCTTTCCACTGCACAGTCTATTCTGCACTCTCTTCTTTCTTGGCACTGTTAAGCTTGCGCCAGGACACGTTTTGAGTTTATAAACTGCTGTCTTTAATTTACTACACTGTGTAGTATTCAGAAACATTTTTTCTTGTCAAGACAGGATTGGTTTTCTGTGTAGCTGAATTAAGCTAATGAGGCCGTGAGTTGTTTCTCTTTTAGATCAATAGCTGATTTCCTGGTGTATAGAGCTTTTTAAGAATATGTGCAAAATTCTTGACTTGTATATAGGAGAAATGAAAATGCACTGGGACCTTCCCTGTAGCAGAAATTAAAGATTGGACAGTTTCATGTCAAAATGTGATTTTGACATGAGAATGCTTATTTGCAGGGCATGATAGCTCACAGTAGATTGTGAACCTTTAATCAAGGCATTTGTTGATACTTTTTCATAAAGTACTTTTATTGGAGTACTTAATTTTTTTCAGGAGAACTTTAAAATAATGGAATTTTAGGTTTGTGGTTTGCTTTTTTTTTTCTTTTTTTCTTTTTTTCTTTTTTTTTTTTTTTTAACATGTGAAAAACCTCCAGGTAGAAATCACTAGATTTCAAATATTTTTAATTGGGGTTTTTTTACAACTTCTTCAGATATCCTAGTGAGAGGTATCTTTGATATCCCTTGTCCCTTTCAGGATTATAGTTGTGTGATTACCTTGATATAGAGGCTGTCTGCTTTTCGTCAAAGCTAAGAAATTTTTGATGGTAACCATTGAGTTTCTAGTTAAAGCTCCAGAATAATTCCATGGTTTTGGCTTGAGGGCTTTTTACATGACTTGGTTGTTGTGGAGTCTGTTGTCTGCCTATATTTTTCTAACACATCTCTGGGAAAAAATAAAGGATTGTTTTTGTGTACTATAGTATTATAGTTAGCTGTAGTAACAGTGATGTTTGAATCAGTTTTAAAATTAAGAACATCCTTTTGATCTGCAAATCATTGATCTGAAACAAAGATTATAGCAGCAGAACTGACTGCATAAAATACATTTGCATGCCTTCTTAACAAAAGCTGCAGAAAGTACTCAAGTCATTCAGTATTTTTATATGCTGTTGTTTACTTTCAGCTGACAAATTAATAAGTCCTAAAGATATTGACCCTATCGGACGATACGTACCTCCACAAGATCAGCGGAATGTTAGCATGAGATTTTCAAATCAGGTAAGCATAAGCTTAGTGTTAAAATGTTTTTACTGAATAATTGTTATCTATGTATTATATATGGCTTCCTAATATTACAGTTTAAACCCTAGGGAAATCTTAAATGTATGTACATTTGCTTGGTTGATGGAGGATTGCTTTTAAAAGGGAGATTATAACATCTGTGGTTTTGGGGAAGTGGTGCACATTTGCCTTCATACTAAGTGGTGCAATCAAAATGATACCTAAAATGTAAGTTTAAATAGCTCTTAATAGATAGGTATGTTTCTTTGAGTTGTAAGATATGTTAGGAAGGCAAGCAAAAAGCAGGCTTATTCTACTTCCTTCCAAATAATTGCCATTTCAATGTATTAATGTCTTTTGTATTTAGAGCTTCTAAGAGCTCCTAAGGTTCTTTTTTGGTGTGTGATGTGTACATGTGCTCCTGTATTTGGCTTAAATGCACAGCAGGAATGAGCGCTCAGGGATGGGGAATGCTTGAAATGTCATAATTCAAATCTGCAGTAGATAGGGTAACAAGACAGAAACACGGCCTATAGGTAGGGGACTTTTTTTTTATTGAAGAGGTAGGAATTGTATGTATGGAAATGTTTAGCGAAGACCTTTTTATTTCTTGGTAAAAGGAATATATGTTTGGTAACTTCCTTGTTCAGCATTGTAGATGTGTTATTGAGGCATAAAATATGAAGCATTTACCTTAAGATTTATTCCAAGATCAGAAGTGAACAATGTTTTTCTTGTTCTATCCAAATGCTGCTTGAAGCCTCTGTCTCCTATTTCTGGTTACCGCGGTAATCCGAGTGCCTGGGTATTGTGTCATTCATGACGAGACTTCATTGTTCAGGGTGCAGCACCTCTGCCATGGGCACATGAGATAATGAAAGCTCAGTGGCTTTATTTGTTCCCAATTCCTTTGTTCTTACACCATGGGATTATGAATGCTACAGAAATTGCGAGCTGCTCCAGTCCCGTGCCCCTTTATGAGTGCCGTTAGAAGCAGCCCCTAGCGAGTCAGTGCTGCGTGCAGCCCATCAAATTGGCTGTTTTCTTTGGTTCTTGTAACCAATAACTTGATATGACACAGATGAACACTTTGAAGAAGATGGTTTGTTCTAAAGACACTGCATGACTCATCGGGAAATGTTTTACTAGAAAAGCATTTTTACTATTTTTTGGAGTACCCATTATATGATAGGGAATTTCCAGGTCTTCAGAGAGGAATAGCCTCCACCCTGAGAGTCCCCCAAAAGCAATCATTAGTAATTCAGCAATAATTTATTTTCTCATAACTGACTCCTTTGTGGTCACTTTGTGGGTCAATAAAGAACTTAATTTGTAAAATGCAGTTGCCTGGTAAAATTCAGGAATGTAATGAGGACTCCAAAACATCAACAGTGTTGAAAGAATTGGAAATAACTTAAACAGCTACATTTTGCTATTTTGCTTCATCTGCAAGTGATAAGAAAGAAAAAGGAAAAAAAAAAAAAAAGCTTTGTCACTGTTAGAAAGGAAACCAGACCAGATGGTTTGTCATTCTCAAGTGCTTTTGCAGTCATCATGTTCTTTCAGTGTTGTCTAGCTAGAATTATCTGAAAGAGCAATTGTGCTCTTCTGGGACAACTTGGTGGAGCTCATGCATCGATTTTCCCTTTTAGATGTTGTCTTTACCTGCTTAAATTTGCTTGGCAGAAATTTCCCATATTTGGGATCAGTAATGTTTTTGTTGTCAGGATAAGAGAAAGAGAACGTCTTTCCAGGGTGGTCCTTGAGCATGTTCTGATGAACAAGATCGATGTGACGTTCCAAAGCTAGAAATCAAGAAAGGATAAGATTATTGTTGTTGTTGTTCTTAAACCTAAAAATCTTTACAGAAATCTAACTTAGATCAATACATTTAGCAGTTCCTGTAGTTGTGCATGTCCTTTTGTATGCAAGAGGTTGTGAGATGGGTTGTTTGTTGATCAGTGGCAATATGTGGAAGGGTAAATAAATGAAGAAAGAAGCAAGCTCTGGGTTTGCCTGGGTCTGCTTATACATTTGTTCTTCCCCATGACGGTGGTGCTTTGCTGCAGGTGACTGTGCCTGCGTTGCTTTGCTGTGTAAGCAGTAGCAACTATCTGAGATACTGCATGTGCTTCTCAGTGTGGGGCAGAAGGAAGAGAAGCACATCTGAATTAGTGGGAATTCTGGACTGTGGTGTCCGGGCCTTTGTCACTGTAGGCTCTGAGCAGCAATGTGTAACTGGTGACCGGAATGGTGAGCGTCCCTGCAGTGCTAACGGGGCGGGTGTGGGTTTCCATTGGGATTGTTTGTACTGAAACAGGCGCTGCTGTGTTTCACATCGTTTTACTGTTACAGTACTATTAGGGCAAAATGTTTGTTGATACAGATGTTAGTTCAAGTTGGTCATCAGTAAGAGAAGGTTAAAGAACGAAGGGCAGAGGCAGATGTGTCAGCGTGAGGCATGCTTTATCAGCAAAGGTCGTGCAGTTGAAGTCAGCACACTTCAAGTTCCAGCTGAAAGCCTTGACCTTGACTTTTTTCGATCCACATTTTAAATTTGCTTAAACAGTTTGTCTGAATATTTGATTAGCTCAATTAGATTAAAATGGCATAATTTAGGAAAACTCGGTATTTAGTATTTGCCTTGAAGTGCTGGGAAGATGACTAAAAATAAAGTGCACAATGAGAATACAGTACATCTACAAATATGTCTTTGGAAATCAAAACCAATTTCTTCTCTTTCTCTTCTCTTTTCCATATAGCTAAAGAACAATTAAGTGGAACAGAAAAATATTTCTACTTTTTCATTTCATTTCATTCCTGTAAGGAATAAAAAAGGATATATAAAAACTTCATATGCCTGTGCATATAAATTTTGTCCAAGATACACTGTTTTGGAAGGTGATGTACCAAAGAGAAGGCCTTTAAAATTCTTATTGGAAGCCTTTTGCTGAGGAAATACTTCTTAGATAAATGCATTTTCCATGTGGGCACATTTTCGTGCTTTGACTTCATTGACTATAAACTCTATAAACATTTGCCATTGAAAAATGTGATTAATTCGGTTTAGTTGTGGCTTCGGTGCCAGTACAAAAATATGTCTGATGCCCACATAATTGTGTAGATTTAAGCAAGTGATGGCGATATAGGCCTACAAAGGCAAAGTCACTATGAAAACGCTATCTATAACTATATAACTACAGCTCTGAATGCATCACTTAACCTAGAAAATGTGATAAAAGAGGACAGTCTCATTTGTTGTAGAAATGAGCAGTATAGTAAAAACTTAATGGCCACTAATACTAAAATATTAATTTCATCTGTGTGTAGTTAAAAGGAGATGTTTTCTCTCTTGATTTAATGCCCCAAAACCCTTATTTTTCACTTTCATGAAGAGATCTCTGTATGTCCCCTCTTGGGAGACGCCAGCGTGGTGCTGGAGCAGGATTCTCTGTGTTCCAAGGCAGAACACAACGGAACAGCAGAGCGGTTCTCCTTTGCGCTGGGAACCTGCTTTGTAACACTAAATGGTCAGTAGCGTTTCAGGTTAAAGCCCATTCATGAGTTAAAAACAAAATGGAATCATCCATGCTCCATTTACTCTAATGAAAGAAGATAATGCAGGGAATTGTGTTTCATTGGGGATAACTGTAGAACTGGATTCCTTAGAACAGCTTATTTTATTATTTCTTTTTACTGACTGCATATCCAGGAGGGATTGTACTATAACACAGTTTCAGTTGCATTCTGTTTTGGGAGAATTTAGCATCGAAGAGGGCCTGTGTAGTAACAATAACACTTGAGAAATGAAGTGGGGTGGAGATTTTCTAGTTTGTTTTGGATTTTACTGGAGCATATGAAAGCTGATTTACTGCTGTTTTATATTTAGTTTCGTATTTAACAAAAAATGATAATCTTACTAAATTCTCAGACTGCTCTGCATTCTGGGTCAACATGAAATATATGTATAGGCTTTCAATTCCTTAAATTCTGACTGCATGTGATGACGGTGGTCTTCTGATGTTTTTGTTCTTAGACATAGTGATCATTTGTGGGGATTTCATTTAAGTTACTGGAAATTAAGGTTATTGCCCATCAATGTTGGTAAGAGCACAGTCAAAACAATAGACTGCTTATTTTTTTTTTATTTCCAAGGAAGTAGATAACGAGTAGAGAAGGAACTAAAATTTCTAATTTTAGGTAGACTGAGACACATTAAGATTTTTCGGCTACCTAAATTACATTTAGCATTAGAGCATGTCTAATTTTGACGGTTTAAATAGATATATCATATTGGATTATTTCTTTTGTAATGTTAATTATAAACACACTCTTGCTTTTGTTTCTTGTAATACAGTTGTCTACCACAGCTGACACAATTCGAAAATTGTTGAATGTTATTTTAGAATGTAAGGCACATGTGTGTCCATATGGTATTGCAATGAAAAAGTCTGGTGTGTCAGTGGTATTGACCATAAACTATTCAGTGGTATTTAGACGCTTCTAGAAGCAGGTGTGTTTTGTAACAATGCAGTTGTAGTTTTGTAGCAGCGAGGTGGATGAGTTGGGTTAAGTACAGTTTCTTCTGTTGGTCCTATTTCTGTTTTCCTCACCTTGCCCCATACGCTTGGAAGGCCCAGGAGGTACCATTTTACTCGGTGCTCTCGACTATTGTGCCCACTTAATGAATGGATTTTTTTCAGAGTTCCAAGATTTCCTGGGAGCGTGTGCAGAAAGGCCTATAGTGATAGCATCTGTCCAGGGAGAGTGCAGCTAAAGACTAATACTGAGCCGCTTTCTCTGCTCGTGCCGGGAACGGAGTCGAGGATTTTCCCCTTTCCTGCCTCCAGCAGTTTATAACCTTGTTAAGAACAACTAATCCGTCTTTTATCTTCGTCTTCTGAAAACACTGGGGTATATTTATCATTTGCACAGCATACAGAATACAGTTTAATCAGATCCTTCAGCCCACTGTCCAATGTGAAAATGCAAGGCAGGAGGGGAAGCGAGGCAGGGGGGTGTCTGTTGCCGTGCCTTGGAGAGACAGTGATTGATGTTGTGTAAGCAACACCTTAGCTTGCGCTATTAGACAACATGAAACAAAAGACATTAAAATGGAACTTCTAACAGCAAGATTTATTTAGCGGGACATGTAGGAGTTTAATGCTGTTACATATTTCTTTTTTTAAGTATATAGCACGTGCTATATATTGCTATCGTTACTGGAAAGGGTGACATACTTCTTCAAGGAGTAGTGTTGTATCTATTATGTTGATCTGTGTTTCCTTAGACCACTACTTGTGATCCTCCAGCCCTTGACATGTTAAGTGACAATGAAAGTAACTTTCTCTTTAGTGTTAGAGCGATCCTGTAGCTGCACAGCAATCATAGTTACATTTTCCCACAGAACTTCTAAAAGCCTAGCTATTTTTTCACACAGGTTTTTGTGTTGTGCCAGTTGCGCTGCAGATGCATTTGCTTAGTTATGGCCCGTGTTAGAACCACCGCTTACTGCCTGCCATAAATGAGTCAGTGTCGTAGGGTACGTTTATGTACGAGAGGCATTAGTACCGACCTAGGGTATTATTAGGGAGTACTTCAGTGGAGATGCTGATTGCACAGATTTATGTATGGTTTGCAGTCTGTGGTTACACAGTACCACTCAGTTCGCCATTAACACAGTAATAATTAAGCCTTAACTTGAAGGCCATTCCCCAGGTTAGATCACAGGCTGTCTAGAAATCAGTGCAGTCTTGGAAAAGGCACTTTTGTTTTCAGGATGGGGGTGTCTTTGCTTTTTGTTTTATAAACATAATTCACTGACTATGGTAGAGAATTGGTTGGAGTTTTCTTACTGTTTGTATAAATGCAATTGAAAGCATGATCAGCTTATTCGGAGGAGAAAGATCTTTTAATGTCACTTGAACTTTTTGACTTCTCAGTCTGGTCTCTTTGTGCATGTACTTTCGTCACAAACTTATTTCATGTGGCAAAAACTCAAATATTTTTAGCAGAAATGTAGTGCTGGTAGGCTTCTGGGAGAATGTTCTCAAGACCTTCTGGAAACCCATCAGCTCTAACTTGATACCAAGGCTCACAGATGCCTGAACAAGCAAGCGTTCACTCTGAACTTTTTATTCTATCCATGTCTATCCATCCGTTGTCACAGAAAACGCTGTATTTTTATATAGTCAGTTGATAGAAGATGTGTTTAACTTTTGTCATTCACGTTCTGGTGATTTCTTGACAAAAGTAGACAAAAAGCATTTTGGGAATGCAAACATACGCTGCTTTTAGTTCTGTTGATTTTGCAGTCATTGAATGGTAGAGAAGACATAAGCAAGGAATAACTGACATCTCGGGTTTTAGCTAGTGATGCATGCTGCCAGTGAAAAGCAAGGCGAATTGCCATTTCAAGAACTAGGGAGTGCAGCCACTAATTTCACCCAACTTGTTAGAATTCATTCCTATTTGCATGGATTCCTGATGTAAAATACTAGTATTTATTTCAAACATGAAGTATCTGTGTTACAAATAATGGAAGATTATGTTGCCGTCTCCTCTAAAACGTAATGTTTCTTTCATGTAACTGTAAAGAGTAGCTGTCTGATTGAAATATTTCAGAGTAAAGGGCTGAAAGCAGTTTGTTATTTTGAAGTTCATATTTAACAATGGTTACCCAAATAACTGGGTTATTTCACTTTTTACAAAAATGTGTATCAAAACATTGTGTCATATCAGGCATAAAAGAAATACAGTGATTGTATAAATTCTATATTTTTGTATGAAGCAAAATGTTTTTCCAACTTTCTTTTAATTAAAGAAAAAAAACCTAAAAAAAAAAAAATGAACAAACAGTGGAAGTGATTCCCAGAAACCTATTTTTTATTAATTCTCAAAAATGCATCTTGCTGAATATTACTGATAAGACCATCTTCCCTTCATTTTGAGATTTACAAGTTTTCATCCAGTGTTCTTTCAGTTTGTTCACACAGTAAGAAAAAGCAATGCAGGCAGTGATGCTTGTCATACTCATTAATTGTTTAAATAAACACTTCTCTATTCATGCTGTATCTAACAAAATATATAATTAGCAATGGTAATAAATATTTTTTAATTATTTTCTAGGGTCCTTTGGAAAATGATTTGGTAGTACATGTGGCCCTCATAGCAGAAAGTCAGCGGTATGTACTTTTATTAAGAATTACTTTTGTAAATTATGTGTATATTAGGGAAGCATTGAACAATAGACATTAAATTTGCTGAAGGTATTCAAGGACGTGTAGAATATAATACTGCTACTTGTGTCTCTGCTGCCAAGATACTTGTTCAGGCTGACTGTTCTGTGGTTTGTCATTAAATTTGTCATTATTTCATTTGTAGCCTACAAGTTTTTCTGAACACATATGGAATCCAAACTCAGACCCCGCAGCAGGTGGAACCAATTCAGATATGGGCTCAAAAAGAACTTGTCAAAGTAAGGAATTCTGCATTTAAAATTATTTACCTATCTATAAATTTCTTTTGTAACAATAGGAATTTATATCAAGCTATTAGACTTGTATCCTGTTAGGCTTGTTATCTGCCTTTTTGTGTTATTCTTATTTGTTTGCAAGATATGCTGATGCTGGGCAGTGACACGTGCGTATCTAGAGCTTTCAGTGAAACACTGAAGCCCAGATGTTCTCTGCTAAGCTAATTAGGCTTATGATCTGAGTCACTTTCAAAGATTATTGAATGAATAATAAATTTTTAATAATATTAATAGCACAGTAGACTAAATGAATCTGGATGTAGAAACAAACAAATGCGCAATAGTCAAAGAGGTGGACTAAGGCAACAGGCATAAACCATCCATCATATTTCATAGCGTAGCCCCTCTAGCAGGCATTACACACTCTTCTGTAACTGTAACTTTTTTTTTTTAGAAGTCCTTTGAGTCACTTATACCCAGGGAGGCTGGTGTTTAAACCATTTTTGGTTTACCCCTTTAACTTAGCACATTTCAAAATCTATGGTCAAAAATTACTGGGACGAAAGACATCTTCAGTGTCCCCATCGTCCTCTGTGAAGGCTTCGGGTTCCCTGTTGCTGTAGAGGCGGGTAGCCTCCTCGGGGAGTGCCTTAGCCTTTCACTGAAAAGCCTGGCCCCTTTAGCCCTGACCTGTACTGAGCCTCCAGCTGATGCTGGCTTAGGTGCAGCTGGTTAGGTAGCTGTCAGTGCCAAGGGAGGCCAGCAGTTGAAGAGGAATGGTCTACAGGCCATACTGGTCTGCTCCAGCATCCTCTTTGTTGTTCAGTCATTTTTAGTACTGTATCCATAGCGCCGTGGCTACACTGAATACGTGCTTCAAGCTACCTGCAGCTGTTTGTCCATCGTTTCTTTGGTCTCCCTGACAAAAAGATGGCACCTTCATTAAGCTTTATTAATTTTTTATTCATACAATGATGAAAATGAAAGTTGCATTTATTTTATTAATTATCAGTTAAATTCCTAGCTGTGACAATTTCTGTATGAGGGATTATTTTTCAAAAGCTGGTGAGACATTTGGCAATTCTGACATTTTCTTTATACTCATGGTGAGTAGGTACATCTGCCTCCTCAAAATTTACTTGTAAAGGAATGTCATGAAAACATTAAATTGCCTGAGGCAAAACCTGTTTCTAGTGGGCTTCTGTAGTAGTAGTGCTGTAGCTGTGAAGCTGAAGTAATGAAAGTGTTTGGGGCATTATGAGAATTGAGGTTTAATCCCCGGGTTTGTGCAAAAGCCCAACACAACCCAAAAAGCAAATAAGCAAGGAAGCCCTGGTAGTAGTTGTCATCCTTTGTGGGGCAGGGAAGCTCATGCTGTTTCTGTTTTGGGGAAAAGAGTATTGATCCATAGAGATCATGGATCTCAATATTTGCTATTCTGATGCTGTCAATTCTCAGTAGTATTAAATTTAATTAGAAGCTTTTGAATTGTTCTGGTAGCACGTGACAACAGTTTAAACCTCTGGGCTCATAAACAGGCATGTGTTCAAAACAGTCATGTAAAAAGAAACAAATGGCTGAGGGGAAGGCACTGATTCAGGAAAATCAAAGGTTGAGAGTAGGACTGGGGGTCATGGAAAGGGATCCACAAAGTGGTTCAGGGGGTTGGCACAGAATGAAAAGAGGAAGAAAAGGAAAACAAGGAAATGGAACAAGATGCATGCAATATATAGGAAAAAGTACTATAGTACTATACTTCCACTACATTTATACAGGATAATAGCAGAATACTCCATAGGCGTAGACTGAGAACAGAACACAGAAGCAGATGGTGTGAAAGACCGCTCTAGTTTGGTTCACTCTCATAAATCAACCCAACAGTCCAGTCTGCTTTCACAGCCGTTTCTTGCTACTAGCAACTTTAATTTTCCAGAATTGAAGGGCATTTTAATCCCAAAAAACCTGCTTGGAGCAGCTGGACTCACATGAAACTGTACTTTTGTTCAGGTGCTCTGGTGCTGAATCTGAACTGAGGTTCTGACTGTAACAGATCCAGTTGGAAAGCTGTTATCAGCAGATGAAGCTGCTTTAGCAGGCTGTAGAGCATGAGGCCTCAAGCTGAAGGAAGAGTCAATATCACAATACTACTGGGAGTTCTATTTTTGTTAAGAAAACATTTTATGTTTTACATTATAGCAGAATGAAGGGCCTTTTAGTGTCAGATGACGATGCCTACTGCCATTCTTCTAGTCTCCATTATCTACTGCAAAAAGGGGTTCGCTGTCTTTTGGTTTTGTTATCTGTAGATGGGGTATTCAAAGCTGTTAGTGTTTTGATATCTGCATTCCAGTCCCACTTAAATACAGTTGTTTAGTCTGGATGAACAGGTGATGTAGGTAACTTGGTTATTTTTCTTTTTTAAATAGTTATTTGTCTTAATGCAGAAACATAAGCAATATCAGGAAGGCCTCAAGCTGACAGCAATGAAAAGCTATTGAGTGTAAAGCGGAGTGCACAAGAAAAGCTTTTATCTAGGTTCTCAGTTTGCATGATTCTTTCTCACAGGCGTACTTCCATTTGGGAGTCAATGACAAACTCGGATTATCTGGAAGACCGGACAGGCCTATTGGATGCCTTGGAACATCAAAGGTTGTTGCAAGAATTTTTATTATTATTGTTATTGATGTATATTTCAGAAAAACATTGAATTAGTCTCTGTATAATTT